>CM054140.1:23526536-23534036 GCA_028751875.1 Rapana venosa
CACCAGAGACTCTAGCATCAGAACAGTTGTTTTAGAGACAATTTTGCATAGATTTTCCAAGAAATTTTTATACTTTATTATTGTTCTACTGCTTGGGGACGGGATTTTCCCTTGTTTTAGAGCTTTATATGAATACGTGAAATTGTGAAAGTGATAGTTATTGACTTAGAAAAAAAAGAAGAAGTTTGTAGGATTTCTCTATCAAATATTCTACACTTTAATGTACGTGTGGTATACTTTGATCTCCATTTAGTGTATAAAATTTAAAAAGGGGGACTGGATTTATATACTGTGTTGATATAACACATCGATTTTTTGCAGATCCAGAGCAGCTTTTGAAATTGACTTTTAGAAATTTTTTCGTTTTATTGGTTCCTTCATATCATTTTATATTCTCCTGTTGATTATTGATAGAAAACCTACTAAACGGTCTTCTATTTTGATAGTTTTACTTAAACGTATAGAAAAAAAATATTTACATAATTAGCCAATCAACCCTGATATATTATTTCTCTAACTTCGAATGGCAACAAAAGGGCCTCGGTAGGCTCCTGAATATCAACAGTGCAACAAACAAAAAATCCCATTGCAACCATACTATACAACATGGAAACAGTTTCATTTGTTTTGTCAGCTGAATCCCGACTTTCTCCAAATGTAACAGATCCCACACATGAATTCCAGGTATCAAATCTTCGTGAAGATCCCAAAAACCCCAAAGTCACCGGTTAACTTACATATATAGCCTCCTCGTCATTGTAAAAGAAAAAAAACCTTGAGTTTAGACATTGAATCCATGTGATTAAAATAAAATTAAAACACAATAGACCATATTAATAGGATTTATATACAGAAACCCTTTCAGAAACCATAGACTGGCTAAAAATTCAACCCCTAGGACGAGTAATACTTTTAAACAATGAAACAATTATTCTTGGGATTTTAACATAGACTTATTAAAACCTAACCAAAATGGAGCCACAAACATTACTATGTTTGGCCTAGATCAACAATAGATGCCCAACTCGGATAAACAAAAAACCCTCTAGAACTTTAATAGACATATCACATAACTCCCAAACAACACATAACAGAAATTATGTGCTCCCTCATGTGGTGCCAGTGATCATAATCCATGTGCTTACTTGGTTAAAATCGTATCAAAATACCTAAAGTAGGCTTTAAAACTATTTTTTACAGAAATTTAAAAAAACTTTAACGAGCAAATTTCCTTTCAGACTACAAAACCTCGCCATTATGACATATCCAAATCGAACCCCCCCTTGATGAAAGCTGCCTGAATTTTGGATAGGAATTTATTCATATACGACAACATGCCCCTTTCATAAAAAAAGATTTTCAAGAAAAAATCAACCCCCTTGGATACAAAAAGACATAGAATCCGAAATTCACCTAAGAACTATTGAAAACACATGGTCAAATGAGCAGTTCGGGCACAAAGAAACAAATTAACCTTCACTAAAACCCCAATCAAAACGTGATTACATTCAAAGTTGTTAATTCCAAAACTACCGACTCTTCGCCAAGTATGGAAAGCCATCATTACATTATGTAATAAACCTATATCAAAAAGTCAACAGCAGTTAAAGAAATATAAGCTGATGAATTAAACAACCACTTCTCAACATTGCCCGACAAACAGTAATATCATTGACAAGTCAATGAAAATGATCTCCATTATTTAGAACAATATATCAAATCAAAAGAAATAAAATCCCATTCAAACTCTCCCAATGACAATCACAGACGTCTGGAAGCCTGTCTCTTCAAAAAAGTTCCAGAACACTGGTTAGACAATCTAGATGGAAGAATAATAAACTTTGTGGTCAAGTTTAGCTGAACACTGAATACTTGTATAAACTTGTGCATAGAAAAAACAACTTTCCTGTCATATTTAAAAAGGCAAAATCTTTCCCAAACCACAAATAAAGGTGATACTGCTTGCCCTTCAAATTACAGACCAATTTCAATTCGTCTGTTTATCTAAACCCTTTAAAAAAAACATATCCAAAAATCCGTATATTCCTACTTTGTAAACAACAATCTATTAAGGGAAATCGCCCAGGTTTTCTTTAAAAAATATTCCTGCACACAACTCTACACAAATTTACAGACAGTCTCCTACCAATATCAATGAAAAAAATATACAGGCCTTTTTTTGTTACTTTGAAAAAAAAGCATTTATGCAATCAATCATTCCTATTATTGCGTAAACTAAACTTGTGAACTAACACCAGAAACGATAAATCTTTTGAAAAGCTTTTTGTCGAATGGGCAGCAGCTAGTAACTGCAATAATCAAAACAGAATTTGTACCTATTAAACATGGAGTACCAAAAGGGGTCAATTTGGGTCCACTTTATTTTTAAATTTTATGTAAATGACTTACCCAATTTCTAGAATGTAGCTGTGAAATGTTTGCTGATGACACATCCCTTATTTGTTAGTGACTCTGACCCCACGGGACTTACAATCAACTTCAACACAATATTGACAGATTGGTTTCTGGACTCAGCAAACCATATGTCCCTAAATACGCGAAAAACAAAGTGTAGTATGTACTAGCAAGACAAAAGAGACAAAAATGAAAGATAATTCCAACCCTGTTGATAGGTAAAAGAGTAATTGAAGAAGTTGACTCCACAGAATTCGGGGTTTAATTATTGACAAAAATCTACTTGGACGACCATGTGTTTGGCGCTGGGAAAAACCGTCTTTCTTAAAAAGCTACTTCAGTTATCAAAAATAAAAACATTTTTCTGAAAAACCCCACTCTCGCAAACTCTTTTTTGCGGCCAATTTTGCCTATGTTGAACTATGCTTCTCTTTTTGGGGACAGCTGCAGTGCTACAAATTAAATTGTTCATAGATTATATAAAGAGCACTGAAACTTGTTCTACTAAAATCAAGCTCCAAACCCATCAAAGATTATAAGGAAACAAAAATCCTAACCTTCAAAAACAGACTTTATCTAAATAAACTTATTTGTCCAGAAAATTGTCAATGGAAATGCCCTCCAAAGATCACCAATAGCTTCAAAATCAATGAACACAGGGCATAATCATCTACTAACATTTCCGAGACCAAGAAATAATCTTTACAAAACAAGCTTCTTGTAAATTAGGTAGTGACTTATGGAACAAGCTCCCAAAAAGCTTAAATGTATCAAAAACAAAATCAGTTCAAGACCAGCTAAAAAGCCATCTAATGCATGAATGCCTAGGAATTGACTAATAAGGCAAATCAACCATGATTAATACGGCAAAATCAACCATACTTACATTTACCAGCACAATGGTATTTTCCCTTCAACAAAAATTCAAGTATGTCTTACTGAGATAGAATTCGCTAGTCACACATGTATTGTGTGAGGGAGAGGGGGGCAGGAAAGAGCACACTAATTATGCAAGAAGTAGGAGTAATCTATGCAAGCTAGTAAATAATCTGCAATGTTGAAACAAGTGGAAAGGAAGAAATTTTAAAAATCTTTTTATGGTAGACCCGATAGCTTGATAGTGTGTCCTTCTCTCTCTCTCTCTTTTCTCTCTCTCCTCTCTCTCTCTCCCCTCTCTTCTCTCTTCTCTCTCTCTCTCTCCTCTCCTCTCCTCTCCCTTTTCCTTTCCCCTCCACTCCTCATGCCCTTTGTCTTGTCTAATTTCAATAGATTCTATCGTGGGTGTTGTTTTATTGCAGTTGAGATGAGATTATTAGTAACTATTATAAGCGATACTGTGTTTTGTATGATTTTTGTTTTTAGTTTTTATAGTCCAGTGGATTATGGGCTTTTGAATTATGTATGTATAGGGGTTCTACTTGTTTGAATATTTGTCTTTTTTTTTAAACTATTAATTTGTTGAAGGTGTATTTCCCCTTCCCCTTGATTTCTCCTCCCCCCCCCCCATCCTTCCAATGCTTTTCTGTTTCATGGTTATGTTTGTCTCATGGTGATGGGGGTCATTTGTTATATTGGGTCTCATGGTGATGGGCAATTGTTGTTATAATTGTATCTCTATTTTGATAATCATTATTATAATCTTATTTGCCTTATCTTGCTTTGATAGTATTGTGTCAATATGTCATTTTTAAAAGCGCTATTTGAAAAGTATGAACGCAAAAAAAGCCACGTTTGCTGGGTGGAGGAGGAGAGGAGGGAGGTCATTGAAGGTAATATTGTCAGTAATGACGAATGCCTAGTATTTTTTTACGTTTTATTTCTTGTACCTTTTTACTATTTTAAAGTATAAAGTGAAAGAATGGATGTAACAGTAGGTGAAGTAGTTTGTTTGTCCTGAACGTTTTATGATTTTCCTTTTAATTCTTAAAACATTTTTATTTAAATGTGTGTGTGGACCCTGAGCGCGCACGCGCTCAGGCGTGCATGAGTATGTGTGTGCTGTATATGTATATGTGGTAATTTGTATTTTCAATGTATTCCTTTTTCGATTTTTTCCTCTTTTTTTTTCTGGTTTAATTTAACGGTAAATGATGCAATAAAGTAATGTCTTAGTATAATCATTACGAAATTTGTTCTTAGATAGATGGCTTGATGAAAAAAAGCAAATGCATTGCTTATTTAAAGTACCATCTGGAAATAAAATTTGACTTGATTGACTTGACTTTACTTGACAAAACACACACACACACCACACACACACACCCACCAAAGCACACACCCCACGCACACGCACACAAACACACACACACACACACACCACCCCACACACACCACACACACACACACCCAACACACACCACACACACACCCCACACACACGCGGATAGCCCAGTGGTTAGAGTGATGCGCATTGCGCTCGTGATCTGCTAACCCGGCTCCGAATCTCGTTCAAGGGTATATTTTTCCTCTGGAGTTAACATCAGTGCCGACTCCACTCTCCCTAAAAGTCCTTGGGATGATACTATAAACCGAGGTCTCGTGTGCCAACACACGCAGAACATCTTGCACACACGTTAAAACCCGTTCCGCTTTTCGGAAGATTAGGCTATTGTGTGGCGGTGTGAACGAATGACAAAATTGACAAAACTTCATACACACAGGGACTGGATGTAAAAAAAGCACATAAGCGCTTATTCCATTATCCTCGAAATAAAAGAACAAAATAAAAGAACACGCACACGCACAGACCACAAACATCAGGAATAAAGATTATCACCATGGACTCTCCTATACAAACGCCACAAGGCAAGGATTATTAGGCAGAAAGACACACAGGGCACAGACAGACACACACACACACACACAGACAGACAGACAGATACATACACAGACAGACAGACAGATACACAGGCACACAGACAAACACACAGACAGAACTCTAATTTGATTTTGGCATTAAGCCCCCATGTTACCCGGGAAACGGTGCTACGTGTAACGGCACCACTCCCTTTTTTTTTGTTTTTTTTTTTTTCTTCCACCCCCCCCCCCCTCCAAAAAAAGAAAGAAAATGTTTTGCTTTGTTTTTCTTCCTTTCTTCCTTTGTTTCCTCTTCCTATTCGCTTTCCCTCTTTTCTTTTTGATTTTTGGCCCACCCTCCTCTTCCTTTACCTCTTGACCTCGTCCACTGCACTCTTACGGACGGAGTGTCTAGTTTCTCTGGCATTATTAATTGATGTGGGTTCTAAACTGGAGTGAACATACGAACACAGGATAGTAGCAGATAGATACAGCAGCAGCAGCAGCAGCAGCAGCAGCAACAGCAGCAGCAGCAGCAGCAACAGCAGCAGCAGCAACAGCAGCAGCAGCAGCAGCAGCAACCACAGTCATCACAACAGTGCTCTTCGAAGAAACAGGCAGATAGCTGTAGACCACGCTATACACTTTTTACCTGTTGTTGCTTTACTGTGTGTATAATGTATGATTTTTAACAAAATAAAACGCTGTTTAAAACCATCTAGATAACAGAATCAAACAAATCACTCAAGCCAGTAAGAAAGTAAGCAAGCAAGTAAATAAGTAAGAAAGTAAGAAGTAAGTAAATAAGTAAGTAAATAAGTAAGTAAGTAAGTAAGGAAGCCAATCAGTCAGTCAGTAACCAATCAACTAAGTAAGTAGCCATGTCACTAACTATTTACCTACAAATATTATTTGCCACACACACACACGCACACACCAAAACATGCGCGCGCGCGCGCGCATGCACGCACGGACACACACACACTACTTTACACCCACCACACCACATACACCCCACTACATACACGACATACAATACACCACACTACACCACACTACATACACGACACCCACTACACCACACTACACTACACTACACGACACCACACTACACTACACGACACCACACTACACCACACACACCGCACTGCCCACACTACACTACACTACACCACACCATACCACACCACACCACACCACACCACACTACACCACACCACACCACACCACACCACACTACACCACATCACACCACATCACACCACACCACACCACACCACACGACACCACACGACACCACCACTACACCACACCACACTACACTACACCACACTACTCCACACCACACAACACCACACCACACCACACCACACTACACTACACTACACTACACTACACCAACAAACTATTACAACCAAACCCACAAGCGAACACGTTAGCTAACTGGCTAACACTACTACACTACACCAACAAACTATTTATTTATTTATACCACTTTAAGTCACGAGATTTCTCTGCGTGAAATTTGGGCTGCTCTCCCCGGGAGAGCGCGTCGCCACAACAGCAGCGCCACCCTTTTTTGTTGTTGTCTGTAACTGTATTTGTTTCTCTACCAGAGTGCCTTTTTCTAAGAATTTTGCCAGAGACAACTCTCTTGTTGCCGTGGGTTCTTTTACGTGCGCTGAATAATTTTGTGTAACACACGGGACGTCGGTTTATCGTCTCATCCGAAAGACTAGCGCCCAGACCACCACTCACGGTCTAATGGATGGGGGAAAAGTTTCGGGCCCAAACGGGATACGAACCACCGCACAGTTCCGACCCGGACTTTTCGCTTTCTAGACAGGCGCGTTACCTCTAGACCACCGACCCACCTATTACAACCAAGCCCACAAGCGAACACGTTAGCTAACTGGCTAACGCTACTACACTACACTAACTACACTACGCCACACCACACCACACCACACTACACTACACTACACTACACTACACTACACTACACTACACTACACTACACTACACTACACTACACTACACTACACCAACAAACTATTACAACCAACCCCACAAGCGAACACGTTAGCTAACACTGGAGACTACCGGGAACATGGCTGTTATATGACTCCTTATATCCCAGTCTGCCATCTATCTGATCTGGCATTAATGATGTTGGAGTTTCTCTTGTCCCCTGTCCATATTGACATGATAAGAAGCTTATGTGTCCCAACATATTGAATAAAGGTGAGTGTCCTCTGGTTGTTAGTGTGTGTGTTGTGTTGTGTTGTG
>CM054140.1:23551536-23556536 GCA_028751875.1 Rapana venosa
GGTAGGCAGGAAAAGTGCAAGCAAGTGAGTCAGCACTACTGCATGTATACCCAAAAAGTACATCCCACAAGCATGTGTGCATATCACGTGATGTATTACGCATGCGCACTTATGCATTCTGAAAAGTGTCATTTTTGTTTGTTTACTTAGCTTCCCCATCTCCCTGTAAAACTCCAAGTATGGGAAAAGAGAGAGAGGTTCAGTGAGATCACCACTGAAAAAAAGAACAAACAAAACCCAACCCTCCTGTCCATATTTGAAGAAAGTGTCAGTCTTTGTGACGTGGCATCGAAGAGAACCTATCTAGTTTTTCTGTCTGCAGCGAAAAGCGGAAATTGAACTTTTGTCGTGTCGAGAATAGCAGGAATTCCTGCCATGTCTGCCGCCATGTTTGTTTGATCGCTGCCCTTTGCTTTTCACGTTCCCCCCCCCCCCCCCCCCCCCCACCTCCGTCCCCCCGGCCCAAATTCGCTACCCCCTCCACCCCTCTTCCATTCCTCTTTTTTTCCCCCTTGTGTCTGAGGCATGTCAAAATCAAGATTTTTTTTTTTACATTTTCGTGTGGTTGTTGTTTTCTTTAGTTGTAGTTTATCACTACTTTGTTGTCAGCACGCACGCACGCATGCGCGTGCGCGCGCACACGCAGAGAGAGAGAGAGAGAGAGAGAGAGAGAGAGAGGAGAGAGAGAGAGAGAGAGAGAGAGAGAGAGAGATTTCGGACGGGACTAGGCAAGAGGAAAAGAAAAGGATACTCTGTCTCTGTCTGTCTGTCTGTCTTTGTCTGTCTGTCTGTCTGTCTACCTGTCTTTCCTTGTTTGTCTCTGTCTGTCTTTCTCTATTTGTCTGCCTGCCTCTGTGTGTTGTCTGTTTCTCTCTTTCTCGTCCTGTCTCTCTGTCTGCCCCTCTCTTCTCTCCCTCCCCCCCCCTCTCTCTCTGTCTTTCTGTCTCTGCTGTCTGTCTCGTCTCTGTCTCTCTCCTCCTTCTCTCTCTGCTTCTCTCTCTGTCTCCCTGCCTCTCCTCTCTCTTTCTCTCTCTCTCTCTTCTCTCTCTCCCCTCTCTCTCACTCTCTCTCACTCACTCCTCTCTCTCTCTCTCTCCCCTCCTCTCTCTACCCCCTCTCTCTGTCTGTGTCTGTCTGACTCTGCTGTCTGTCTGTCTCTGTCTGTCTGTCTCTCTCTCTCTCCCTCCCTATCTCTCTCTCTCTCTCCTCTCCCTCTCTACTGTCTGTCTGTCTCTGTCTCTCTCAACCATGAATGGTATGCACACATGATTATAGGCACACATGTTTATGAATGCACGGCTGGCATCATTGCAGCAGTTCTTGAAGGGTACAACCAGGGTCGGGGCAGGGGCAGCAGCAGCAGGAGCAGCAGCAGCAGCAGAAAAATATGTTTTCGTGCTTTTGACATTTTGAGGTAGACTCTGGAATTGTTTTTGTCTCCGTGTCTTAACGATTTCCCCACGTCATGTATATAAAAAATAATACACACACACACACAACAAAAAGAAAACACAAAAACAAACAGAAACTAAGGGACGGTCAGGAGAGAGGAGGGACGGGTGGGTTGGGGGAGGGAGGGGGTAGGGGTGTGAGGGGTGGGGAAGGGGAAAGGTGCAAAGCTTGGGTGGTTATCAAACATGATGACGAAACACGCTAAAGACCTGCTATTCTGGGCAAAAACGTGTAAAGTAAACAGCTTAAAGTAAAGAAGGTAACAACAACAATAACAATAGCACACACTTACACTTACTTACACACATACACAAAACACACACACACACACACGGACGCACGCAAAGCACACACTTACACTAAACTTTCACATACACACACACACACACACACACACACACACACACACACACACACACACACACACAAACACACACACACACACAAGGAGAAGCTACCCCCTTGTCCCAACCTTTCTAGTTATCCAGAAAATCATCATCATCATCATTATTATTATCACCATCAGTGGAGGAGAAGGCTAGCCCATCACTGTCCTTTAGGGTGGACAAGTGCTCTGAGATCAGTTAATATCAATATTACTCCCTTTCTCCTCCTCTCCCCCTTACACTCATTGCATACATGCAGACACGCACCAGTTCAAGCAAACATATACATACATGTATAGGCACGCGCGCACGGACACAGCTACGGACAGCTATACACACTCAGGCAGAAAGACAGGCAGACAGACAGACACACGTATGCACGCACGCACACGTGTACACATACGTACGCAAAGGAAAACACACACACAACACACACACACACGCACGCATGCCGCATGCAAGCGCACACGTACATATACAGACGCACATACAGATGCACCCACACATGCATGCTGCACGCACACACACATGCGCACACACATAACCACACATGCACGCGCGCACGCACGCACACACATACACATACTCTCTCTCTTTCAGTCTATCTTTCAGTCTGTTTGTCTCTCTCACTTAGTGATGAACCCCCGCCCCACCCCCCCTCTAAAAAAGGACAATACACACACAAAGACTCCACAACCACCACCACATCAATAACAAAAACCAACAAACTTTTGACTACGCGTGTCACGTTTTTAAAAAAATTTTTTAATCAGACCTGAGGGAGACATCTTTCACACGGCAGGATCCATTCAGTGACGACATACAGTATTGGCAGCTCTTCCTTCGAACCCCCTGCTACACAAAATGTCAGTCTGCCGTGCCGGGATTTACCGCCCAATACAATACAATACTACTGTCACTATCTTGCGCAAGCAACACTTGACGGGGTGGGTAGCTGGTTTGGGCCTTTATCAATCATACCCTTCATGGTAAACGCGGGTACAGGTCGACGTGACTCCTTGACTTAATAAGGAGGTAGCCGAGGAATGGTGTCGTTTTTGTGTGTGTGTGTGCCTCTGGTCGTTAGTGGCAGCGTGACTGATTTTGATTTTTTGTTTTATATTTGTTTCTTCTCTCTTTTCTTTCTTTGTTATTATCAGTGTCAGCTTTTTTTTCAGAGATATTGATGCAGAGCACACAAAGACAAGCGAGTGTATTCTGTTGCTTTTTGTTGTTGTTTTGTTTTACACTGACACATTTTCCGAGTCTTGACTCATTCTGTTACAGGAGTGAGTGCAGATGTAGGTGGAGTTGTTTAGGTGGTGTGTGTGTTCCTGAAGTTCCAGTTTTAAAGCGGAAAGAGAAAATATATTACATAACACACCATCGTCTGATTCAGAGCTATTATCGAATTTTTGAAAATCAAAGATAGGATAGAAGAACAAGAGTATGTAAGCTAGGGTGTTTACATTTTTTCTGTTTTTTGGGTTTGTTTGTTGTTTTGCTTTTGAGTAGCGTGTTTCTTGGCCCTTCAGCGCCTGGGCTTTATCACAGTTCTTGATTAAACCATTGACGCTGGGGGCAACAGCAAAGTGAGAGGCTGTATGACCAGTGGCTTTCACACTCATGGAATTCCACTTTACAGCTTAGTCTTTAGTGATCGACTATGACTCTCTGACTAGGAGGCTTGACTTGCACAGTCCTTATGTGCTGCAGCCCTGGGGGCTAGTTGGCCTTTGGAGAACATCTCCAACGCTGACTGTCCTTATGCCCACTTGGCCGAGAGAGTGGGGATGTACTGTGGGCAAGGCATCTCCACTATAATCAAATTTCTGCCCAGTTTCCGAAACAGCAGCTGTCTCCTCTGCTGTTTTGGAGGTCATCGTCGAACACGACGGACAAACATACATACAGCGTGTTTCTGTATGCTGGTTGGACTGGCCAGCCACACCCGAAGCTGTACCACAGTAAACACATAGAGCGCAACTAGCTCCATAGTCTGGCGAGACTGACGGATGCCTACTGGTTAGTTAAAGCGAACAGAAAGGAAGTAAAACGTCGACTGGGTACCTGCTTCACTTTATTCATCAGCTTTTTACTGGGAGGGTGAGATGAGAGCTGAAAGTCTGCAATAAGCAGCAACACAGGAGGCTTGGAGTGTTGTCATGCCATGAGCACTCTGTGTGTGTCTTTCTTCTTATTCTCTTTCGTCAAACGCTCAGACAGCAACTATTGTTATCTGTCATATGAACGAAAACGCATTGCGCTGCCGTTAAGCGCCTGACAAGTCAGGCCCAGCACATCCGACTCCGGCATTGGAGAAAATTTTTTTAAAAGTCTTTCTGGTAAAAGGCAGGAGATTGGACCAAGGAGGAGAAAATAAACGAGAAGGAAGTGACAAGAAGAAAAGAAACAGTGTAGAAACAAAGAGAGGGATAGAAAAGGGGGAATTCCTAGCACAGAATTTCCAGAAGGGGGGATGCTATTTATGCTGACAGGCCCCCGGCATCCCCACGGGGAGCTCTGTGTGTCTGATCAATACTGATAATCCATTATCCGAGGTGGTATGGTCTGCGCTGAGCATAGCTCTAAAGCCTGAGTGGTTGTTTGGTGGTGTTGGCTCACGGAGCTGGCTGGTTGACTGGCATTCCTGTCAAGTGATCAAACTACCTGAGGTTTGGTTCAGAAGTGGAGAACTGACCGTCTGTCGATATGATTGCGGCACCAGCCATCTGTTCATGCCCTCATGTTTGATCTTGTTACCTCTAGTTTTGCCATCTGCTCAAAGAGGTGTTTCATCATTATCGGGGTCTTCTTCTTCTTCTTCTTCTTCTTCTTCTTCTGCTGCTGCTGCTGCTGCTGCTGCTGCTGCTGCTGCTGCTGCTGCTGCTGCTGCTGCTGCTCCTCCTCCTCCTCCTCCTCCTCCTCCTCCTCCTCCTTCTTCTTCCTCCTCTTCTTAGGGTATTATTGGAAAAAATTGCTCAGACAAAATGACCGTTACTTGGTTGCTGCTTCTGTGCTGTAGAGATCTGGTCTAATTTTTAAAAAATGGAGCAAAGCTTAATCTGTATATCAAAGTTCTCTGAAGTAAGAATGCGGTTACCTTAATGGTTGGCAAAAACTATTGGATGTACACTTTTCTCACCATTGGTGAACCTCAGA
>CM054140.1:23569036-23589036 GCA_028751875.1 Rapana venosa
ATCGAGGGTAATGGAATAAGCACTCATGTGCTTTTTTACCACCAGTCCCCGTGTGTATGCGGTTTTGTAAATTCTGTCATCTGTTTCCACCGGCACAATGGCCTACTCTTCCGAAAAGCGGAACAGGATTTAACGTGTGCGCAAGATGTTCTGCATGCGTTCAAACACGGAGCCTCGGTTTATAGTCTCATCCGAAGGACTTATGTGTATGTGTGGAGTATTCGGAGGATTTTGTATGATATGCAGGATTGTTGAAGCTTATGTATGTGAGGTTCATTTTTAGAGTTATGTCAGCAGGGTTTTTTTTATCATTAAGCAAGATTTATGTTAGGTCATATGTAGGAGTTTGATACAGATTATAATATTTACAAATTTATTGTGTATTATCATGCAGAGTTTTCCAGGATATAAGAACGCACCCATGCACATACTTGAATGATTTTGCAACTGCATAATTACACGTATGCACACGACGCGTTTGCGCGCGCGCACACACAAACGCACACACACATACACACACACACACACACACGCACACGCATACGCACGCACGCACAAGCACCCACGTATGCACACACACATATACACTTACTCACTCACACATACACACACTCTCACACAGAGGTAGATCATGTAAGCACTGAAAGGCCAGCACAGACATTTGACTGTCCAACACACGTAAATAGAAACTGAGGTATTTTAGTCAAATCACGGTAAAACAAACATAAACACCCTTACATTTTCTGGGAATTTGGTCTGGGACAGCAACTATTAAATTCTATTTTCAGGAGACATTCCAGTTTTAATAAAAACTTGTCCATGCAAATGACCATACAAAAATGAAGTCTGTAATTAAGACTGTTCTACTTTTGTAAATGAATGTAATTTAAGCAGTAGGCAAAGTGCAAAATAAAAAAAAAGCTATGAGAGCATTGTTCTGGTGTACGCTGCACAAAAAAACACTAACTGGCGAGTTGGATCATTGTACACACATGACTGATTTTTTTTATTTTTTACAAATCAGTAAAACATCCCATTCACTGACAGATCAATCCACCCACCCACCTGATACTTCAAACAGAACATTCTCTCCAAAAAAAGCCAACCACAAAAAATTGTATCATCTTTTGTATGAACCACACACTGTGCTTACTCAACACACCCACACACACACACACACACACACACACACACACCACACACACACACACACACACACACACACACACACACACACACACACACACACACACACACACACACGTTTGAACACTGTCGAACTTCTTAAAACATACTTTGAAACAGCTAAGTTACGATAATCCTCTAGAGGTAGTACTCCTATTTCTCTATACGTTCCTAAAGAAGATGCATGAAACGGAACTCCCAAAGCAATCCGGAAAGCTTTACAATCTAAGCTTTGAATTTTGTTCAATAGATATTTGGGGGCACTAAAGAACAACTGTTTTAGATATTCCTCTTTCTCTTCATGAAGGTTATGCTTTGCTTCAAAATGTTTGCTGGAAACATGTGAAAAAGAAACAGGAAGAGGCTGGTTATCCCCAGCATACTTGTTCAGTTCTGGATATTGAGAACATTCTTTGCACTCAGTACGGTTTTCGAAAATCCTGTACTAGAAAAATTGTTTCTCTAATCTACAGATTGAAATTAAATGCTTTTCGAGCAAAATTTGCCAAAAATGTACAATGTATATGCGGTGACAAATTTTCTAATGTTCATGTTCTGTATCAATGTCAAGGTTTAAAAACGTTTTTACCATCATTTCAAGATAAGTCTCTGCAGGAAGTTTTAACCAATCCAGAGTTATTATGTGAGATAGCCTTGTCTCTGTTGCAACCCCAGTATTCTCTTTTTTGTAAAGTATGGTCGTGGGAATCTACATTTTGCTTGTTTCACAGCTGCCGTTACAAGTAGTTCAAAATTGTTTGTTTTCAAACATTAGAGTATTTTTCAATTGTTGTGGGTTTTTGTTAATTTTTGTAGTTCTATGCCATGTTTTTTGCAACATACTATTTATATAGATTGGAATAATCTTTTAATGTGCATTCATACCAACACGTATCTATTCTACTTAAAGCCCTTATCTCATTATGTTCCCCCCCCCCCCCCCCCCCCAATCCCCCCCTGCCTCCATCGTCTAATATCACTTTAAGTGAACAGACGTAAAATTGAAGACACACACACACACACACACACACAACACACACACACACACACACACACACACACACAGAGACAGAGAGAGAGAGAGAGAGAGAGAGAGAGAGAGAGAGAGAGAGAGAGGAGAGAGATAAAGCAATCTTTTAGTAGCCTGAGCTGTTAGGTAGAGTGATGGAGATCAGCGCTGAATGTGTCTCCGAGGTGTTCTAAAGTGTCTCACACAACGGACTAGCGGCGTGAGAGACACTGGGGAGATCTCTCGTACAGCAATGCTTCATGTTTCTGAAAGCTATTTGTCGGATTGAAAAGGGAAAAAAAATGTCACCGCGAAAGTACGTGACGGAAGGGTACTAGAAAGCGACCGCGGTTTCGATGTTTCAGACAGGGTGCGCGTTAAACTTAAATTTTGGTGTCTGGTTCAAGTCTGGAAGATCTGTGTTTTAAAATGCATGCTTGCAAACAGGCACGTGTACACACGCTCGCATGCAGGCACGCACATACGAATACACTCTCACAATCACATGCATGCCTGCACGAACGCATGCAGGCATGCATGCACACATGCAGGAAAACATACACAGATATGCATGCACACTCGCACACAGACAGACGCAAACACGCACGCACGTACACACACACACACACAAACGACACCACACAATCACCCCCCCCCCCCTATCCACACTCACACACACACACAAACACACACACACACACACACATTCCCCCCGTAATTACCTCCCGCCCCCCCCCCCCCCCACTCTCCCCTTGATTTTTGTCGTTTCTGTTGGTTTCCATGTTGGTCTGTGTGTACAAGCGATGGAGTGCGATACCTATTTCATGGCTGTGCATGCTGAGAGGGCTCGCTCCCCTCTGGCCTGATGGTGAGCGATGTGTTGCAATCGTCGTCGTGCCGAGCACGTTCTGTTTGACTGACCTACCCCCCCCCCCCCCCCCCCCCACAACCCCCCTCCCTCTTCCCTGACGAATTCATGGTGTTTGACCGTTGAGATGAGTGTGATGGCCACCACCACCACCGCCTTCATAACCACCACCATCACCATCACTATCACCATCATCATCACCATCACTACCATCACCACCACCATCACCACCACTCCATCACCACCATCACCACCACCATCACCACTACCATCACCACCACCTCCACCACCACGCCATCACTATCACCGTCACCTCCACCACCATCACCACCACCTCCTCCACCACCATCACCACTACCACCACCACCACCACATCCATCACCACCACCACCACCACCACCACCACCACTCCATCACCACCATCACCACCACCATCACCACTACCATCACCACCACCTCCACCACCACGCCATCACTATCACCGTCACCTCCACCACCATCACCACCACCTCCTCCACCACCATCACCACTACCACCACCACCACATCCATCACCACCACCACCACCACCATCACCACCACCTCCATCACCACCACCACCACCACCACCACTTTCATTACCATCACCACCATCACCACCACCTCCATCACCACCACCACCACCTCCACCACCATCACCTCCACCACCATCTTCACCACCACCACTATCACCACCACCACCACCACCACCACTCATCATCACACACCACCTCCATCACCACCCACACCACCACCATCACCACCACCACCACCACCACCTTCATCACCATCACCACCTTTATCACCATCACCACCACCTCCATCACCACCACCTCCACCTCCACTACCACGCCATCACCACCACCACCACCACCACCATCACTATGACCACCACCATCATCACTGTCATCAAAAAAAGTCTTCAATCTAAACAGAAAGATGTCAACATTATAAGCAACAACAACAATAAGAACAGCCCAAAACAAACGCAGGTGTACAAGCCTACATTAACGTAAATCTCAGAGAGAGAGAGAGAGAGAGAGAGAGAGAGAGAGAGAGAGAGAGAGAGAGAGAGAGAGAGAGAGAGACAGACAGACAGACAGACAGACAGACAGACAGACAGACAGGCAGACGAGCATATAGTTATAAATAGATGGACAAGGTGGACATGTATTGACAAACAAAATCAAACACAGCTTTCCGTACACTCGCAGACAGCGAAACAAGGTGCCTTAGAATATACTAGTCATACAATAATTTATGAATCACTGTATAAGTCTAGGTTCATCATCATAAAACTTATTAAATCATTTCAATTCTTGCAAACTCAGTGTGGTCATTTTTAAAATAGAAGCCAATTTGATCATCTGTGTTGCCCACGAACTATAGAAATTATAACGTAAACTATATCTGAATGCTTGGAAAACTGATTATTCAATAAATGGTGTCTGCACTTATTCTGCCATTGAAACACACACACACACACACACACACACACACACACACACACAACACACACACACACACACACACACACACACACACACACGCACACACACACACACACACACACACAAACATACACACTCACTCACAAAACACACACTTTCTTCTACATAACACTCCACTCTCCATTCTGCATAGTGTGATTGCACTGTGCTCAGTGGTATATACAGAAGCAAAGAAGTAAACTTAGATGAGAAACACGAAATGTTTATTTAAAGTGTTCTGCGTGGTTCCGAACAGCATGTCCTAGTATCAGTTACAGGATGTATGTGCCAGTCAACACATTAGGAAAGTTAGTGTAAAATTTAAACTGTAAACCTTACGAACATCGATTTCATTCTTCACCCTTCAACCCACTCATCTACCGCGGGTTTATTTACATCAAACTAATGAGAAAAACTCTCAGAGAGACATACGACCACATATTCACAGATGGACAAGGTAAACATGTACAAGCGCTTTGATTTGTGTGCTTTACAAGATTCAGCGCTATACAAATTCCATATATTATTATTATTATTATTATTATGTACAGACAGACACACAGACAGACAGACCAAATCCAGCATAGACAGACAACCGACCAAATCGAGCACAGACAAACAGACAGACCAAATCCAGCAGAGACAGACAGACAGACAGACCAAATCCAGGACAGACAGACAGACCAAATCCAGCAGAGACAGACAGACAGACAGACCAAATCCAGGACAGACAGACAGACCAAATCCAGCAGAGACAGACAGACAGGCAGACCAAATCCAGCAGAGACAGACAGACAAACAGACCAAATCCAGTACAGACATACTATACATACAGAAAGAGGGTAAGACAGACAGGCATTTCCATTCCCAGCCTCATCTGATGGTCCAGGTAGCAGTGTGTTGCTGCAGGCATCAGGGAGAGGGAGGGAAGGAGGGAGGGAGAGAGAGAGAAAGAGAGAGAGAGAGAGAGAAGAGGAGGAGGGGAGAGAGAAAGAGGGAGGGAGAGTGAGAGAGAGAGAGGGAGAGAGGAGAGAGAGAGAGAGAGGAGAGAGAGAAGAGAGAGAGAGAAGAGAGAGAGAGAGAGAGAGAGAGAGAGAGAGAAGAGAGGAGAGAGAGAGAGAGAGAGAACTCGAACTCGAATAATTTACTCACAAAAAGGCCATTGGCCCATACATGAAGGGGGTTGCCGAACTGCATAGTATTTTGGTGGGGGGATAAAAGCAATAGTAACGACAAAATGTTATTGTATAACAAAAAGCCAGCTACAAAAAAAAAACGTGACTTAGGATAACCATATCTCTCTTATTCTGAAAGCTTTACACAAATATAAAGGGAGGCTGCGCACAACCTCAGGATGAACTTGATGCCAGGAGTAAACAGAGTCTAAATAAATTAGGCTGAGAGAGAGAGAGAGAGAGGGAGCTGGGGCAGTCGAACAGAACGTGGCCAACTCAGGCAGCCAGGGCTACGGTCAGTTCGCTTCACCCCGGGTCAGGCACGAGCAGGCTAGGCTTTCCCAACGTGCAGGTCGATGACACGGGTATCCCCGCCCCCGGACCCTACCCTTGTATCGTGACCATTGTTTATTATTATTATTTTTTTTTTTGTCGTCGTCGTTGTTGTCGTAGTCATCATCGTCATCGTCGTCGTCGTCATCGTCGTTGTCGTCGTCATCACCATCACCACCACCACCACCACAGTTGTTGTTGATATCGTCGTTGTCGTGGTCGCCATTATCATCATCATCATCATCATCATCATCATCATCATCATCATCATCATCTTGTTGTTGTTGTTGTTGTTGTTGTTGTTGTTGTGTTGTTTTCTTCTTCTTCTTTCTTCTTCTTCTTCTCTTCTCTTCCACACCACCACCACCACCACCACCCCACTCCCATCATCATCATCATCATCATCATCTCATCATCATCATCATCTTTTGTTGTTCTTCTTCTTCACCATCATCACCATCCATCATCATCTCACATCACCCATCATCATCATCATCATCACTCATCATCATCATCATCACATCATCATCACCACCACCACCAACCACCACACACCACCACCACCTCATCAGCATCATCAGCATCATCATCATCATCTGAGCCATTCCAAAGGGGAAATTTGCCAAATGCGCATGTCATTTCTCCCCCACTCTTTACCATCACCGCTATCACCACGACTACCACCACCATCACTATCACCACTATCATCACTACCAACATCATCACCATCGTCATTAAATCATAACAACCATCACTGTTCTTGTGTCATCAGTATTGTCATGTGCTGCCACGATCTGTCTCTGTTGAATTTCCGCAAACACGGGAACTTCGCATATAGGTTATTACAAAACATGATAGCAGTCTATTTGATCTTCTGCTTCTGATGTAAGTGGAGTCCCAGTTCTTCCCCTTTTGCAATGGCATATATAAAAAGTCCCATTTAAACAACTGTTGCACCAGCCAATGTATTGTAAGCAGCAGCAGCAGCATACATAACAGCATTAGCAGCAAAGCGCAGCAGCAGCAGCTATTTATAGCCATATCACATCACCACCATATCATCATCACGCAGCAGCATCGTCATTCAACATCATAACAAGCAGCAGCTGCAGCTGCAGCAGCAGAGCAGCTGCACACGACGCACGCAGCACGCAGCAGCAGCAGCAGGAGAAGTATAGTTGTAGTAGAAGTAGTACAGCAAAGCAGCAGCAGCAACAGCAGCAGTATGTAGAGTATAGTAGTATATAGTATAGTGAGTAGTACAACAACAATAGCAGTGGCGATAATCACCAGCAAGTCATCATATAACGATAATTATAGCAAGAGTATGAGATTAGTCAAAAACTGATGTTACTGTACATACACACACATGTATGAATGAACGCGCGCGATCGCAAACACACACATATTAACACAAACAGACATACATAAACGCGCGTGCGCGCTGATGCACACAACCTTTTTCTACCTCTCTTTTCTTTCTCCGTTCTCTTTGCTTCCTTCTGTCCTCTACATCATAATTATCAGGCCCACTTCCAACTCCATCACCCCACCCCTCCACAGATATGTGCTGATGCGTGTGACTGCATATGCCTGCATCCATTGACGTACACACCCCAAAGGTCCATACATACACATACGTGAAGACGTACAATTGCATCTGTCCATTCAAACATATTCCTTGTAGCAGGGAACGATCGATGAGAAATGTGAAAGAGGAAGGGAAAAAAAGGGAGAGAGTGAGGTGAGTGAGTGAGTGAGTGAGTGAGTGAGTGAGTGAGTGAGTGAGTGAGAGATAGATAGAGAGAGAGAGAGAGAGAGAGAGAGAGAGAGAGAGAGAGAGAGAGAGAGAGAGAGAGAGAAGAGAGAGAGAGAGAGAGAGAGAGAGAGAGAGAGAGAGAGAGAAAGGGGTGGCTAGGGGTGTCGATATGTCGTATCACATGGAAAGATTTTCATGTTGTTATTGAATGTTACGCTCTTTTTGAAGAGAGAGAGGGACAGACGTTTTACGACATAGATAGCCATCACCGATGGCTAGTAATGTACAGACAGACGAAGGCAGTTTAATAGAAAGACACACACACAGACAGACAGACAAATATATTCAGACAAGTTGAAGGAAGCACACATTGATAGCTAAACTGGCGCAAACAGACAGATGCAAACATAACATACATATAAAAACAATTAGTAAAACAGATAGACACATGGATAAAAAGACATACAACAGAAACAGAATACAAATACACACGTAACCTACAGACACAAGCACATTCTCGCACAGGCAGACACGTATGCAGATATCATACAGATTAGCAGAAAAAAATACACGCGCGCAGGGAGACGGATTGAATGATATAATACACACAGGTTAACTCGCATCAGATAAACGAAGAGTCACAGGCAGATAACAAAAAACCCTGAGCAAAGAGGCAGGTCAACAGAATAACAAACGCAGAAAATATGAGGAAGGGATGTAAGCTGACACAGTAGATTTTTGCACAGAAAAAGACACAGATGAAAACGTACTCCCAGAGAGATGAAAACACACATGCCTATTTAGACACACAGACAGGCTAACAGATGGTTATACATTGGGGCAGAGGCAAATGAACAAGTATATGTGAACATGAATAAACAAATAAAAATGCATAGACAGATGAACACGAATGCAAATGATTGCTTAGACAAGCAGACAGAATAACGTGCGCAGATGAAAACGTTAAGACATGTGACACACATAGACAGATGAGCACACACAGATGAACATGCATACACACACACTCATACACTCACGTACACACTCTTACTACATACAAACAAGCACACAGATGAACTTGCAAAGACAGATGAACGACAGATAAACACGCATACAAATAAACCACTATGCTTAAACAAACATACAGATAAACACGCACAGACAGATGAACACACTCACAAACATATTACTTTGCCCACACAAGCAGACAGGTGAACACGTGCAGACAGACGAACAGGCACACCCAAACGACTTTGCCCACACAAGCAGACAGACAGATGAACACACAGGGAGAGACAAGGCAGTTGCTCCTCCATTTCCACACTCATCTCATGGCCAAACACCATCCTCCGGGGAACAGGGAAGGGGGAAGGAGGGGGGCGGACAGGAGGGGGTGGACCAGTCAAACAGAACGTGCAGACGACAACCTTCGCCACATTTTTCCCCTTGCCACCAGGTCACAGCGATAGCACGTGAGCCATCTCAGTGTGCAGATCGATGAGATGATTATTTCACACACCCCTGCCCTTCACCTCTCATCACCTCACATCACCTCAACTCTCGCTCCCTTTCACACTGCTAGCTACGCCCCCCTCCCCCAACTTCCCCACTTTAGCTGCCACATGCTGTACCACCATCACCATCACTACCACATTCGCCACCATCTCCCGACTTGTCCCTCTGCCTTTTTGCAGACGGGGCCATTGCGACATTCTGGACGTGGTTGCAGTCTCCCCCCTCTCCACGCCCCCCCCTCCCCCATCTTTCATTTCCGCTGTAGTACAGTGTGGATTAGGCGACAGGTTCTAACCGTAACTGACTTTTTGTCGAAGGTTCAAATCTCGGCAGTCATGTATGGAGATGATCTAAATGAATCCCAAGTTAATTTATGTGTTAACTTAGAAATGTCTTATCCGGCCTTCGCTTTGTAACAGAATGCAGATGCTGAAGTAAATGCGTGATGTCTTTTGAGCACAGTATAAGCTTTAATGCTTGTTGTTGCTATGCTGCTGCGGATTGTTGTTCATATAATAATCATGTAATCATAATATGCTCTGTTTTACTAAAAAAAAATCTGGTTAAACCAAGTAGATACGTTAAAAGTTCTGTATTCTCATGTTCTTGCTCGGTTGCATGCAGAAACAAGAAAGTTGGTAGCATGCATCAAAGGTTTCAGTAGCGTCTCAGGACCAAAAAGAAAGGCCATCTTCGAAGTAGATTTCCTGGTAGAATGTATGTATGACAGATGGCGTGTATGGAATATCTGACACTCTGTGACTCCTCTCTTTGGGTAAAGAAATCAAAGGCTCAAGTCAGAAGCCGTGCCCTCAGTTTTGGGTTAGAGGCAGTAGCAGAGCAGCAGCAGCAGCAGAAGTAATTTGTACCGCAGTTGAAACAGTTACGCTTGTAGGTATCGCTGTGACAAAGATACCATATGAAATAGCTGTGCACAACTGAGGAAGAGAACATATACTTTTATTTTTGTCATTTGTAGAGATGTAGGCTCCAATTGAAGCACATGCGCAAAAATATAGATGCGTGTACATAATTTTTATGTTTCACACACTTACACACAAATAAATACACACACACACTTCTAATATCACTGAGGGTGAACAGACTTTAAATTGAAGACACACACACACACACGGGGACTGGATGCACAAAAGCACACAAGTGCTTATTCCATTATCCTCAATATACAAGAATATTAAAAAAAAAAAATAACACGAACACACACACATACATACACACGCACACACACACACACACACACACACACAAACAACAACACACACAACACACACACACACACACACACACACACACACACACACACACCACACACACACCACACACACACACAGAGTAAAGGCAGCAAAAGAGACCAGACAGCTACCAGCCAAGACAAGACTAGTTGTACTGAAACATCCCCATTACCTTACAAAAAAATCTCCCCGGAATGGGAGGAAAGGGGGGGGGGGGGGGGGGGGGGGGGGAGGGGGGGTTGGGGCTTGTAAGATAGAGGTAATGACAGCCTTCAACACAGCAGCTAGTCTTCTTGTGAGTAGCTTCATTCCTTCCTCTGCCTTCCCCATGCAGTGTGTGTGTGTTTATGTGTGTGTGTGTGTGTGTGTTGTGTGTGTGTGTGTGTGTGTGTGTGTGCGGTTTGTGTGTGTGGTGATGTGTGTGTGTGTGGAGTAGTGTGTGAGTGTGTGTGTGTGTGGTGAGTGAGTGTGTGTGTTTGAGTGTGTTGTGTGTGTTTGAGTGTTTGTGTGTTTATGTGTGTGTTGTGTGTGTAGTATGTGTTGTTTTGTATGTGTGTGTGAGTGAGTGCGTGTGTGTGTGTGTGTATGTCTGTGTCTGTGTCTTGAGCATGTGTTTAGGAGTACACACACACGTGTGTGTGTGGTGTGTGTGTGTGTGTGTGTGTGTGTGTGTGTGTGTGTGTGGTGTGTGTGTTTTGGGTGTGTAGTGTAAGTATCATGTTGTATTTATTATGCAAAGTATGCTAGTGTTTTATGTACACGCACGTAATGAAATGTATGTATGTATATATGTATGTAGTATGTATGTAATATATGTAGGCATCCATGCATGCGAGTGTGTGTGTGTGTGTGTGTGTGTGTGTGTGTGTGCGCGTGTGTGTTTATGAGAATGCATATGCATATGTCTGTGTGTATATGCACGTGCATGCGCACGGGCTTACACTTTGTTGTATGTGTGCACAGCAGGATTGAATATAGCCGATGCCATGACACAATTACAAAAAAAACCTAGCATATTATTTTCATAGCCACTTTTTTTTGTTGGTAAAAAATGTTTTGTTTTACTATTGTGTGAGGAAATATGTAGTTAGGATTTGTAAATTGATTCTTGCGAGATGTATACAAAATGAGACAGGGTACACAAAAATAAACAAAATAACTTTTTTTTGGGGGGGGTTCCCAATGACATTAGAAAAAAAGCACGTGTACTGGCTAATATCTCACCAACAGCCATTCATGAGATAAAATATAAGGGCTGATTTTTTTTTAAAAAAGCAACACGCACACACAACGCACACGCATGCACACACACATGACATTACAAAACACACACACACAACAACAACACACACACACACTCACATAAAACACACACACACATGACAGTACAAAACACAACACAACACAACAACACACACACACACACTCACATAAAACACACACCACACATGACAGTACAACACATACACTCCCCAACATACACCAGCCCCCCCACCCCCCCCCCCCACCCACACACTCAACACACACATAACCTTCCTTTCCAGCATCAGAGAGACACCAGACAAACAGACAGACAGATAGATAAGTAGCATACAGACACAAAACAGACAAGTAATACGCAAGTAGACAGACAAGTAGACCAGACAAGACAGACAAATAGACAGCACATAACAGACAAGAGAGACAAATAGGCAAATAGAACAGACAAGGACAGAAAAATAAAGACAATGACAGACAAAACAGACAAGCAAAAGACTACAGACAAGACAGACAGGGATCATTAAGAGCATATCACCACACACACACACAAAATGAGCCAGTCGGGTACGATGATACACGTCAGAGGACGATGGATGGATCATGATGCTTATTTGGCTTGTCACAGACGGGATTTAAATTTGACACATGTCTCTAAATCGTCCCTGGAAAGCGGAGTACAGCGCATGCAATTACCCCCCCCCCCTCCTTTTCCCTATGTCGTGCCTTTTTACCCCTGGTGGATTTTGATGAGAGGAGAGATGAGATGAGATACAGAGTGTGACATGGGTTTGAGGGGTTGAGAGGTAGAGGGAGAGTTATGATGAGAGGCTAGAATGATGAAGAGGAGCGTGACGAGACGTGGTGTGTATAAAGACTCGGGGGCGCAAGCACGAGCATATACAATAGGGGTTACAGAGAGAGGCAGGTGAGCGGGACGGAGGACACGGTAGGAGCGAACAGCAGCGAGACAGAGCGCGGCAGAAATGAGAACAACAAGGAGAGCGACACGAAGAGAAAAGAAGAACAAAGAGTGGGGGACTAACTCGAACACTTAAGTACAAACTACGGACACATACTTTAACTACGTACGCACAAAAACACACACACCCTGCGCCACGCACACTCATTACACACACACACTACACTACGCTACACTACCCACACTACACTACCAACCCTACAACACTACCTAACACACTAGATCTATTATACAGATTACATCAATCCAACACACTTTTACGCACGACGAAACACGTGACGTAAAGTGCATTCACAAATTACACTACAAAGTAGGTTCACCTACATGAATATAGTAACGTTGTTCCATCATATGCCTGCAAAACAATACAAATTATTTATTGTTATGAAAACCCTTCAACACACACACCACACACAGCACCTCCCCCCCCCCAAATACATAACTACCACTGTTCTTTCCTCTAAAACAGCATCCATCCCATCTATCTTCCCCATTAACAAGCCTCATAAATCTGTCTGCTAACGGCTTGTCTGTCTATACGTCTAGGTAGGCTATTCCTGAGCTATTATGAGATACTTTCAGTGAGCTATTAAAAGCTCTTTCATTAGTGGTCAGTAATCAAGGGTCTTATTGATGTCAAAATGGTTAAAAAGTGTTGTGTAGTGATTATTGAAGATAACCTTCACATACAACTTCTTTAAAGAAAAAATACTTGAAGGGAGTAATGGTGCCATGAGAGGTACCTAAACCCAGGTAAAACCCATACTCACACACGTTTTCTCATTCAGTGTTGAAAGTTTCAATCTCACAGTGATTCCCAGGTGGGATGAGGGAGTCAGAGTGCACATTCTGGGTGACCCCCAGAGTGCTAAGCTGGGCAGCGCTCAACAACAACAACAATAATGATGATGATGATGATGATGATGATGATAATAACAATACTACTACTACTACTACTACTGCTGCTGCTGCTGCTGCTGCTACTGCTGCTGCTGTGCTGTGATGATAATAATGATAATAATAATAATAATAATAATAATAATAATAATAATAATAATAATAATAAGCAGCCAGTCATGTAGTTTTGGTCAGTATTTTGTTCTTACTTTCTTTCTTCACTTCCATAATTATTATCTGCAATCTTCGTGTTGTACCAGGGGAAAGACAGAAAATCAGTCGTCAAGGCCAGAACAATTTTCTCTCTTTCCCCTGCCTGTCATTTTTCATTAAGGGACTACTGGTACATCGGCTGCTGGAGATGCTACCTGCCGCTTTTCTCCTGCGTTTTTTCCCATTCAATGATGGATGGTAGGTAGGCTTCTACTACTGGGCTATTCTATGTAGTGTGCTGTCTCTGATTGTTGTATTTTTGCCTGGAGCAATCTGTGTAGTGTGCGCTGTCTCTGATTGTTGTACTTTTGCCTGGAGCAATCTGTGTAGTGTGCTGTCTCTGTTGTACTTTTGCCTGGAGCAATCTGTGTAGTGCGCTGTCTCTGATTGTTGTACTTTTGCCTGGAGCAATCTGTGCAGCGTGCTGTCTCTGATTGTTGTACTTTTGCCTGGAGCAATCTGTGTAGTGTGCTGTCTCTGTTGTACTTTTGCCTGGAGCAATCTGTGTAGTGTGCTGTCTCTGTTGTACTTTTGCCTGGAGCAATCTGTGTAGTGTGTGCTGTCTCTGATTGTTGTACTTTTGCCTGGAGCAATTTGTGTAGTGTGCTGTCTCTGATTGTTGTACTTTTGCCTGGAGCAATCTGTGTAGTGTGCTGTCTCTGATTGTTGTACTTTTGCTTGGAGCAATCTGTGTAGTGTGCTGTCTCTGATTGTTGTACTTTTGCTTGGAGCAATCTGTGTAGTGCGCGCTATCTCTGATTGTTGTACTTTTGCCTGGAGCAATCTGTGTAGTGTGCTGTCTCTGATGTTGTACTTTTGCCTGGAGCAATCTGTGTAGTGCGCTGTCTCTGTTGGTGTACTTTGCCTGGAGCAATCTGTGTAGTGTTTGCTGTCTCTGATTGTTGTACTTTTGCCTGGAGCAATCTGTGTAGTGTGTGCTGTCTCTGATTGTTGTTCTTTTGCCTGGAGCAATCTATGTAGCGCGCTGTCTCTGATGTACTTTTGCCTGGAGCAATCTGTGTAGTGTGCGTTATCTCTGATTGTTGTACTTTTGCCTGGAGCAATCTGTGTAGTGTGTGCTGTCTCTGATTGTTGTACTTTTGCTTGGAGCAATCTGTGTAGTGTGCTGTCTCTGATTGTTGTACTTTTGCCTGGAGCAATCTGTGTAGTGTGCTGTCTCTGTTGTACTTTTGCCTGGAGCAATCTGTGCAGCGCGCTGTCTCTGATTGTTGTACTTTTGCCTGGAGCAATTTGTGTAGTGTGCTGTCTCTGATTGTTGTACTTTTGCCTGGAGCAATCTGTGTAGTGTGCTGTCTCTGTTGTACTTTTGCCTGGAGCAATCTGTGTAGTGTGCTGTCTCTGTTGTACTTTTGCCTGCAGCAATCTGTGTAGTGCGTTGTCTCTGATTGTTGTACTTTTGCTTGGAGCAATCTGTGTAGTGTGCTGTCTCTGATTTTTGTACTTTTGCCTGGAGTAGTCTGTGTAGTGCGTTGTCTCTGATTGTTGTACTTTTGCCTGGAGCAATCTGTGTAGTGTGCTGTCTCTGATTGTTGTACTTTTGCCTGGAGCAATCTGTTTAGTGCGCTGTCTCTGATTGTTGTACTTTTGCTTGGAGCAATCTGTGTAGTGTGCTGTCTCTGATTGTTGTACTTTTGCCTGGAGTAGTCTGTGTAGTGTGCTGTCTCTGATTGTTGTACTTTTGCGTGGAGCAATCTGTGTAGTGCGTTGTCTCTGATTGTTGTACTTTTGCCTGGAGCAATTTGTGTAGTGTGCGTTGTCTCTGATTGTTGTACTTTTGCCTGCAGCAATCTGTGTAGTGTGTGCTGTCTCTGATTGTTGTACTTTTGCCTGGAGCAATCTGTGTAGTGCGCTGTCTCTGATTGTTGTACTTTTGCCTGGAGCAATCTGTGTAGTGCGTTGTCTCTGATTGTTGTACTTTTGCCTGGAGCAATCTGTGTAGTGTGCGTTGTCTCTGATTGTTGTACTTTTGCCTGCAGCAATCTGTGTAGTGTGCTGTCTCTGATTGTTGTACTTTTGCCTGGAGCAATCTGTGTAGTGCGTTGTCTCTGATTGTTGTACTTTTGCCTGGAGCAATCTGTGTAGTGTATGCTGTCTCTGATTGTTGTACTTTTGCCTGCAGCAATCTGTGTAGTGTGCGCTGTCTCTGATTGTACTTTTGCCTGGAGCAATCTGTGTAGTGCGCTGTCTCTGATTGTACTTTTGCCTGGAGCAATCTGTGTAGTGTGCTGTCTCTGTTGTACTTTTGCCTGGAGCAATCTGTGTAGTGTGCGCTGTGTCTGTTGTACTTTTGCTTTAGCAAGTCTATAATAAAGGAAGATTTAAAAAAAGAAAAAAAACTGATGCAAGAACTCAAGCGTATTTCAACGAACGTGCACACACACATAAATATGCGCGCACACAAGCGCCTGCGCACACACAGAGAACAGAGACACACTCACAACACTACACCACACCACACCACACCACACCACACCACACCACACCACACCACACCATACTACACTACACTACACTGCACTGCACTGTACATGCGCTACACCACACCACACCACACCACACCACACTCACAGCACTGCACTTCACTTCACTACACTACACTACACACACACACCACACCACACACACCACACTACAACCACACCACCACACACACCCACACACTACACTACACCACACTACACTACACTACACTACACTACACTACACACCACACTACACTACACTACGCTACGCTTACACTACACTACACTACGCTACACTACACTACACTACACTACGCTACACTACACTACACTACACTACACTACACTTTTCTTCACCAAAGAGTAGCGTCTTCCATTTCTTTTCTGTAATCTATCCAATCTTTACAATGTTAACAGGCACTATCGATCTGTCTGCTCACTTTTTGCACGTTGTCTGTCTATACTACACATCTGTCTGTCTGTCTGTCTCTTGAACATGAGGATAGCGGCTGAGTTTCGAACCCGTCCGTTCGAGTCCGTCATGTTGTAAGTCAGCGTTTGTCCTTACTTCTTTCTCCCTTGGCTGCCATTCCTCCAGTCTTCATGACGTCTTTGTCTTGTCTGGAGGGAAGGGAAGTAATCTGCCAAGGCCGGGAACACGCACACACACACACACACACACGCACGCACGCACGCACGCACGCACGCACGCACGCACGCACGCACGCACCACACACACACACACACACACACAGACAGAGAGAGGAGAGAGAGAGAGAGAGAGAGAGAGAGAGAGAGGAGAGAGAGAGAGAGAATTTTCTCCGGACTGCTCTGTCACTGTTCACAAAAGGACTCCTACAGTACCTAGGTCTTGTAGCAATGACGCTATTGCCTGCTCCTGTTGCTTACTCTCTGCTCAGCAGTGTGTGTGCTGCTGTTGTGTGTGTGTGTGTGTGTGTGTGTGTGTGTGTGTGTGTACGTACATATGACATGACAGTCGCTGAGAACAATTGTCAATTCTGACAAAGAAAAAGAAGGGAAAAAACCCCGGTTTGTTACGGTTTCCATGTCAGAACCGATGGCTTTGCGTTTTGATTTGTTCCTTCGCGATGCATGCTTGATGAGCTGTCAAGCTTTAAACAGCAATAAATTCATGCGTTCATTGTTCAGTGTCGGTAGGTTCAGTGCTACTATTCTGCTTAGTGTGCTAACTCTGACTGTTTTCTGTCTTCAGCAAGTCATATATATATATATTTATTTTGTGGTCAAAAAAAGGAGATGGAAAAAATATAGACAGACGCAAGAGCTCAAGTACATAGCGACGCATGTGCACAAAACACAGGTGCTCGCGTGCACGCACGCACGCACATACACACGCACCCACAAACTGCGCGCACACATACACACACATGCGCGCACACACACATACAGATTGATTAGTTCAATTCTATTTTCACAAAGTAAAGGAATAAGCATGACAACCGTAAGAGAGAGAGAGAGAGAGAGAGAGAGAGAGAGAGAGAGAGAAGGAGGGGAGAGAGAGAGAGAGAGAGAGAGAGAGAGAGAGAGAGAGAGAGAGAGATTCTCGCAAAGCTTAAATAATTATCAGACATTGCACTAAAACCGTTTCTCTCAACTGTCTCCTCCCCCAAAACTCCAGCCCCCCACACCCATACCTACCATCACCCCTTGCACCCACAACTAATAAATATTGCAATACGCTGCTGCACACAAAATGTTTAAAATAACACATGATTTATTGGTTACGATGACAAAAACAGGATGGCCGAAGCGTTATTTGAAGGAATTAAACTCAAACAACCAAAAGCCCCCAGAACAAAACACCGCTGATCTGGCGTTTGTCTTGTTCCCGTTCGGCGCCCATGTTGACATGGGGAAAGGACAACAAGCGTTGTTTCTTTAGCCTGAAACTGATCTTGAACTGCACAACTGACATGTGATATGCTAGGACTGCAGAGAATGAAGAAGAATTAGCTGCATGCAGTATTGATCTTCCCCCATGAGGATGCCAGGGGCTTGTCAGTATGAACAACGTCTCCATCTTCTGAAAATTCTACGCTAAGAATTTCCTCTTTTCTATCCCTCTGTTTCTGCCTTTAAAAAAATTCTTCTTGTTACCTCCTTCTTGTGTATGTTCTGCTTTCTTGGTCCATTCTCCTGCCTTTTTCCCCAGAAAGACTTAAAAGATAACAAATCTCTCAAACGGCGAAGTCGGATGTGCTGGCCTGACTTGTCAGGCGCTTAATGGCAGCGCAACGCATCGCATTTTCGCGCACATGACAGACAGTAATACTCGCGTGTCTGAGCTCTCAACGATGAAGTAGAACTGATCTAAGTACTAGTAATGAGGAGGAGGAGTGTTTCATAAATCGTTTTCAAGACGGTTGAAAGCGTTCTTTTTAAACTGGCTTTTCATTCTTTGCAGGTATTATTGACTTTGAGAAGTCAAGCACTGAACCGTGACCACCACTTTTTGCACAACTTATTTTATTGTTGTTTTTTTTTTGTGATGGGGGGTGGGGGCTAATGGATTCCACTCTCCATTACTGCCACCAGCGCTGAAGAGAATTCAGTGGTATGTGCAGTTATCGCATCCCCTGGGGTGTGTGGGGATGGCGGTGGCTTTTGCAATGGACATTGCATCACAGAGTTGCTGCACACACTAGGGATGTTACTGCTGAAACACGAGCCTGTGGGGCATCACTGATCAAAGGTTATCAGATCCTACATGCAACGTTTGTGTAGAAATCATAGAAAACTGTATTATTAGTGTGGGGGAGATGAAAGACGCAGAAGAAAGGGAGAGAGGAGGGGGAGAGGTAGAAAGAGGACAGTGAAGAACGGAGAGAAAGAGAGAGAGATTTAAATTTTTAAAATATTCTTTATATCGAGGATAATGGAATAAGCACTTATGTGCTTTTTTACATCCAGTCCCCCTGTGTATACGGTTTTATAAATTGTCATCTGTTCCCACCGGCACACAATGACCTACTCTTACGAAAAGCGGAACAGGATTTTAACGTGTGCGCAAGATGTTCTGCGTGCGTTCGCACACGGGAGCCTCGGTTTATAGTCTCATCCGAAGGACTTTGAGGGAGAGTAGAGTCTGCACAGAGAGAAGAGAGAGAGAGAGAGAGAGAGAGAGAGAGAGAGAGAGAGAGAGAGAGAGAGAGAGAGAGAGAGAGAGAGGAATGGGCATCACCTTACAAATTGTGCAGTATTTCCCCTGTGGGGGATGCCGGGGACCTGTCAGAATAAATACCATCTCCCAGCTTCTGGACATTTTGTGCTAGGAATTCCCTCTTTTCTATCCCTCTTATTTCTGCCTTGTTCCTTTACTTCCTGTCGCCGCCTTCTTGTCTGGTGTCTGCCTTCTTGGTCCATTCTCCTGCCTTCTTCCCCAGAAAGGTTTGAAAGGTAACAATTTTCTCCCACGCCGAAGTCGGATTCGCTAGGCCTGACTTGTCAGGCGCTTAACGGCAGCGCATCGCATTTTTGCTCATATGACAGGCAGCAATAGTTGCTGTCTGAGCGTTCGTCGAC
>CM054140.1:23594036-23629036 GCA_028751875.1 Rapana venosa
ATCATCCCACCAGTCTGTCTTCACCGCTGTCCGAGAAGCCAATGGAAACAAACGGGAGACAGAAAAGCCACGAGCATCATTCTGTCTGTGAGTGAGAGAGTAGCTTTCCACCTTCTCTCCTATGCGTTTGCAGCCAGGGATGTTCACGTCAGCTCGATTCCACACGCGGGGTTTCTATGTGTGTGACCTTTCATTTACTCCGCCGTTTACGCAAGCACGCTCCGATTACAGGGAACACACTCTGGGTAGACTGATCTTTTAATGACTCATCAGCAAATACGCGTTAAGGGATATCAAACGTATGCGTTTGACCGTATGCATTAATAGGACAAAAAAACAACAACCAATAAATAAAATAAAACCCCAACAAAACCGCTAGAAGCCGCTGAAAACGCTGAGTCATAAGCTCATTTTGAAAGAAACATTTCTCTTATGGTAGTTGCCAATAAATGATGATTTTTTTTTAAAAAGGGTGTCGTTCAAAAATAGACATGGACGTAAAGCAGAAAAAGATTGTAGCATTTCATAGCAAGATAAAAGAAGGAGGGTGGCAGGATGGTTAAGACGTTCGCCTGCCTATCAAACCAACCCTGAAGTTCTGGGTTCGATTCCCAGCCTCGACCTTTCTTCCCAGTTTGGCGAAAAAAACCGAGCTGAAATGTCAAATTCCTTCTCATAAGACTATAAACCGAGGCCTCGTGTCCGAATGCATGCAGAACATTTTGCGCACACATTAAAACCCAGTTCCCCCTTTCGGAAGAGTAGGCCACAATGTGCCAGTAGGAACAGATGACAAAAAAAAAATCGAGCATACAAACAGGTGTCGTATTTAGACACCATTCCCGAAGTCGGAATGTGGCTACCTAAATGGGGTGTGTGTATGGGGGGGGGGGGGGGGGGGGGGGGCCGTACACGCAAAAATCTCACCATTGGTGAACCTCAGAGCTCTAGCCAAGGAACGAAAAAAAATGGAAAGACAACAATATTGTTTTTAAAACATTCATTCTGCTCAGGTGGCATAAGCCTGAATTGGTGACAATATAGAATACATTAATTCATCAGACATTGATTTTTTATCAAGGATGTGTAAGAGACAAAGCAAATTTGTGACTTGGAAGGTTGCAAACCATTCCATTCATAATCCTGCCTGCCGACTCTGACGAGAATTGAACCCCTGGCAATGAAACCACAGAGGTTGGGATAGAAGACAAGCCATATGGACTTGGCCATGTTCTTGTCCGGTAATTGTTGCTTGTCTTTGAAGATAGACAACAACTGGAATGATTCTTTTACGCGCACCAAATAATTTTGGGTAACACACGGGACCTCTATTTATCGTCTGATCCGAAAGACTAGCACCCAGACCACCACTCGTGCTCTAATGGATGGGGTAAAAGTTTCGGGCCCAAACGGGGGATTAGACCACCGCATACTTTCGACCCGGACTTTTCGCTTTCTAGGCAGGCACGTTACCTCTATAGGAAAATCCCGGGGAGGAGAGGGCAGAAGAGTTTGGAATTTTTTTTGGCTAACATATCTGGTAATCCCATGGCATCTACAAAAATGAACACGACACATCTGAAATGGTCAGTGTTGTAGCCAGGCAGATTGATTCTTGGGAAAAGAACCGGTAAACGTCTGGTATCAATGGAAGTAATACAGGGACAAATTCCAACGGCTGATGTCAGCATCAGTTACATCCTTTCCAATATTTTATTTATTTATTTTGTAATTTTATACCACTTTAAGACACGAGATTTCTCTTCGTGAAATTCGGGCTGCTCTCCCCGGGGAGAGCGCGTCGCCACAAGAGCAGCGCCACCCAATAAGCAGCTTCCGAGCACGGTTGAGGAACAAACAGTAGGTGAAACATTAGCCTTCCCTAGTTTATTCCGTAAAGTCTAAACGTGATAACAGCACTAAACAGTTTCAAGCAGGCATAAGAAACATGTATTTTCTTCCGTTCATGCATCCATGTTGTATATAACAAAGCTGACTATAGAGGTAACGTCTGGGCTGTCCTTGTTCTGTTACATACTGGTTGATTTAAACATACACTAATAGAAGAAAAATGTTACATCTGTTGTTGTTGTAATGATCGTTTACGAGACAAGACAACGAGCCATTTGCCAAATAATCAATAACACAAACAAATGTTTATGAAGTTTTTCTTTTCCATCCAGTCATTAAAAAAAAAAATTTAAATAAACAAAGTCAAACTCTTAATCCATTCAGCAAAGACAGACTACTACTCTTCCCAAGTTCTCTGTGCTACATCCATAAAATCTCTTTTTTTCCCCTCACCTCAAATCTCCTTGGATCTGCAAAAATAACTCCTCTGCCTAACACCCACATCCTGTCTGAACTTCCATCCATATTTTCTGCCTTCTTTTCAGACAAAGTTCGAAACATACGCTCCAGACTGGATCAGACTCAATTCCAGCCTGCGCCTCCTGATCCCAGTTCACTGGCACTCCTCTCTTTTCCTTCCATCCCACAAGTGAAAAAGAAATCATGACAATTCTGAAGGAAATGACTATAAAATCATGCGACCTTGATCCCATACCTGCTCCTGTTTTCTCACAATGCCTTCCACAACTTGTACCTATTATCACTAAATAGTAAACTCATCTCTTGTGTCAGGAAATTTTCCATCAGCTCTTAAAACAGCAATAGTCACACCTCTACTGAAAAAGCGCGACCTCGATCCCAACATTCTGAAGAATTATAGGCCTGTCTCAAACTTACCTTTGTCTCTAAAGTACTAGAAAAAGTCGTTCTCAAACGCTCAACAGTCACCTTCATTCAATGATCTCCTTCCACTTTCAATCTGCCTTATCGCCCCAACCACAGCACCGAAACCACCCTAGTCCACACTTTCGATACACTTCTACTTGCTTCTGATGCAGGAAAAATCTCCTCCTCACTCTTCTTGACTTATCTGCAGCCTTGATACCATAGATCACTCAATTCTTCTTTCTCGCCTCCAAAATACGTTTGGTATTAACGGCACAGCCCTCACCTGGTTTACTTCATACCTCACAGACAGGTTCCAGAAAGTTATTGTAAACAAAATTCAATCAAAACCTGTCAAAATGGAATGTGGAGTCCCCGCAGGGATCAGCCCTGGGCCCTGTTCTCTTTACTCTCTACACTGCTCCACTCTCACATATAATAAACAACCACCATATTGATCATCATTTCTATGCCAATGATTCTCAGCTTCAGTGCAGTGATACTGTTGAAAACTTGCCTTCCCTCCTGACAAATATGTCCTACTGCCTTCAAGAATTCAAAATGGATGCTCAGAACAAGTTACAACTTAATGCCGATAAAAACCGAAACCTGTCATGGGACCCAACATAAACTTTCCTCTATCGAAAAAACTTAATAGAATTCGGCAATACGTCGTTCCTTTGTCCAAAATCTGTGAAGTATTTAGGTAGTTTTTGAAAAACCCCTCTCTATGAAAAAAAAACTCACCCGACCTGCAGCTTGTACTATCAAACGGCGCATAAGCGCGATTCGCAAGTATCTGTCCCTTTATGCAAAATTCCAAGTTGTCAATCTCTCATTTTCCTTTTGTATTAAAAAAAAAAGCACATGAGCGCTTATTCCATTATCCTCAAATAAAATAACAATAATAATGATAAAAATAATCTCTCTCTCTCGCTCTCTCTCTCCTCTCTCTCTCTCTCTCTCTCTCTCTCTCTCTCTCTCTCTCTCTCTCTCTCTCTCTCTCTCTCTCCCTCTCTCTCTCTCTCTCTCTCTCTCTTATCTCTCTCTCTCTCTCTCTTTCTCTCTCTCCTGATGATGATGAAGTGCATTTCCTGTTTCATTGTCAATCATATGTTTCCATACGTGAAAACTGTGGTGTTCTCAATCTAGAAGCTTTCCGAAGGCAAGATATTTTTTCTATCTTATCGTCCGATGATGATATTGTGATCAAATCGGTTGCAAAGTTTATTGCTGAAGCACTGAAATTAAGACAATTACAGCTAAGTTCCAATTAGCTTAACATTTGTGACTAAACTAAAGTAACATTTATATTATGTAAACTCCAGCATTTTGTGAAACACATAAAGAAACATTTATAATTACGCTGTAGTCTCCAGCAAGAATATTTTTTGAAAATTTCACATACAATGTCAATGGATGGTCTAATATAGCATTCTAGAATGTTCTTTTCATTTTTTTAGTTATTGCTTATTGGTTCCTATTGTTCATCCTTGCTATTACTTTGTGTTCATTTTGAAACTGAGTTTACGTCAGAGCTTAAAGTCATATCCGTTCATAAGAGCTCATTTTTGTTTTTTTTGTTTTCATTACGTTAAATGCATCATGTGATTTTTCTTGTATTTATTTGTATTTACAAAAAAAAGTCGTGTATAACCCCCCTTGTCAATAGGCCACTTTGGGCAATGACAATAAATTGGTCAAAGCGTCAAAGCGTCAAAGCGTCTCTCTCTCTCCTACCTCTTTCCTACCTCTCCTGTCTGTGCGACTGTCTTTTGATCACTGGCTGGCTCACGATGCATAAAATATGAACTTTGGAAACGGTGACATGCATCTACGCCGGCAGACTAAGAGACACTCTCCTTCACAGCAAGCACGTGCAACCAGATACTTGTTGACTGGTGTCTTCGCGTCTGCGTGGATGCTACTGTAGACTAAACAGGGAAATAGAATGACGTGTTGAAAGTTTCATTACGTTCCCCGGGGTTACTGAGGACCTTTCCAACGAGCTTCCGGATCTGATTACACCCACCCATTCAGCCGGCCACCCATCCATCCACCCACTCAGCCATTTCCGAACGTTAGGAATGTGGATGGTTGATGCCTGCCTCACAGGATGAAGGGTAACCGAACCTGGCCCCCACGGCAACGAGTTGAGGAAGACAACGCTAAGTGACGGCCTGGAGAAGGAGGAGGAGGAGACGAGCGAGGAAAGGAGGATACTGGGCACAGTCGTGGGCGTATTTATTAATTTATTTTGTTTGTTTATCTATTCATTTATTCGTTTTTTATTGATTTATTTATCTTATTTGTTTGTTTGTTTGTTTATTTATTTATTCCACTTCAAGTCACGGCAGATTTCTCTGCGTGAAATTCGGGCTGCTCTCCCTCGGGGAGAGCGCGTTGCCACTAGAGCAGCGCCACCCAGTATTTTTACCTGTCTGCAACTGTATTTGGTTTCCCTGTCAGGGTGGCTTTTTTTCTACATAATTTTTTTCAGGAACAACTCTCTTGGTGCTGTGATTTCTTTTACGCGCGCTAAATAATTTTGGGTAACACACGGGACCTCGATTTATCGTCTGATCCGAAAGACTAGCACCCAGACCACCACTCGTGGTCTAATGGATGTGGGTAAAAGTTTCGGGCCCCAAAGTGGGATCCGACCACCGCACACTTTCGACCCCGACTTTTCGCGTTCTAGGCAGGTGCGTTACCTCTGTAGGAAAATCACGGGGAAGAGAGGGCAGAAGAGTTTGGAAATTTTTTTGGCTAACATATCTGGTAAAGCCATGGCATCTTCAAAAATGAACACGACACATCTCGAATGGTCAGTGTTGTAGCCAGGCAGATTGATTCTTGGGAAAAGAACCGGTAAACGTCTGGTATCAATGGAAGTAAAACAGGGACAAATTCCAACAGCTGATGTCAGCAGCAGTTACATCCTTTCCAACAAGCAGCTTCCCAACCATCCATCACCCCCAATCCGTTTAAATTGGATGGACCCCCAAAGGGAATAAAAGTTCCCCTTTGTCCACCGGAAGATTTAGGAGTAGTCTTGACAACACCTCTATGAAAAATGATCATCACCAAAGGACTTTGCAGTCTGCTACTATTCAATTACGGCGCATATGCGCGATTCGCAAGTATCTGTCCACTGATGCAACTTCCAAGCTTGTCACATCTCTCATTCTTTCACGTTTAGACTACTGTAATTCTCTTTTGACTGGCCTACCAGCCTCTCTTCAACGCATACAAAACTCTGCAGCTCGACTGGTCCTAAGAAAGAAAAAATTAATCTGAACACACCACTCCTCTTCTGCGATCTCTTCACTGGCTGCCTGTCTCACAAAGATGGAGTATAAAAATCAATACCCTCTGTTTCAAATGTCTCCACAAATCTGCACCCTCTTATCTCTGTAACTGTCTTCATCTGTACACTCCATCCCGTTCCGTTCGTTCAGCCGCAGATACTTTGTGCTTTCGAACACCCAGATTCAAACAAACCACTGTTGGCCGTCGCTCCTTCTCTGTTTTGGTCCATCCACTGGAATGACCTCCCTCTTTCACTTCGCCAAAAGCCTTCACTTGATACCTCAAATCCAGCCTCAAAACACACTTATTTCCTACCTGAGACTTTCCCCCAAATATCTGTCCCTAATTTTCAACAGCATCTTTTCACCTTCTAAGTGTTGTTCGAGTGTGTGTGTGTGTGTGTGTGTGTGTTGTGTGTGAGTGTGTGTGTGTGTGTGTGTGTGTGTGTGTGTGTGTGTTGTTGTGTGTGTGCGTGCGTGTGGGGTGGTGCATGCGTGCATACGTGCGCGCGCATGGTTTTTGAAATCTGTTGTTCATTATGTTTAAGGAGAGTTGCATGCCTTGTTGTTTTTTACAAGATTCAGCGCTATATAAATTCCATATATTATTATTATTATTATTTAATTCTCAGCCTTCAGTTTGTTTTTCTTATCATCAATTAAAAAAACAGGAAATGATCTAGCAAATCTAGCGTAAGCAAATAAAACTGACAATTTTTGTACATAAAAAGCATTATTGATGAACTGTAAGACATTGATCTGTGGCTCTCTGTTGTAGCAAGATTTGATTTGTTGTTTTTTTGGGGGGAAGGGGGAGTGATAATGGATTGCAGTCTCCATCATCACCACGGTGTTTGAGGAGGACTCAGGAGCATGTGCAAAGTTATCACGTCCATCGGGAAGTTGGCGAAGGAGGGGAGAGGGGTTGGATGAGCAGAGACTTTGGCAATGCACACAGCATCACATTTGCTGCAAGCTTCAGGAGCATTGATGCCAGGACAGTGGCCACTGCGGCCTTTGATCAACGGTTATCAGATCCTGCATGCAGCCTCTGAATAGAAAGGGTGGAAACTGTACAGTTCGTGGAGAGAGGAGAGGGTGGGGGTGGGGTGGGGGTGAAAGAGAGATGTGAACGAGAAAAGATAATGAAGGGAGGCAGGCGGAGAGAGGAGATTGAGGGGGAAGTTGAGGAACAGCATGACCGATGAAACAATTTATTTCAGGCCTGGAGTGGGCAACAGCTCAAAACGAAGCAGAAATGAAAGACATTTATGTGGCAACTGCCAAAAACATGAGATGAGATAAAAGATAAATAGTGAAGTAGAGAGAGAGAAGGAGAGAGAGGAGAGGTGAAAGAAGAGATGGAGAGAGAAGAGAGAGGACTCAGATTTATTGACACGGCTAGGCCACAAAAAAAAAATGGGGCATACAGTGTGGGGCAGAAAAATAAATATGAAGGAACTTGAGAGAACAAAATAAACAGAACAAAATACCAGGGAAGGGAATTTAAAGCAAGCCAAAAGCGAGTAATGATAATTATGTGCAACTGCCTAAAAACATTTAGTGTAAAGATAGATAGATAGAAAATAAAGAGAGAGAAGAGAGAGAGAAGAGAGAAACCCGAGAAGTGAAGAGAGAGAGAGAAATAGAGAGAGAGAGAAGAGAGAGAGAGGGAGGAGTGAAGGATCACAAGATAAACTACATTACAACCGTTATATCCGTGTAGAATCAACTGCTGGATTAGAACAAGTCATTTCGGGACACCCAGGGGAAAGGCTAGGCTGCATAAAAACCTCCGTTTGTCTTTGCCAGCGAAAGGAAGAAGCAATCAGACGACATACAATTAACCGACAAGAATAACTTTACAGTGTCATGAAACCAGTCATTGTAAGTTCCAGGAGGATGAAATAATGAACAAGACTTGCATCTTTGTCTGCAGTGTAAGCATGCTTGACAGAAGAGGGAGGGTTATTTTGTTTATCGTTTTAGTATTGTTGGTGTTGTTTTGGGTTAAAGTTTACTTTCGACACCATTGAACGATATTTCTTTTCTTTCTTTCGTTTGTTTTCTAAAATTTTGCGTTGCATGATCCGCTTCATTGCCGTTGTCTTCATGCATTTCCTCCGCTTTCATTGGAATGCTTATAAAAATTGTAATGTAAATTTTCTTTCTGTCTTGATATAGGTATCAATGTGCCGTCTGTATTGTAATTGCCCTTCATGGATGATTAAAGTATTTTTGACTTACTTACTTCTTATTTATTCTCTTTCTTTCTACCCTTCTTCCATCCTACTTCCCTCTTGGTGTTGCCTTTTCTGCAGGTTTTTGGTATCTTTATTTCATGTTCAATCGGTTTCATACCATTGATTTTTTATCCTATCTTTTGTGTCTTAGTTTTTTCTGACTTTGGCATTTGTTTGCTCTTTCAATTTTTTTTTATCCATTGTTTTTCAATTCTTTATGTTTTTGTTACAGTATTTTCCTTTCCTCAATTTGCGCGCCGGGGCGCGCAACACACACAACATATAAACACACACACACACACACACACACACACACACACACACACACACACACACACACACACACACCACACTGCATACTCACGGAGACGGATGAAAAAAAAAGCCATGCGTGCTTATTCCATTATCCTTGAAATAAAAGAATAACACACACATAGCGAAGAAAAAAATTTAAATTATCTTATACAGGATATGAAAAGCACAACACACCCAGCAGAGTAGGAGTTGTCAAGATGATGGAGCAAATGGTAGATCTTTGAGAAACAGGATAAGTGTGGCAAGAGGCGTGTTTGAAGAGACTCAGAAGAGTCGAAGAGAGAAGTTATGTCTGGCCTTTGAAGATGCAATGGGTGCCAGTAAGGACTAAAGGAGTCTACAGTTCTGTCGTCTTCCTGGTGTTGTACATCTTGTTACAGCTTGTTGTATAATACTGTTGTGTGAGTGAGGAGGATCTTATCTCGATACGTCGGCCCCCTTCTATAGTTTTTGCTTTGCTCTGTTTTCTTTCCGTTTGTTTACTCTTCAGTTCGTTTTCCTGGCCCATTTTTTGGTATTTTTTTAACAGTATAAACGAGTAAACAGTTTAAATGTGTGTGACATCAAGGTGTGTCAACTTTTAAGATGCGTGTTATATCTTATGTATGTAGGTATTGTTTAAAGCATGTTGTGTAATCTTAAAATACCAGTCGTAATTTCTCTACTGAGATAATAAAGTATTCTCGAGTCTTGAGTTGTGATCTTGCTTTGTTTTCTGTTGATATGATCTGAAGTTGTTAAGCTGCAGCCTATTTTTTGTGCATGCATTTTCTCCCGTCATCTTTATAAGCCTATGCTTGTTGCACATACTCATGCTTCATGCGTTGCTGCTATGTTGTTTTTGATCTCATAAAACACTGTTTAAACCACTGTTATTACAAGCATATTTTTTTCTCTGCAACACACATATCAAATTAAAAGCGAAGTTTAAGGAACATAGTCTGATTATACAGATTGCTATAGACAGTGGCTGTTTTTCCTTTCACATTTCATCTCTACTTTCATTTTCATACCACTTCCAGTCAAGCAGATTTCTCTGCGTGAAATTCGGGCTGCTCTTCCTAGGGACAGACGTCTCCACAAGAGCAGCGCCACCCATTTTTTTTCTTTTCCTGTCTTCAACTGTATTCGTTTCCCTGTCAGAGTGGGTTTTTCTGCAATATTTTGACAGGGACAACTCTCTTGTTGCCGAGGGTTCTTTTACGTGCACTAAATAATTTATGTGTAACACACGGGACCTCGTTTTATCGTCTCAACCGAAAGATTAGCACCCAGACCACCACTCGTGGTCTAATAAATGGGGGAAATGTTTCTGGCCCAAACGGGGATTCGAACCACCGCACACTTTCGACCCGGACTTTTCGCTTTCTAGGCAGGTGCGTTAACCTCTAGACCACCGATCCACCGCACCACAGGCATCAAATAATTAAAAGTGAAGTTTAAGTTATATGGAACATAGTCTGATGCAGGTTGTTGTAGACTGTGGCTGTTTTCCTTTTTCTCTGCAGGTGAAGGATGGCTAGCAGTACAGTAGTTCTTGTTCGATGTTCCGTGAGGGCTGGTTAGCCTACACACTGCAGTTGGTAGACGCCAAGGCCACTGTCCTATCACACACAGTCTTTAGCATCTCTTTGGAGCATGACTATTATCATGAATGATGCCCTGAAGACTATCTGGGCTCACTACTTGAGAGAAAGCCAAGATAGAACCTTCGATTTGTAGATGGGCGTTCGTGACTTGCTAAATTGGAAACAAGACTGAAAGAAAAATCCGTTAAGTTTTTGAATGATTTGACTTTTCCCCGTGGGCATGCTGCGTAGCCTGTCAGCATAAAATACCATCCCCACCTTCTGGAAATTCTGTGCCAGGAATTCCCTGTTTTCCAAATCTCTCTTTGTTTCTTCCTTGTTCTTTTTCCTCCTGTCACATCCTGCTCGTCCATTTGCTACCTTCTTGGTCCATATTCCTGCCTTTTTCCCCCTCCCAGAAATACATCAATTCTCTCCCACACCGAAGTCGGATGTGCTGGGCCTGACTTGTCAGGCGCTTGATGGAAGCAGAACGCGTTATTTTACGCTTATGTGATAGACAACATTAATAATAATAATAATAATGTATGGAATTTATATAGCGCTGAATCTTGTAAAGCAACAAATCAAAGCGCTCAAACATTAGTTGCTGTCTGAGCGTTCGACGACGACGATGACGACGACGAAGAAGAAGGAGACTGGTTGGACTGATCATACTGTGGAACATGACGCGTCCCTTTACGTGTCTAGACAACGAATATGGATTGTGAGTTTGAGCGCACAAGAACCAGGTCATCATGAAAGTGGGAAAACGACCGACCGACTGGAGCATAACAGGTAACATATTGTTGACACACAAGCAGGTAACAGGTAACACATCCACACACACAGACACAAACACAGACACAGACACACACACACAGACACACATACACACACACAGACACACACAGAGAGAGACACACACACACAGACACACACAGACACACGACACACACACACACTTACACACACACACATACACACACACACATACATACACACACACATACATACACACACACACATACACACACACACACATCACACACACACAACACACACACACACACACACACACACACACACACACACAGACACACACACACACACACATACACACACACACACACTTACACACACACACACACACACACACACACACACACACACACACACACCCCACACACACAACACAAACACACACACACACACACACACACAACACAAAGCTGAAATCGCCGGACTCTGGCTTAGCACCTCATTTTCATCCATCGTGGAATGTACCATCGCTGGTCTGGCGTGACGTTTGCCTATTTATCACATAATTTTATGGATGTTGGCCAGCAGGGTTCTCTCTCTCTCTCTCTCTCTCTCTCTCTCTCTCTCTCTCTCTCTCTCTCTCTCTCTCTCTCTCCCTCTCTCTCTTCTCCTGATAGTAATATGTTTATAACGCTTATGTCATATGCCGACACTGTATGCCCATCATTCTTTTGTATTGTAGCCTAAGGCTCGTGTACAGTTCTCTCTCTCTCTCTCTTTTCTCTCTCTCTCTCTCTCCTCTCTCTCTCTCTCTCTCTCTCTCTCTCTCTCGCTCTCTCGCTCTCTCGCTCTCTCTCTCTCTCCATCTGTTGGCCTATCTGTCTAGTCTATTTATGTCTTTTTTTTCTTTCTCACTCTCTATGCGCCTATTTGCACTTTTACAGGCATACATTTCCTGGTGTATAGCTGGAGGCATAATGTCGACCAACAATTACCTGTGCTTTAGCAAATGATGTGCAATAGATAAAAAGGCTCACATAATAAAGATACTCGTATTTCTTAGGTTGTGTTTTAGATTTAGAAGCTATTTGTTACCCTACAGGAGAAATGCAGATGAAATAATCTACAATGATTACATACACTTTTGGGTATAGTTTCTTTATGGTGGTAAGTATGCTTAGGGGGGTGGGGGTGGGATGGGTGGGGAGTTTGAAGAGAGAAGTCGTAGGGTATGGATATTGGCATGGGGGATAGGGAAGGGGAGGGGAGTGGGGAGCGTCCAAATTGAGAATCATTAGCACTACTGATGGCTGATAGCGTTGTTGTGTCCGTGTAATGTGTCTGGCTGGGGACATTTTCTCCTTTGTAACACACACACACACACACACACACACACACACTCTTCTCTCTCTCTCTACTCTCTCTCCTCTCTCTCTCTCTCTCTCTCTCTCTCTCTCTCTCTCTCTCTTTATTTTTGCTACTTCTGGGCCACAAAGGAAACAGTTAGCAGAAACACGATATATGACAAACTGGGTATTCATTGTTGATTTTAAGCTAATACATTTAGATATTTTAAATGGCCAGTTTTGACAATTTAACAACTTCTATTTTTGTATTTTTTTCAGTATCTGATTTTATTGCTCTCGTAAGTGTAGTGGTATTACAAATGTGAGTAACCTACAAGCACAACAAAACAAAAAAAGGGAAACAGATCTGTGATTATCTAGTCATGATTTCTTCTTTTTTTTCAAAGGTAGATCTAGAACAGGTTAGTTTACTGTAGATCTTCCAGTATTACTTTGGCCAGAAACTAGCGTCATCATCACAGTCACAACTTTACGTCATAATGAAACTAAGAGTTAGTATCCCATTGTTTGCCACATTGCTTAGTCCGCCAACTTCGTCAAATGAAACATAAGTGCTTATTCCATTATCCTAGATATAAAAGAATAAATAAAATGAAACTATGTGAAGCGTATATTGATTTACATTGTTGAGGTTTTCGGTCAGCATAGTTCACTCATCTACTCTTTGTGTTGCCATGGTAATCTGCCCAAGAATTTTCAGGTTATAATAATAATAATAATAAAAATAATGTATGGAATTTATATAGCGCTGAATCTTGTAAAGCAACAAATAATGTATGGAATTTATATAGCGCTGAATCTTGTAACGCAACAAATAATGTATGGAATTTATATAGCGCTGAATCTTGTAAAGCAACAAATCAAAGAGGTTATAATAATAATAATACATGGAACTTATATAGCGCTATATCTTGAAAAGACAAATCAAAGCCCATGCATTCAACCTAATCTTACACAGTCATGCAATCAATGATAAATGATCAATAGTTTAAACAAACAGATATTTACAAACATAGTGCGCTGCAGACAAAATCTATGAAATAAAATGTCAATAGTCAAATGTTTTACAAAAGCACACACACACACTCACTTAGGTCCTATACATTAGCAGGGTGATAGGACATGGGTTAGCGAAGGTGGGATAGCTCTGATATGAAACAGGAGAGGGGAAATCTTAGGTTTGAAATAAATATGTCTTGAGGCTGGATTTAAAAGTGTCATAACTAGGTTTCTGGCGAAGTCGATGGACCCAAAATAGAGAAAGAGCGGCGGCCAACAGTGGATTGGTTGAATCTAGGTATTCGTAGGCACAAGGTATCTGCAGTAGAGCGGAGGGAACGTGAAGGAGTGTACAGGTTAAGACATTCACAGAGGTAGGAGGGTGCAGTTTTGTGGAGACATTTGTAACAGAGGGTACTGATCTTATAATTTACTCTCTGTGGCACAGGGAGCCAGTGGAGAGATCGCAAGAGAGGGGTAATGTGTTCAGATTTTTTTTGTTGAGAACTAGTCGAGCTGCGGAGTTTTGTATACGTTGAAGGGAGTGGATAGATGATGCTGGCAGACCAGACAAAAGAGAATTGCAATAGTCCAGACGTGAAAGAATGAGAGAAGTGACAAGTTTGGCTGTTGCATCAGTGGACAGGTACTTTCGAAATTGCACTAATACGCCGTAATTGATAGTAGCACGACTGACAGGTCTGGGTGATGAATTTTTTCATAGAGAGTGTGTTGTCGATAACAACACCTAGATACTTCACAGCAGTGGATAGAGGGACTGATGTATTGCCAAGTTCTATTGAAGCTGTTGTAATGGAAGAGAGTTTGTGTTTGGTCCCTACGAGCATGGCTTATGATGGACATGGCGTCTACTCACTCCCCCTACCTACCTTAAGAGTTGTTTAGGCAAGGCATTGGATTTATCAGGCTGAGTTCTTTGGGGCAAGTTGAACCTAGCGGAGCCCATCTCCCTCTCTACATATAGGGTACGTGGTGGGTATGTGTATGTTTCTGTAACCTACCGAACGCTGGAAACAAATTACAGGATCTTTAACGTCAATATTTGATCAAGATTCTGCATTCGTATGTACTCGAAGAGAATTAAGTCCCGAATTTCAAGCTGAGAAGTCTGCCGTTCCTTAAAGTGGTATGAAAGTGAAGTCACTGGCTGGTCTTCTTTTTAAGCTGATTCAGGAGATAGCAGAAATCCTAGCCATCAATTCATCGGACTCTGTTACTGAGACTTGAACCCACAATTTCATGAACCCAGGGGAATGGAAGTCAAAGTTTATCCAATCAGTTATAACGTCTGGACATAATCACATAGAAATTAGTATTGGAAAGAGGACGCCAAAAACTGTGTAAATATTACATTTTGAATCTGTTTGTTGATGAATAATCAAAAAACAAAGTTTTCCTCATTACAAAATTGAATGTTTAAGCTCTGAAATGTAAATGTAATGTTGGAAGCTTGCTTTTCCATAATCTTTTATCTAATGGAGTCCCTTCTCGATCAGAATCATCTGATGGATTCATATCTCCATCAGTATCATCTGATGGATTCATATCTTCATCAGTGTCATCTGATGGATTAGTATCTTCATCAGTGTCATTTGATCATTTCTCCATCAGTATCATCTGATGGATTCATATCTCCATCAGTATTATCTGATGGATTCATATCTCCATCAGTATTATCTGATGGATTCATATCTTTATCAGTATCATCGTATGGATTCATATCTCCATCAGTATCGTCTGATGGATTCCCATCTCCATCAGTATCGTCTGATAGATTCCCATCTTCATCAGCATCGATCTCCATCAGTATCACAAAGCACTCGAAGAAGACTCAGCGGGTTGCAGAAAGTCTGATCCCGTCCTATGGGTACCACTGACCTTTCCAGCAGTCCCCAAACCACACACCGCACATCACACGGCTCCTTCAACCGTACCGTTAGCTCTGTGATAGCAGGAATGTTCCATCCCTCGTCATCATGGCTAACTGAGGGGGAAAACCATAAGATGTAAGAATCATAGGGCTGGAAGGAGTGAGAGATGTAAGAGAGATGGTGGTGTTGATAATGATGATGATGGTGGTTGTGGTGGTGGTGGTGATGATGATGATGATGATGATGATGATGATGATGGAGAGGTATGATTTGGGAATGAGAGAGGGGAAGGCAAGTGAGGAAAATGTATGTGACATACACACAGATTCAGAGAGATAGAGAAAGAGGGGGGGCGGGGGAGGGGGGGTGGGACTTCGAATGATTTAATGTTCATAAGTCTTCAGACTCCTAACTTGTTCCGCTCTAACTCATACAGTGTCCATCGGTATACAGTTTTCTTGGACACTGAAGAAGAAAACACGAGAAAAATAATCACGATGATACTTGTTAGTATACGAATATGACTAATAACGTAAAGCGTGCAACCAAATGAAATATAATACTTGTCCGTAGTTTGTTAACTTGTGCTCGAACTGTTGGTATGTCGCATACACAGACAGACAGACAGAGGAACGCAAAGACAGACACACAGAAAGGCAAAGTTTCATGCACGATTAAGGCACCACTTTTCATTTCCTTCCTCTTCTGTTCCTTTTGTTGTGTCGGCACATATCCTTCCATCTCATCCACCCATTTGTTTACACATCTCTGGCCATCCCATTTATTGACCTTCGTGTTTCTTCATTCTTCAATTTTTTCTTCTGTTTATCCTGAACGTCCTTGTTGTCGTCATAGTGGTCATCATCAGGAGAGACGAAGGAAGCAAGGACGGAACAATTACCTCCTGTCCACAGTGGCCAGTCGTTAAGCAGGGCAGCAGCTAATGATGTTGTTGTGTGCACGGTCTGTCAGGGGCTGGCTCTGTGTATATCATTTAGTCATATTGATATGGCTTCATCAGATGGAGCGGGTCTATTTCTTTTGTTTGCTCGTTGTTTTGTTGTGTTGTTTGTTGGTTGGTTGGTTGATTCTGAAGTGAAAGGCGATGGTGGTGGAGGAAAGTCCACGGTGAAACGTTGCTTCGTGTTGTACATCTATCTATCTATCTATCTATCTATCTATCTATTTATCTATCTATCTATCTATCTTCATCTATCTATCTATCTATCTATCCATCTATCCATCTATCTATCTATCTATCTATCTATCTATCTATCTATCTACTATCTATCCATCTATCTATCTATCTATCTATCTACCTATCTATCCATCTATCTATCTATCTATCTATCTATCTATCTATCTATCTATCTATCTATCTATCTATCTATCTATCTATCTATCTATCTATCTATCTATCTATCTATCTATCTATCTATCTATCTATCTTCTGTCTGTCTGTCTATCTATCTATCTATCTTCTATCTATCTATCTATCTTTATCTATCTATCTCTCTGTCTGTCTATCTGTCTATCTATCTATCTATCTATCTATCTATCTATCTATCTATCTATCTATCTATCTATCTATGTTGTGTTGTGCTTGTGTGTGTGTGTGTGTGTGTGTGTGTGTGTGTGTGTGTGTGTGTGTGTGTGTTGTGCATGTCATGTCAAATCAAATTTTTGTTTCCAGATGGTACATTGAATAAGGAAAGCATTTGCTTTTTTCATCAAGCCATCTATCTAAGAACAAAAATTTCTTAATGGTAATACTGAAGTGTGTGTGTGTGTGTGTGTGTGTGTGTGTGTGTGTGTGTGTGTGTGTGTGTGTGTGTGCATGCGTGCGTGTGTGCGTGTGTGTGTGTGTGTGTAATAAACTGAATATTGAACGTAGCAGCAGTTTAACTATGCACAAAATATTGAATGTATTTTTTGTGATAGAAGAACATATTCATGCATTGCGTAAGTGGGACCATTTTTTGGAAAAAAGGCGATTGTCACACGCATGAATGGATAATGCGTAACAGGCATACAAGGATGGTCATTTGTATTTCCAAATAAAGCTTCTTGTTGAAGCTGTCAGGACAAGTCCTACTCCTGTCTAGGGCATTCACACAGTTCACCCCAGCCTCTTTGTCTGTTTTACTTTGGATTGATGAGGTGATGAATTAGCACGACAAAGACTTGACATGTTGTTCTTCCAATCATCATTGTTTTTTAATCATTCAAACGGTTAATCTTCAACTGTCAAGGAAGCAAATAAAACGTGACAAATGAAAAGGAGACAGAGACAGAAAGAAAGACAACACCAGGCTACAAGCAAGCACAACTTTCTAGTTTCCTTTTTGCGTTTGTGGTCTGGAATTTCCCTGTATGGAGATTGACGTATATGGTCTGTCATTAACTCCGCTGTTTATACAGCCACACTTTGTTGTACAAAAGTCCATTTTGGGCTGGCTTATGTTTTACGTAGCTCACGAGACATTGATATCCGTGGAGTGATGTTAAAGTCAGTATTTAGCCTTCTCATCAGTATACAAAAACGTTAATGCCTGTTAAAGTTAGCACAGCTGAAAACCAAAACCGAGGAAACTTTGTCTCCCACTCTGGTGACCATTTCGGCCTGTAGCCCACATGCAATGTTCTGTTTATTGAGATAATAAAGTATCGGTATTAGGATTTGGGTTTTGTTATTGAGTATATATGCTGATTTAGTAAACAGGGTATCGGCAGTGATCTAGTAACAGAAGAAATGTGTTGCATTTCCAAGAATCAGACTGACGCTTCCAAAAATATAATCTCAAACTGTTGTAACACGGCTTCATTTCATTATGATACTGCTACAAAATGCTTTGTTTGTATTGCTATTTATACAAACCAAGTTAACGCACAAGCAAAATCTGTAACTCAAATGAGCGCAAACCATCTCAACTATTCCTCGTGTAGTAATGACAATTGAATCTCAACCAATGAGCCCACAGAACCTGGAGATAGAAGACAAACTATCCACCAGGCCAAGTCAGTTTTTTCCTAACCATTCTTTGCTACTGTTGATGATTACACAAAGAGTGACTTGAATGTGGAACATTGAAAGTCATGTTGTGTATGTCAGTTACGTGAGTTGTGTGGTATGATGTGTTTGTCTACCATGTTCGACGATGACCTCCAAAACAGCAGAAGAGGCAGCTGCTGTTTCGGAAATTGGGCAGAAATTTGATTGTAGTGGAGATGCCTTGCCCACAGCACACCCCCGCTCTCTCAGCCAAGTGGGCATAAGGACGGTCAGTGTTGGAGATGTTCTCCAAAGGCCAACCAGCCCCCAGGGCTGCAGCACATACGGACTGTTGTGCAAGTCAAGCCTCCAAGTTAGAGAATCATGGTCGATCTCTAAAGGCTAGGCTGTAAAGTGGGATTGCATGAGTTTGGAAGTCACTGATCATACAGCCTCTCACATTGCACTTAGCACAGATCAGAATAACTAGGCCACCATGAAAAGGAAACAACCAGCTGATGAAGCAATGTGTTGACACAGGCAGAAATTGCAGATCTCTGCTTTGCACATCATTGTCTGCCGTCACTCAATGATGATCATTGCATGCTGGTTTTGCGTGTCGCGTTGTCTGTTTCTATTATATCACAGCGCTTGTTTATGGGTGATCAGTAGCAGGGTTTTGTGGCTGGTGTGTGTGTCTTGTAGCTTGGCATTATTGTCGTCTTTGTAGTCCTGCCTCTCCTTTCCTTTGAGTTCTGTCTGAGTCTCTGTGTCTCTCTAGTTCCAAACATCGTTCTGTCTTTCCTTCAAGTCTGATTATAGTGGAGATGCCTTGCCCACAGTACATCCCCACGTTCTTTCTTTATCTCTACCTGTTTGTCTGTTTGTGCGTCAAGCTCTCTCTCTCTCTATCTCTTTCTCTCTCTCTCTCTCTCTCTCTCTCTCTCTCTCTCTCTCTCTCTCTCTCTCTCTCTCTCTCTTTCTCTCTCTTTCTCTCTGTGTTTTTGCACGCGCACTTCTAGAGGCGGGTCTATATTAAAATCGTTAACACTGCAAAAGTGCTGCTCATGGCCGCGTTGGGGGACATATAGCCATTATACAGAGAGAGAGAGAGAGAGAGAGGAGAGAGAGAAGAGAGAGAGAGAGAGAGAGAGAGAGAGAGAGAGAGAGAGATTCGTTGCAGTATGTAAGACAAGAAATAACAAAATTTCAACTAGTCTGTTTTGATATCTAGAACTGATCAATATGTGTAGGTCAAAACTTATTACAGTTGTTCTGTGATCAATTACGTAATAATTTTAGCAACATCTAGTAGACAAATAGTAAAAATACCTGTTAAATAAATCACAAAATAGCAAACTATTTTTCATATGCTTGTTACTGTATGTCTTTTACTACCTTGTCTCAAGCTTATTCATACAGTTCAGATCATCTAGTGATGGAAACTCAGATATTGTCCCTGATCATCAACAATTGACATCCCACAGTGTTGTTAAACTATCTATCCCTATGGCACTTTACTTAGTTTAAGACTCAGTCAGTTGGCACCAAATGGCATCCTTATTTCCTGTATTCAATGCAGTCTTACGTTAGCATCATTTGTTAATCGATTTGTGCTATCATTTTAAATTCCACAAGAATTTCCCATTTCTGGTTGGCAAGATCACATAAAAACTAATCTTTGAAAGAAGAAGCAGAAAAAACCTCGAATATTGAGTTTTGAAGCTATTTGTTTTCAACCATTTAAAACAAAAAGCTTTCACATTAATAACTCCAATGTCCAAAGTCCAAAATGGAACCGCACTTTGCAAGCTTCGCTCTTCTGTATTTTGTCAACTGGTGGACTCCTGCTTCCATCAGTCTCACAACACATGAGGAGACAACTCAGTGTCCTGTGAAAAGTTTTATCATGTCCCCTGGGTACGGGTGACCTTTCTAACTGTTCCCACATCACACAGCACCATGACGACACAGTTGGTGTGACGGTTAGGAACGTGAGGGCAGGAATGTCCCGCCCCTGGGGATGCAGGGCGACCATATCAGGCATCAGCAGCTGAGGACGACACGAGGAAAGAGAACCACAGGGATGAAGTGAATAGGAGCTAGCTGAAAGAAAGGGAGGAGGTTGGAGGGTTAGCATGAGGAAAAGATGGGGGGGGGGGAGGGGGAGGGGGGAAGAAGAGAGAGAGAGGAAGAGAGAGAGAGAGAGAGAGAGAGAGGATGAGAGGAGAGAGAGAGAGAGAGAGAGAGAGAGAGTATAAAAAAAGAAAGTAGATTATTTGACAATTGTGTTTTTTAATAACTGAAGCCGTACAGCTTTGTAAGCATACTGTTTATTATAATTGTTCTGTGATTATCGGACATTGATTGTCATGACAACTTAGAGTCTACAATAAGAAATGTTGTTGGACCATATGTGACAAGTTTGTAACCGTATTGATTTTTAATATCTAGATTATCTGCGACCAAATCTCCCAAAATGGATCAAATCATCAATGATTGACAAACAGCAGCTTAGTTAAAATAAATATAAACACGCATTCCTTGGGTACTTTACGTTATCAGATGCTTTTGGACTGCATCTTTATCTACTGTATACAACGATTTGTGTCGTTTGCTTATCGATTTGTGTTATATTTTAATTTGCATGATAATTTCCAATTTATGAAAAGAGGATACGGAAAAAATCTTGAATATGAAAATTTGAAGTTGTCTGTTCTGACAAATTAAAAAGAAAGTTTTCACATTAATAACTGAAATGTCCAAAGTCCAAAATTGAACCCCATTTTGCAAACTTTGCTTTTCTGCATTTTGTCAACTGATGGGTTTCTGTTTCCATCAGTCTCACAACGCATGAGGAGGCAACTCAGTGTCCTGTGAAAAGTTTTATCATGTCCCCTGGGTACGGGTGACCTTTCTAACTGTTCCCACATCACACAGCACCATGACGACACAGTTGGTGTGACGGTTAGGAATGTGAGGGCAGGAATGTCCCGCCCCTGGGGATGCAGGGCGACCATATCAGGCATCAGCAGCTGAGGACGACACGAGGAAAGAGAACCACAGGGATGAAGTGAATAGGAGCTAGCTGAAAGAAAGGGAGGGAGGAGGCTGGAGGGTTAGCATGAGGAAAAGATGGTGACTTAAAACTATAAGGATGTTGAGAGAGAGAGAGAGAGAGAGGATGAGAGAGAGAGGAGAGAGAGAGAGAGAGAGAGAGAGAGAGGAGAGAGAGAGAGAGAGAGAGAGAGAGAGGAGCTTGTAAATATAATAACACTAAGCACTACAAACCGATGTCTTCAAGAATAATTATGTTCACTTGGAAACCCCTCTGTCACAGATCTTTCTTGATAACCAGTATCCTTCCGCAGGCTTTTGTCTTATTCCTTCGTTGTTGGTTTTTTCATTTTTACTTTTCCAGAATTTCACTCTTCCCTCAGTGCAAATATTTGGATCGAAACCGAGAAGTGAAAGCAGGAACTACCTGCCAGACGAATTGTGACGTAAACAGAAAACTATTTAAAGTGATTGGGCAGGTAAAAGCTTCTCCCAAAACCAGCGAAAACCCAAAAGCAAAACAACTTGATTGATTTCTGTGCTTACTTCCTGCTCGATTCGCGTGTTTTGCCTGTAGGGGAGAGAGAGAGAGAGAGAGAGAGAGAGAGAGAGAGAGGAGAGAGAGAGAGAGAGAGAGAGAGGAGAGAGAGAGGAGAGAGAGAGAGAGGGGGGGGGGGGAGCGGTTGTGGTTTTTGCCTTACTTTCATTATTGACAGCTAACCTTGGAAGAAAATATATCTCAGTGTTGATAATGCTTTCCCTACAGATGACTCACGTGTTTTTGACACTGTCAACATCCTCCTCCAAACAGGGATTAGTTATTTTTGTCCCGGTTCCTCGGCTAGAGCTCCGAGGTTCACCAAATGTTGATTTTGCGTATGCAACCGTTTTTGCGCACCATTAAGGTAACCATAGTCTGAATTTGAGTAGAACAGGGCTTATAAGGAAGCTGAATATTAAAATTTTGTCCCCCACAAATTATTGAAGTAGAAGTTGGTTTTGTTTTTCTTTTCTTTGTTAGTTTCATGAACAAAACAAGTCTCTCCAGACGGAAAAAATAATTTGTTCTAAATTCAGCAGTTCAGGTTTGGTGAGAAGACTGACGTCATTGGAAGGCTTGAAGGACCACCTCAGAGACTCTCTCCAGGTGACTGTTTAGGACTTACGCCACGGGCTTGCAAACGTACGTCAACCGTTTTCACCTTGTTCTATGTTTTGAATGGACAGTCAGGTGACAGCTGACGAGAATGACCCCCGCGGACTCTGTGGGAGGCTGTGTTTTTGTCCTTCAGTTGAGTCAGCAAGTCTAAATAGCAAAACAAACGTAGAGGCCAAGGTAGACTCTTTGAGAGACTATTTTTGTCTGGCCTTCAGTCAAGTCAGCAGGTTCGATGAATTGCGAATAAAGAGACTCTTTAGGAGGCTGTTTTCGTTTTTCAGTGTTCAATAAACAGCGAATAATAGATACCAAGGTAGATTCTCTGGAAGACTGTTTTTATGTCTGTTAGTTGAGCAGGTATGGTCCGTAAATGGTGAATAAAAGAGACCAAGTCAGACTGTCTGGCAGACTGTTGTTTTCGGTTGAATTACAGGAATGGGAGACTGTTTTTGCTGTTTAAAGTACAGAAGACTTCTTCTGTGTTGTCTGAAGTAGCAGAGTTAATAAGTGGCCACTGTTGTGTTTGTGGAATAGTTTCTTATTTATAAAAAAAACTACAGGGATTTTTTTTCTTATGCATATATTGACATATTCAGTTTGGCTTTTAGGTAGTAAAGCAATTTTAACCACAAATCTTTATGATAGTTATAAAAATATTAGTTTAAGACGTAGTTTTAGTCCAAATTTTTTAGACTTTTTGACCCCAAAACCCCAAAGTGCACGAAGGATTTTTTAAAAATCTGACGTTACCGGAGATGACAACAAAAGCGTAAGCATACATATATTTTCTTTTATGACAGCATCAGCTTAAATGTTCAAGTCTCAAAATTCAGCAATGATTTTGCCATTGATACGTACGGAATGATAATTGCATGTTAGATACAAAGAGAAAAAGATTGATTGATTTATAAGATAACGGATGGAGGCTTTGTTGTCAACAGTTTTGTGGCATGTTACTGCAATCTTTGTGGTTTGTACTGTATTGTGGTGCATTGAGATGTATGGTGTTGTGCTGTCTTGTGTCATATTTACACTCACAGTAAAAGTCTGCGTAAAATTGGGGTTGGTCTCCATTGGGCATATTTTTTTCTAGTGCATGTTTGGCTGATGAGAGAGGGAATAGATTAAAAACATAATTTTTACAGCCACCAGTCTATTGATTCCGTTATTTGTTTAATGCTCTGAAGTAAAACTATTATTACACCCTTGAAATTTGTCACAAATCAAAAGCTGACCTGTGGTTGTTATGTATGCATGCTTGAAAATCGCTCTGTTGGGGTCACAAGAGAAATTTGAAAAAAGCTTACAAACACATACACGTGTTCACACACACACACACACACACACACACACACACACACACACACACACACACACACACACACACACACACACACACACACACACACACACCCGTTCTAGGGGATATTTTCCTCTAGAGTTAACATCACCACTGCCAGTAATCCCCCGAAAGTCCTTTAGATGAGACTATAAACCGAGGTCCCGTACAAGAACACACGCAGAACATTTTAAGCACACATTTAAACCCGTTCTGCCTTTCAGAAGAGTATGCCATTGCATTCCAGTAGGAACGGATGACAATTAAAAACACCCACAACAACGCACATTACCCCAAAGTCGAAATGCGGCTACCTACCCGTACGTTAACTATAGCATACACACAGTCTCACCACTGGTGAACCTCGCAGCTTCTGCTGAGGAGCGAAAAAAAAACCCAATTCATTTTGTTGTACTCTTTAATGAGTAGAATAATTAAGGAAAGGGATGTGCATAAAGGGATTGATGCAACCTGGCCCTAAAAAAAGTCAACAATACCCCCTTCACTTCCAAGTTAAAGCACTAATTTAGAATCATAGCCATGAATGGGAACAATCTGGTTAAACAAACTGCACATCTGACACAAAGGGAAACGAAAGTAAAGAAAAAGGAAGAATGGAAAACCACCCATCCGAAACGTCCCAAGCAATACTGTTCATAGTCACATTAAAATAGAGAACAATGCATAATCAAATACAAATTTATAAGGAAAAAATTGTTCATGCATTTTTTTAAAGCATTCTGTTACTTTATAAGGTTTGGAAATGAGTTGTTAGGACAGCAGTAAAGTGTTGTTTTAGCTGACATGGTACCACTGAATCTGTTATTTATCAACAGACAAAATAATGGCTGCCAGCAATGTCCTCCTTGTCCTTTATGCAGTAAAGGATGTGCCCAAACTTTAGACAATTCAGAAATTTCAAGAACAGTCACAATATATGGCAAAACAAACAGGTTCTGCAATGGAGTGCTCTTCTTCTTTCTCGGTGTGTTGAAGTGTAAAGGTGTGAAATTATTGGGCTGATATGAAAAGTGTCTGCTCTTTCCTGTTGGTATTCCTATTGTCCTATTGCTTCCTAGAGTGGGTGTGCATTTTTGTTACACTTTCTGTTCACTTCAGTTTGGTTGTGTTGTATATTTTCTTCAATTTTTGTGTCATGGTATTTGTATATATGGAAATTGTTTTGTTTATATGTATGTCACTTGTCTGTATAAGCATCATACGTTAACGTAGGGTGGGGCTTAAAATCAGCTGTAGCTTGATGCCTTTCCCCTGCTGCTGTATTGATGATGTTTCCTTGTGTTGTATGAATATTGAATAAACCATGTTTAAAACAAACAAACAGATGATTTTGAACATTATAACAAGTATGGTTCTTTTCCCATACACACCTGTTTTGTAGACAAGAGCTGACTCTTCAGTCAGGAACATCTAAAACTCTTTTACCATATTTGCAAAGCAGACCATATATTTGATATCATGACGAATAAATATGTATTTTTGTATGAAAAGTTCAGGTAACCGTATGCTGAATCAGTAACTTTGATAAATCCAGTGGCTTCGCTCTTTCTAATCTGCATAGTCGTGATATTTTTTTTGGGGGGGAGGGGAGGGTTCAAATCATGTTTGGTTTTGGCTTGCATGTTTATTAGCTTGATTGGTTTGCTAGTGGCTATATTTTTGTTAGTGCTTTTGTTATTTTATTTTTAACACATTTTTTTTGTTACTAATGGCCTCCCGTCAATATAACACAACACGTTAGAAGGACTCAAGTATCAGCGCGAAAAGTTTTATCACGTCCCCTGGGTAACAATGACCTTTCCAAACTGATCAGACACCACGACACAGTTCCTACGACCACAAGGAAAGTGATGACTGGAACATTCATCCCCCTCCCCCGTCCACCTTCCTTTACCCTGCAACCACTCCCCCCCCCCACACACACACACAGAAACACCCCTCCCAGGCCATTGATCACAATAGCCCTATCATGGCCTGAATACAGCCAGCAGTCTGAACAAAAACTGTGAGCGGGAAAACAGCTCTGTCAGAGGACAAGGGAAATAACTGACAGAGGAATGAATGTTTGTCTTGCAGGGGAGAATGGAAAGCAATCAGGGAGCTGGGAGGGAAGCAAGGTGAAGGACGAGAGGCAGAGAGAGAGAGAGAGAGAGAGAGAGAGAGAGAGAGAGAGAGGAGAGAGAGGAGAGAGAGAGAGAGAGAGAGATATTGACTAAGAAAAAGAGAAAGAAAGACACGGAGACAGACAAAAAAAAAGAGCGAGACACGAGAGACACAGAGAGAGAGAGAGGAAGAGAGAGAGAGAGAGGAGAGAGAGAGAGAGAAAGACAGAGACAGAGGAGAGAGACAGAGGATAGAGAGACAGAGAGACCCGAGAGAGAGTATTGATATAAATTACAAAAATCTTAAGATTGAATGCAAACAAACCCAAATATTTCAATTCATCGCATATATATAAAAGCTCCGTCGTCTCCTTTCTTTGATTCTGTTTGTTCCTCTCTTTTATCCCCCACCCCTCTCTTCCTTCCCCCCCTTCCCCCGCCATCCCCCGTCCACCCCTCCACCCCCTGGCCTATCTCCCCATTTCATTGTACACGTTTCTCCCCTCCATCTTTACCTCCTCTCTCCAAAATAGTTGTAGAGACTCGCAAGTTCATGCTATTCAGAGCAAGACTTGCCGGTTACTCGGAATGTGGTTTAAAACTTTTAGAGTCTGTTTACATTGCCAGTTTGCTAGTTGAATACATTGACGATTAAAAAACAAGAAAACCCAAGTTGCTGTCAGTTATTGTTATTCCCTACCACAGATATTGACTTTCATTTTAACAGATGACATCTCTCTCTCTCTCTCTCTCTCTCTCTCTCTCTCTCTCTCTCTCTCTCTTCTCTCTCTCTCTCTCTCTCTCTCTCTCTCTCTTCTCTGTGTCTGTCTGTCTGTCTGTCTGTCTATGGTTTTTGTTGTTGTATAAATGTTTTGATAGTCCCTAATCAGGGCAATGGCCAGATGAAAAACGGTATGTGAATGCTTATCTGTGGCCCTTGAAAAATACAGATCATTTATTCATTCATTCATTCATTCATTCATTTATTCATTCGTTCATTCTCTCTCTTTGTGTCTCTCTCTGCCTCTCTCTGTGTCTCTATCTCTCTTTCTCTGTCTGTCTGTCGGTCGGTCGGTCTGTCTGTCCCTCTGTCTCTCTGTCTGTGTGTTTCTTTCCTGCCCCCCCCCCCCCCCCCCACCTCTCCATTCATTCACACTTCTCTCTATCCTTTCTCTCTCTCTCTCTCTCTCTCTCTCTCTCTCTCTCTCTCTCTCTCTCCTACTCCGGTCTCTCTCTCTCTCTCTCTCTCTCTCTCTCTCTCCTCTCTCTCTCTCTCTCTCTCTCTCTCTCTCTCCTCTCCTCTCCCTCTCTCCCTCTCCCCCTCTTTCCTCCAGACAATTCCACAGTCAAGTACAGAGAGGGTCTTCTTTGCCAACCATACCCAGTTTCTCCATCCCTTTCTGGTGTGTATCTAGCGACATTGGCTCAGTCTGTGGACAGAGACTAGCTGTCGGCTGTCTGAGTGCATGGCCCCAATGAGTTTCTTTCCTGTTCCCTCCCCAAAACACAAATTTGTGACTGGAGATACTTAGATTTAAAAAAAGGACATTTTTACCTTGAGATGTTTTTATATTAGAGATTGGATATATATATATATATATATATATATATATATATATATATATATATATATATATATATATATATGTGTGTGTGTGTGTGTGTGTGTGTGTGTGTGTGTGTGTGTGTAGAAATGTATTCAGAAACAGAGACAGATCACGCACGCATGCACGCACGCACACACACGCGCGCGCGCGCGCACCCCCCCCCCCCCCCCACACACAGTATTTTAGTATAATCATTAAAAAATTTGTTCTTAGATAGATCTATCTATCTATCTATCTGTCCCGTAGTCTGACGACCGTGGGGGCACCCTCAAAGACTCAACAACCAGTTCTCTCCATTCCTCTCTCTGTTCTGCCTTTCTCAGGGTTTTGTTGAGTTCTAGGCCTGTCCATTCGCTGATGTTATCCTCCCAGCTTTTCCTTGGTCTGCCTCTTCTTCTTCCTCCCTGGACAGTGCCTTGTAAAACTGTCTTTGCAAGTCCTTTGGATCTTGTTACATGCCCATACCATTTAAGTTTACGTTTTTTCACGATCGTTAGAAGGTTCTCATAGGGTCCAATGGTTTGCTGGATTCTGTTATGCACGCTTTCGTTGCTTATGTGGTCTTTGTAGGAGATGCCAAGGAGTCTCCGAAAGCATCTCATCTTTACCGCCTGTACTCTTCTCTCCAAATCTACAGTCAGGGTCCATGATTCACAGGCATACAGAAATATGGATATGACAAGGGAGCGCATTAGTCTGATCTTGGAGATAAGTGAGATATTTTTATCTCTCCAGATGGTGTTTAGTTTTGACAAAGCTGTTATTGTCTGTGCAGTCCTGCATACTACTTCTGGCTTGGATCCCTGGTCGGATACAATGGCTCCCAGGTACTTGAAGCTTTGAACTGTTTCCAGCTTCTGGTCATTAACCCTGATATCAGTGCTAATGCCGTTGGTGTTATTAGTCATCAGTTTGGTCTTCTCTGCACTGATTTCCATGCCGTATGTTTTGGAGGCCTTGTTCAAGTGTTCTATTAGGCTGGCAAGCTCTTTTTCTGATCCTGCTATTCCATCAATGTCATCTGCGAAGCGGAGGTTTGTGATCGTTCTGCCACCAATGCTGACTGATCCTTCATGATGTTCCAGTGCATCAGCCATGATTCTCTCAAGGAAGATGTTGAAAAGAGTGGGTGAGAGTAGACAGCCCTGCCTTACTCCAACTGTTGTTCGAAACCATTCTCCAATGTTGTTGTTGTAGTACACTGCACTGGTGGCCTCGCTGTACAGCTGTTTGATGACTCTGATCAGGTTTGCATTGATGCTGTACAAATTCATGGTTGCCCACAAAGCTGCATGCCACACCCTGTCAAATGCCTTCTTAAAATCGATAAATACGTGGTAACGGTCTTGTTGATGTTGAAGGTACCGCTCACATAGTATTCTGAGGTTGAATATCTGTTCGGTTGTGCTGCGCCCTGCTCTGAAACCTGCTTGTTCCTCAGCAATGATGGTCTCTGCTTGTGGCTTCAGTCTATTCAATATTATCTGCAGCATGATCTTGCTTGGGTGGCATATGAGGCTGATTGTGCGGTAATTATGGCATTGTTGTAGATTTCCTTTCTTGGGGAGGGTGATGATGAGTGACTGTGTCCATGGTGTTGGCCATTTTTCTGTCTGCCAGATCTTGTTGCAGATTCTTAGTAGGGCGCTGATCATGGCTTCCCCTCCAGCTTGAACCAACTCAGCTAGAATGTTGTCAGCCCCTGCTGACTTTCCCTTTTTCAGCGATCTGACTGCTGTTTCCACTTCTTCTCGGAGGATAGGGTGACTGTCTGTGTCTTTGCTTGCTGGTACATTAAGGACATCTGGATCTCCTGCGGTTCTATAGTTATACATAGATAGATAGCTTGATGAAAAAAAGCAAATGCATTGCTTATTCAATGTACCATCTGGAAATAAAGTTTTGACTTGACTTGACACACACACATAAACACACACACAAAGAGATAAAGAAAAAGAGTGAAGATGGGGGCAGAGAGAGAGAGAGAGAGAGAGAGAGAGAGAGAGAGAGAGAGAGAGAGAGGAGAGAGAGAGAGAGAGCGGGAGAGGGAATAACGAGAGAGAGAGAGAGCGGGCTAAAGGCAGTGCGATTCGGATTTGGGGCAACGTTTGGAATATCTCTCATGTCATCTACTAAGTAACCAATGTCTTCTTTCTTACACTGTACCATTGCATTTATTGAGTACTGATTTTGGGGACAATGTTTGAAATATTTCTCATGAAATCTTATAAGGAACACGTGTCCTCTTTCTTACCACGTACCATTGCATTCATTGCATACCGAAGAACATTCAGGAAAACTGAACAGAGAAGGTATGCACTTTCTGTTACATACGAGTTCTCAGAAAGTTTCTGTACTTTCCTGGCAGCCTATGTCAATCCTGGTTCAATTTTGGCATTGGCATAATTTCCAGGCCTTGAAAGATTCAGCGAAAGCTGTTTACCTAGACATACAGGAACTGAAGTGGCAGACTTCAGACATCTCTCCCTATTTGCATCAGATCATAGAATAATGAACTGGACTTCTGTAAACAGACACGTAAGATTTAAACTTTCAAAGTTTGAGCTTTTCTATCTGAGTTTTCGTCTCTCTGTATCCGTATGTCTCTCTGTGTTTGTCTTTCTTTCTGTCTGTTTGTGTATGTCTCTGTCTCTGCCTCTGGTCTGTCTCTCTGCCTCTGTCTCTCTCTCCACACCTACACACATCTACCTTATCTCTATCTATCTATCTATCTATCTATCTATCTATCTATCTATCTATCTATCTATCTATCCTATTTATCTACCTACCTACCTACCTACCTACCTACCTACCTTTCTCTGTCTGTCTGTCTATCTATCTATCTATCTATCTATCTATCTATCTATCTATCTACCTATCTATCTATCTATCTATCTATCTATCTATCTATCTATCTATCTATCTGTTCACGCGCACGCACACACATACTCACAGATGCTTGTATGAGCATGCGTGCGTATACTTGGGTATACATGAGTGATAATTAGTACAAGTCTCTCGTTGTCCGCAAAGCTTCTGCATTCAGACTGAATAGTTTCCACATTAAAAGTCATGCCAGCTCGCTTTTAGTGTCCCTGAAAACAAAACAATGTTTAAATATTAAATATCGTTACGTCTTCTAGTTGTTAGACTACGTCTTCTGGTTGTTAGGTTACGCCTTCTGGTTGTTAGGTTACGTCTTCTGGTTGTTGGGTTACGTCTTCTGGTTGTTAGGTGACGTCTTCTGGTTGTTAGGTGACGTCTTCTGGTTGTTAGGTGACGTCTTCTGGTTGTTAGGTGACGTCTTCTGGTTGTTAGGTTACGTCTTCTGGTTGTTAGGTTACGTCTTCTGGTTGTTAGGTTACGTCTTCTGGTTGTTAGGTTACGTTAGGTTACGTCTTCTGGTTGTTAGGTTACGTCTTCTGGTTGTTAGGTTACATCTTCTAGTTGTTAGGTTACGTTAGGTTACGTCTTCTGGTTGTTAGGTTACGTTAGGTTACGTCTTCTGGTTGTTAGGTTACGTCTTCTGGTTGTTAGGTTACGTTAGGTTACGTCTTCTGGTTGTTAGGTGACGTCTTCTAGTTGTTAGGTTACGTCTTCTGGTTGTTAGGTTACGTTAGGTGACGTCTTCTGGTTGTTGGGTTACGTCTTCTGGTTGTTAGGTGACGTCTTCTGGTTGTTAGGTTACGTCTTCTGGTTGTTAGGTTACGCCTTCTGGTTGTTAGGTTACGTCTTCTGGTTGTTAGGTTATGCCTTCTGGTTGTTGGGTTACGCCTTCTGGTTGTTAGGTTACGCCTTCTGGGTGTTAGGTTACGCCTTCTGGTTGCTAGGTTACGCCTTCTAGTTGTTAGGTGACGTCTTCTGGTTGTTAGGTTACGTCTTCTGGTTGCTAGGTTACGTCTTCTGGTTGTTAGGTGACGTCTTCTAGTTGTTAGGTTTTAAACCTCTGTATAAAAATCGTTATGACTGAAAGTTGAGAAAAATTGCTTGAAACTGAATAATTATATAACGTGCCATGTAACCGGATATAGTTATCATAGTACGATTAACTATGTCGAAGTTTTTCTTTTTTTAGAAATTCTAGTTTGAAACTGAAACTGTTTCCTTGTTTCTAACAATCACTGTTTGTGCCTAGGTTAGCGTTATCAGTGTTGTGTTCCTGAGGTAACGAAACGAATTGAGTCTTTTTCTGATCATCCTGTAATTGCTCTTGTTCATGTTTATTTACGTTCAATGAAAGTCTTGCTTAGGGCTGCCACCAGTATAACTGGTAACAAGAATGTCATCATTTAATACATACATACAATGTCATACATACATACAATGTCATACATACATACATACATACACCACACACACACACACACACACACACACACACACACACACCACACACACACACAATATATATATATATATATATATATATATATATATATATATATATATATATATATATATATATATATATATATAGCTTGATGAATGAAATAAAAAGCAAAATTGATTTCTTATTCAATGTACCCTCTGAAAATCAAAAACTTTCATCATTTCTAAGCATTCTTTCTAAACAACGACTCACACCTTGCTTCTTCCAACAATACACACACACAGATAACATTATCATATGTCATAATAACAAATATCATGCAATAGATTGCATTATCGTTGATATTTCGGAACCGTCTGTCAACAGGAATGTCACATGGACACACCCTATGCGGTCTACTGTGTGTGTGTGTGTGTGGCGAGGGCAGACCTCAGACCAGGGCTGTGTGTGTTGTGGGAAGGAGAGGAGAAGGACTAGCGGCTCTGGCCTGCCTGGCTTCTTGAGGGCTGAGTGAGGAACCCGTGCCATGGCCCCCTCTGGTCAGTTCATGACGGACGCTCGCCGATCTATCAAGTAGGTTGTGGTCAGTGTGTTGTGTTGTGTTGTGTTGTGTTGTGTAGTGTAGTGGAGTGGAGTGTGGTTTGGTTTGGTGTGATGTTTGTAGTGTAGTGTAGTGTGTGTGTAGTGTAGTGTGGTTTGGTGTGGTGTGTTTGTAGTGTAGTGTGGTGTGGGTGGTGTGTGTTTGTGTAGTGTAGTGTAGTGTAGTGTGTGTGTGTTGTGTGTGTGTATACAGGGTGGTGTGTGTGTTGTGTGTGTGTATACAGAGTGGTTGTGGTGGTTGTGGTTGAGGTGGTGGTGTGTGTATGTTTGTATATATGTATACACACACACACACACACACACACATTTATATATATATATATATATATATATATATATATATATATAAATAATTATATATATATGTATATATATATATATATATGTGTGTATGTGGGTGTGTCTGTATGTTTGTATCTCTGTCTGACTGTCTGTTTGCGCTTTTCTGTGTTTATGTGCATTTTGTGCGCCATGTGTCTGTGTCTGTCTATCTGCCTGTCTTTCTGTCTCTGTCTCTCTCTGTCTGTCTATCTGTCTCTCTATTTGTCTCTCTGTCTGTCTCAATCTCTCTCTCTCTCTCTCTCTCTCTCTCTCTCTCTCTCTCTCTCTCTCTCTCTCTCTCTCTCTCTCTCTCTCTCCTTCCCTCCATCCCTCCTCAGCTCCCTCCCTCTTGAACTGAATAGAGACCTATACAAAAAACGTTACAACCAGCTCCGGTAACTTCTGATTCCTTCTGCATTCATCAGCGTGGAGCCCTCTTCAGCAGTGACAGAATTTCACTGGGCACCTGGCCTGACCCTTGTTATCTCTATGAGGAGTGCTGTCGGCGCTTGATAAAGGACACTTTATACTAGGGGGTGGGGGTGGGGTCGGGGGTGGGGGGTGGGGGTGGAAGTGTGTGTGTGTGTGTATGTGTTGTTGTGTGTGTGTAGTGTTGTATGTGTGTGTGTGTGTGTATGTAGTGTGTGTAGTGTTTGTGTATGTGAGTACGTATGTAGTGTGTGTGTGGTGTTTATGTGTGTTCTCTCTCTCTCTCTCTCTCTCTCTCTCTCTCTCTCTCTCTCTCTCTCTCTCTCTCTCTCTCTCTCTCGTGTTTGTATGTGTGTGTGTGTGTGTGTGTGTGTGTGTGTGTGTGTGTGTGTGTGTGTGTGTGTGTGTGTGCGTGCGCGCGCGTGGGTTGGAGTGCGTTTTATTGGCTAAAACAACTGTTGTGTTCAGATTTTTTTGTTTGGAGGTGGGGGAGTGGGGGGATGTTTATTGGGTGGTAATTTTGACGTGAAGGTGACCAGGATTCTTGAACCCTTGACTGACTGGTAAACCTGATTCTCTGTCTGCTTGTCTATCTATAATAATAATAATAATAATGATATAATAATAATAATATAATAATAATAATAATAATGATGTATGGGATTTACATAGCGCTGAATCTGGTAAAATAAACAAATCAAAGCGCTTGCATTCAAATCATTCCCACGCATGCAAACGTCCACAAATATTATCAAGATAAACAAATATCAAATTTATACACCCAACACATTTAGGTGGGGGGTGGGGGTGGTGGAGATGAAGGTGGCCATTGAAGGTAGCTATTTGTCACACCTCTAGTTGAAACCAAGAAGAATGGATGGCCTTTTGCTGTTGTTGTTGTTGTTGTTGGTGGTGGTGGTGGTGGTGGTGGTGGGGAGTGTTTTGTGTTTTGACGTTACTATTTTTTTCAATGATTTTTACTGACAAAAGTAGGTTATTTCTGAAAAAAATATTGTTGTAAAGCAACAAAAAAGAAAGAAGAAAGAGATAAATCATTTCCATATAGAAGGAAGAGTAAAGGGAAAGGTATTTGTTCATAGAGATAGATGGAAGAGGGGGGTGGGGGTGGAAGCACTGTAAATAGTTGAACTTGCATTTTTTTTCTTTGAAAATAGTCAACCTGGTTCACTGATAAGTATCCACATGCGCACACACGTATACACAGACACTACACACACAAACACACACACACACTAAACACACACACAAACCACACACACACACACACACACACACACACACACACACACACACACACACACACACACACACACACACACACACACACACACACACACACACACACACACACACACACACACACACACTACAAACACACACTACACACACACATACACACACGCGGGCGCGCACGCACACACACAGAGAGAACATATTGCGCACACGTTAAATCCTGTTCCACTTTTCGTAAAAGTAGGCCATTGTGTGCCGGTGGGAACAGATGACAGAATTCACCAATCCGCATACACACGGAGACTGGATGTAAAAAAGCACATAAGTGGTTATTCCATTATCCTCGATATAAAAGAATAAAATAAAAACAACCAAAAGAAAAACAACAACAACAAGAAGAAACACACACACACACACACACACACACACACACACACACACACACACACACACACACACACACACACACACACACACACACACACACACACTCACTCACTCCTCATTCACCAACTGTCATAAATGCTGCTCTCTATTTCCACCTCACTCTCGCAAACATTTTTCTCCCCCCCCCCCCAGCCCCCGCCCCTCCTCCC
>CM054140.1:23634036-23649036 GCA_028751875.1 Rapana venosa
CTGTGAAATAGAACATCTCTTCTAAGAAATTCTATTTTTCATATCGTTTGAATGACAGGTAAAAAAATCATCCGCATTTTTGTGTAGTAATCTTTATTTTTTCCTGAAGCACACTGCCCTCTATCCTCGCAAATTGGATGTGGAAAGCGATTTCAGATTTCACAATCGCAGAGGTTATTGCGATCTAGCATGGCTCCTTAGACATGATTTAGCGCGAATTCGTGTTTTTGCGCAGATGGGACGGGGAGACAGCATCAGAGAGTGGTCTGGCCTTCAGTGCAACGAATTGCTACGGAAAGCAGAGGACCGCGGGGAGTGGAGGAAGCTGGTTACAAAATCTTCATCGGTGCCTCCACGGTCCTCGAGACTACGGAATAGGTGAAGGTGTTTTTGCGTGTAATTTTCACTGATCAGACTTTCGCAACTTAACTTCGTGATAATCCGCACTGTCGCATTTTGCGTGGTCTGAAGGCACCTGATATGGGCCTGAAGACAAATAGAGACGAAGACAATAATTATAGTAGATTGCATCTACCCATCCTCGACAATAACAGGGGAGGAGACTGCTGTGGCATCTGCCACTTGGCAGGTTGAGTAGGGACCAGTTTTACTCAGTGCTCTTTTATAAAAGAACCAACGCTAACAACTGTTGATGGATGTTATTCAGCAAGAAGATGAAGAAGAAGAAGAAGGAGAAGATAAAAAAGGAGAAGAAGAATGCAAAGAAGAAGAAGAAAAAGAAAACGAAGTAGAAAAAGAGGAAGAAGAAGATAAAGACGACGACGAAGAAGAAGAAGAAGAAGAAGAAGCAGGAGACGAAGAAAATAGGAGAGGGAAGAGATGGAGGAGAAGAAGAATGTGAAGAAGAAGAAGAAGAAGGAGAATGGAGAAGAATCACGAAGAAGAACTGCGAAGAAAAATGCAAAGAATTGCGAAGAAGAAGGAGAAGAAGAAGAACAACAAGAGCAAGATGAAGAAGAAGAACAACAACATGCACAACAACAACAGCAAGAGCAGAAGAAGAAGGAGAAGAAGAACAACAACAAGAGCAAGAACAAGAACAATAACGAACGACAAGAACAAGACAACCAAGACAAAACTGACATATTTTACAACAGTAGAGAAATGAATTCTGGCATCTCCATTCAGCAGGCACTGAACGGGGTAAACCTCTTCCCTTTACGGCATTCCACAAAGCATTGGCTCTGCAGTCTTTTGAAGACAAACCTTGAGTGTTCTCGCGCCGATTATTAGCTTTTTGCAATCAACAACCGCTGAGAGAGAGAGGGGGGGGAGAGAGAGAGAGAGAGAGAGAGAGAGGGAGGAGAGAGAGAGAGAGAGAGAGAGAGAGAGAGAGAGAGAGAGGGGGAGAGAGAGAGAGAGAGAGAGAGAGAGGGAGAGAGAGAGAGAGAGAGAGAGAGGAGAGAGAGAGAGAGAGGAGGAGAGAGAGAGAGAGAGGGAGAGAGAGAGAGACAGACAGACAGAAACAGAGAGACAGACAGACAGGCAGAGAGACAGGCAAACAGGCAGGCAGACAGACAGGCAAACAGACAGATAGATAGATATAGGAAATCAAGACAGGTTATCGGTGACATCACAGAGCTGAGAGGATGAGTGACAGAGACAGCCAGCCAGACAGACAGACAGACAGACGCACAGACGCACAGACAGACAGACAGACGGAGGAAATGAAAGCCTGGTTATCGGTGACATCACAAGGCCGCAAAGAAAGAGAAGATGGCTCCAGTTGGAATTAAAAGAGAGAGGGGAGTGGATGGATGGATGGATGGATGGAAGGAGGTAGGGAGGGAAGGAGGGAGGATCTCTATCAATGTCAACAAATTCTGATAGAACCGCTCGCTACCATGGGAGTGATAGGACTGCAGAATGCGCGCGTGTGGATGTTTATTTTTCAGTGTATTAGCGAGCGGTCGCTGATACCATCAGTTCATGAATGTTTGATTGAAATGTTGTTACAATGCTGTTTTCCTGATGCGTGAAATGTAGTTGGAGCGATTCGTTTTCGTTGTAGGTTTTTTGTTTTTTGTTTGCTTAGGTAGATTACACTAAATGCGTGTGTTTTTGTGTTCGGAAGTGAGTGTGTCTGTGTGTCTGCCTGTCTGGCTGGCTGGCTGGCTGGCTGTCTGTCTGCTTGTGTGATGAATCAAACAGTTATGTATTCGTTCAATAGAGAGGGAATAAAGTGATTTAACAGAAAAGAGAAAGAAAGCGATTATGCAATGATCGGCGAAACAGACACAGACACACAGACATAGACACACACAGACACACAGACAGACACAGACACATACAGACACACACATGCCCACATACACACACGCATATCACATCTGTCTGTAGTCTTTGTCTGTCATTCTGTCTGTCTGTCATTTTGTCTCTGTCATTCTGTCTGTCTGTCACTGTCTCTCCATCGCTCTCTCTCTCTCTCTCGCTCTCTCTCTCTCCCTCCCTCCCTCCCGCTCTGTCTGTCTGTCTCTATCTCTTTCTCTCTCTCCCACACCCCCCCTCTCTCTCTCTCCTCTCTGTCTGTCTCTGTCTGTCTATTTGTACTCCCATTCTCTCTCTCTCTCTCTTCTCTCTCTCTCTCTCTCTCTCTCTCTCTCTCTCTCTCTCCTCTCTCTCTGTCTGTCTCTTTCTCCCTCCAGTTATTTGATATCTCCATCACTGAACACTGACCTGTTCCCTCCTCATCCATCCTGCAGCCTGGCAGGACATCGCATTGTCCACCCCACTGGCCATTGTCTCCTCCTTTGTGTGCCGTTCACTGATGTTGTGAATGGACACCCCAATGCAATGAATAGACACCAACAATTCAATGATTGGACACCAGCAATGCAATGATTGGACACCACCAATGCCATGCTTGGACACCACCAATGCAATAAATGGACACCAACAATGCAATGAATGGACACCAGCAATGCAATGAATGGACACTACCAATACAATGATTGGTCACCAGCAATGCAATGATTGAACATCAACAATGCAATGATTGGACATTAACAATACAAAGATTGGACACCACCAAAGCAATCACTGGATACCACCACCAATGCAATGCTTGGACACCACCAATGCAATGCTTGGACATCAACAATGCAATGCTTGGACATCAACAATGCAATGATTGGACACCACCAATGCAATGATTGGACACCACCAATGCAATGATTGGACACCAATGCAATGATTAGACATCAACAATGCAATGATTGGACACCAATGCAATGATTAGACATCAACAATGCAATGATTGGACACCACCAATGCAATGATTAGACATCAAAAATGCAATGATTGGACACCACCAATGTTATGATTGGACACCAACAATGCAATGATTGGACACCAACAATGCAATGATTGGACACCACCAATGTTATGATTGGACACCAACAATGCAATGATTGGACACCAGCAATGCTATGAATGGACACCACCAACAATGCAATGAATGGACACCAGCAATGCAATGATTGGACATCACCAATACAATGATTGGACATCAACAATGCAATGACTGGAAACCACCAGTGCAATGAATGGACACCAACAACAATGCAATGAATAGACATCAACAATGCAATGAATGGACACCAACAATGCAATGAATGGACACCACCAACAATGCAATGAATGAACATCAACAATGCAATGAATGGACACCATCAACAATGCAATGAATAGACACCATCAACAATGCAATGAATGGACACCACCAATGCAATGAATAGACACCAACAACAATGCAATGAATAGACACCAACAACAATGCAATGAATAGACACCAACAATGCAATCAGCCTTTTGTGTCATTCTTTTATTGCGAAAGGGTGACGTGGTATCCCCTAGTCTGTCTGATTGATTGTTGGTCAAGACATAGTACAATCTTTCACTAGCTTTCACTTTTTAGCTTATGTTAAGCAGGTATCAGTTGCAGTTTCTTTAGAATTTCTTGTTGAGTGCGCTTAAAGAGGTTCAGAGATGAGACTGCCAATAACAAAAAACCACAGTGCCTGCGTCTGCAGTCAGGAATCACGCATAAAGCCACAGGCAATCATATTGTTTTGCGGCAAGAATAGCAAGCCAACACCAGCATTCGACGTGGTCTGGCTTTTGTCTGAATGTCATGTTTGATGTCGGAGACTGCAGCCCCACAATTGCGCAGTAAACAGCTATCATTGAGAACCAAAACAAAAAATCTGTGAAAACAAGACTGACAGCCAATCTGCATCCTGAAGATTTAATTCAGATACCTCCCTTCCTCCACCCTCTCCTTGCTTCCTGCCTGATAGCCCCCCCCCCCCCCCCTACTACCCCCCCCCCTACTCTCACCCCACCCATCCGCCCGATCCGGCCTTCTGAGCTTTTATCTGAAATTTAACTTTTAAAAATAAACAACTAACAAAAATTCCTTTCCAAATCGGGAAAGCCTGCCAGCGATGCTGATCTCACTTCTGCGTTTCAGAAGAAAATGGAAATAAATTCAGTGTACTTTTACTTTTGGACCGTATTTTTAAAAAAATCCTAATAATTATAGAAAGTGTTGACCATGAAATTTAATGGGGATAAACGTAGAATAAATAGATATTTGCTTTTCTCGTATTTAAGTTAAAGAACTGAGACGAATGTCCCCTAAAGTTAACAGCCCCCAAAGATGGAAGTTGAAAGCTGGTTCTTTTGTTTATTCACTGACATCGGTGGATCGGTGGTCTAGAGGTCATGCGCCTGCCTAGAAATCGAAAAGTCCGGGTCGGACGTGTGCGGTGGTTTAATCCCTGTTCGGCCTCAAAACTTTTCCCCCATCCATTAGACCATGAGTGGTGGTCTGGGTGCTAGTCTTTCGGATGAGACAATAAAACCAAGGTCCCGTGTGTTATATAAATTATTCAGCGCGCGTAAAAGAACCCACGGCAACAAGAGACTTTTTCCCCTGCAAAATTCTGTACCAAAAAAGCCATTCTGATAGGGAAACAATTACAGTTGCAGACAATAAAAAAAATAATAATAGGTGGCGCTGCTCTTGTGGCGACGCGCTCTTCCCGGGGAGAGCAGCCCGAATTTCACGCTGAGAAATCTGCCGTGACTTAAAGTGGTATGAACAATGACCAAAAAAGACAATATGTGTTTTTAAAGCTGTTTGGAACGGGTTATTTTCTAGCCTCTGTATGCAGAGTTTACGAAAACGTAATAATAGCGGCAACTTGGTAGCAGCACGAAACAAGTTGATCTATCTATCTATCTATCTATCTATCTATCTATCTATCTATCTATCTATCTATCTATCTATCTATCTATCTATCTATCTATCTATCTGTCTGTCTGTCTGTCTGTCTGTCTGTCTGTCTGTCTGTCTATCTATCTATCTGTCTGTCTGTCTGTCTATCTATCTATCTATCTATCTATCTATCTATCTATCTATCTATCTATCTATCTATCTTCTATCTACCTGTCTGTCTGTCTGTCTGTCTGTCTCTGTCTATCTATCTATTTTATACTATCTATCTATCTATCTACCTGTCTGTCTGTCTGTCTGTCTATCTATCTGTCTATCTATCTATCTATCTATCTATTTATCTATCTATTATCTATCTATCTATCTATCTACCTACCTACCTACCTACCTACCTACCTGTCTGTCTATCTATCTATCTATCCTATCTATCTATCTATCTATCTATCTATCTATCTATCTATCTATCTATCTATCTATCTATCTATCTATCAATCACGCTGAGAAATCTGCCGTGGCTTCAAGTGGTATGAAAAATGGGGAAAAAATGACAATATGTATTTTTAAAGCTTGAGCATTCTAGTAAAGACCCCCTGAGGAAGAGGTTGTTGCCTCGAAAATTTGGGGGAAAGATAACTGTTTGCTTCTGGTTTGTTTGTCTTCTCTCTCTCTCTCTCTCCCCTCTCTCTCTCTCTCTCTCTCTCTCTCTCTCTCTCTCTCTCTCTCTCTCTCTCTCTCTCTCTCTCTCTCTCTCTCTCTCTCTCTCTCTCTCTCTCTCTCTCTCTCTCTGTCCTCTCTCTCTGTCTCTCTCTCTCTCTCTCTCTCTCTCTCTCTCTCTCTCTCTCTCTCTCTCTCTCTCTCTCTCTCTCCATATATGCATAGCTACGTAAAAACATGCATCCATACACACACACACACAGACAGACACACAGACACACACAGACACACACAGACACACACACACACACACACACACACACACACACACACACACACACACACACACACACACACACACACAAGGAGGGTGTGTGAGTGTCAGGGGAAGGGGGTGTGTTTGGTAATGTATGGGAGAAGGAATTTCAGGGGGGATCAGTGCATGAGACAAGATAAAAGAAAGCAATCTTTACGTTCTTTACGTTACTAACCTACCGAACTACAATGAACGGAAAGAAGAATGCAGTTCTAACAATTCCTAACAAAATAATTAATTCCGATGGGAAATGCAAATCAATGTCAGTTACTGAATTTCACATGAGAAAAAAAAGTATCATAACGTAATGACCCCCCCCCCCTCCCCCAAAAAAAAGTAAAAGAAAAAACAGCCGCAACAATATACAAATACCCCCCCAAAAAACAACAAAAAACAACAACAACAACCCACAACAACAACAACCAAACAACAAAAAAACAACCCCATCTCAAAACCTAAAACAAACAAATAAGAGAAGCAAAGTGTCTGTGTGTATGTACTTGCGTGTGTGTGTGTGTGTGTGTGTGTGTGTGTGTGTGTGTGTGTGTGTGTGTGTGTGCCTGTATGTGTATGTATGTGTATATGTGCACGAGCGTGCGCGTGTGTACTTGCACGCACACTCCTGCATAATTATGTACGTGCTGGTTTGTGTGTGCCTCTGCGTGTTTGCCTGATTACTATGGGCATGTGGGCGGGTATCTGATTTTCTATCCTCTGTAGGTTTAGAATCGGCTCGTTTCAGCGAGAAATGAACGAAAAACGACGCTCGGAAAACATAGGACGGGATAGCCTAGTGGTTAGAACATTGCGCTCGCAATCTGACGACCCGGGTTTGATTCCCGTTCAAGGGGATATTTTCCCCTGGAGTTAACATCAGTGCAGACTCCACTCTCTCCAAAAGCCCTTCGGATGAGACTATAAACCGAGGCCCTGTGTGCAAATATACGCAGAACATCTTGTGCACACGTTAAATCCTGTTCCGCTTTTCGTAAGAGTAGGCCATTGTGTGCCGGTGGGAACAGATGACAGAATTCACAAAACCGCATACAGACAGGGACTGGATGTAAAAAAGCACATAAGTGCTTATTCCATTATCCTCGATATAAAATAATAAAATAAAATGAAATAAAATAAATATTAGCATTGTTAATTACTGTGGTCTTTCATGAGCGTTTTCACGTCGATTGCATCATTTGCCACTGTAAAAGTTAAGTTCGGCAATTTGTGGACTGGTTTTTGTTGTTGTTTAAGTTGTTTTTGGCATGTGTTTTTTTTGTTTGTTTCATTTTTGGGGGGTTGTTTACATGTCTGTCTCTCCTCTGTTGATGTCTGTGTTGTTGTTTCTTGTTTGTTTGCTTTAGATTTGTAGTGTACTCTTTGATTATATTGGGGTTCGTTGGCCTGTTTATTTGTTTGCTGTGTGGTTATTTTTCCTTCTTTCTTTTCTTCTTTCAGCCTCTTTTTCATGTCTCCACAGACTCTCTGCATGCGTGTGTGTATCTGTGCATGCGCGTGCGCGTGCATGAGAGTGTGTGTATCATGTGTGTGCATGTTTGTGGACATGCATATGTGTGTGTGTATCCATATGGGTGTATATATATATATATATATATATATATATATATATATATATATATATACGTGTGTGCGTCAGTGCGTGAGCATCTTTTCTAATATAAAGTCATATCTATCTGTGGTATTACATTTCAAAAGTATTCCTGTCCTCAATGTTGATCTGAGTTCTTGGCAGCCTTATCTCTCAATGAATACGCAGGCACATAGGGACAGAATGCAGAAAAACACCGACGAGCGCTTAATCCATTAACCTTGAAACAAAATAAAAGACAGAATGATCTCTAATTAATCGTCGCTAGAACCCCACCCTAATGCAGATAGAATCGCAAGGGAATGTCATTTTCCTGCCCACTCACATTAACTTCGGGTTTTTTACTGAGCTTGTTAGAGGATCTAAAATTGAAACACGAAGACAAAGCAAGTAGCTAAAACATGAAGACAAACCCCGCTAGGTAAAATATCAGCCTTTAAAGTTCACATGTGGTGAATGATTGTGTATTGTATCTGTATTTGTATCTGTGTTTGTATCTGTGTTTGTATCGCGGTGAGCTTGTGGTTTGTGATACGCTGAAAGGTTGTAAAGCGTTTTGTCACTTTAGATTTTCTGTTCTGCTATTTTTGTTGTTGCTTATCTTGTGTGCTTGTTTTGCTATTTGCGTCGTGAATGTTGTTGTTGTTTTGTTTTTTTCCACCCCAGTGTTTTGTTTGTTTGTTTGTTTGTTTGTGTGTGTGTGTGTGTGTGTGTGCGTGCGTGTGTGGTGTGTGTGTGTGTGTGTGTGTGTGTGTGTGTGTGTGTGTGTGTGTGTGTGTGTGTGTGTGTTTTGCTTGCTTCTTTTTTTTCTCGCTTTGTTTTGTGGTTGTACTTGATTTCTGGTTTAAAGGGTTAGGTTCATTATTATAAAGGCTCGTGTGTGTGTGTGTGTGTGTGTGTGTGTGTGTGTGTGTGTGTGTGTGTGTGTGTGTGTGGTGTGTGTGTGTGTGTGTGTGTGAATGGTTTTGTCCTTATTATCTTGTTCCTATAGTTACGTTTGTTGGCTGGTCTTTCTCCTCAGCCAACCTGTCTACCTGTCTGTCTCTATATGTCTCTGTCTCTCTCTGTCTCTGTGTGTGTCTCTTTTCTGTCTGTCTGTCTGTCTCTCTCTCTCTCTCTCTTTTTCGTCTTTCTCCCGCTCTCTCTTTGTGTGTTATTGTTGTTGCTGTTCTACACACAGACAGGCAGACACACATACACGAACGCACGTATGCACGCATGTACGCACGCACACAAATAACATACAAAAGAGAGAGACAGACAACAGACAGTCAGAGACGGAGACCACTCACACACACACACACACACACCACACACACACACACACACACGAACGAACACACACACACACACACACACACACACACACTCACACACAACACACACGAACGAACACACACACACACACACACACACACACCACACACACACACACACACACACACACACACACGAACACACACACACATACACACACACAACAACACACGCACACACACCCACCCACACCACCCACCACACACACAACCACACGAACACACACACTCACACAGCACAAACGAACACACACACCATACACACTACACAACACACACTGCCCCACCCCCCACCCACCCACCCACTGAAAAATCGGTGATATCCACGACCTCCAAGAACAAGAACACCACGCTCCATAGGAATTAAAAGAGAAGGGAGGGAAGGGAAGGGAGAACAAAGATTTTGATGAATGTCCAAAATTCCGATAGAAACCACTCCCATGGGATGATAGGATTGAGAAGTTGTGTGTTGTTGGGTGGGTGGGTGGGTGTGTTGTCTGGTCGTTCCTCTCTCTCTTTTCTCTCCCGTGTATCAAAACGTTGGTGATGCCATCAGCTCAATGAACTGTTCTGATTGACAATAATGCTAAAATGTGGAACTGTGCGTAACTTAGTCTGATCGGATGTCTGTCTGTTTGTCGTTTCTTGTTTTCTGTCGTCTGTCTTCACTTCTTCTCTCACTCTCTCCCCCCTCCTTTCTCTCCTCCTCCCTCCCCCCCCCCCTCTCTCTCCTATGCCCAAAATCTCTGATGTTAATATATTTTCTGTGTGGATATAGTAAATACTTCCCTCTCACTGTCTCTTTTGCCTCCTTATCTCCTGTCTCTATCCTGCGTCTTCTTCTGTGTCGTTCTTCTTCTGTCCTCTGTCTGTCTATCGTCTTCTTCTTCTGTCTCTCCCTCTTCCCTCCACCCCCCCCCCCTCTCTCCCAAATTCTTGAAAATAATTAAAAAAAATTAAAAAAAATCTGATAAATAAATAAAATTCTGATGATAATAAACGTTTTCCTTGCTCTCTCTCTCTCTCTCTCTTTCTCTTTCCTCTTTCTCTCTCTCTCTCTCTCTCTCTCTCTCTCTCTCATCCTCATCTCTCTCTCTCTCTCCTCACTCTCTCTCTCTCTCTCTCTCTCTCTCTCCCCCCCCCTCTCTCTCCCCCCACCTTCTCTCTCTCCATCACTGGTCCAGTGACCTTTTCCCCCTCATCCATCCTGCAGCCTGACAGGACATCTCATTGTCCTCCGCCACTGGCCCTGCTGGCCATTGTCTGTCTCCTCCTTCGTGTGTCGTTCACAGGAAGGAAACATGGTGACAGAAAACGATGCCACTTACCCTCTGTGTCTGTCGCGTTATTTCTGAGTGGTAGGCGCAGTAGCTCAGTGGTCAAAGCGTGGGGTTTGTGATCTGAGGGTTGCGAGTTTGAACCTTTGCTGTGACTGAGACAAACGGTTGAGAAGTTTCTTTCTTTTGTAACTGAAGCATTTTTGATAAAAAAAAATGGTAATCTTCATGGAAGTCTGTCAGATGAAGTTTCGAGTTGAGGTTCCACAGTTGAATGTAAGTACAGCAACTGATGCACACGTTGTAAAGTCATCCATCTTTTGTCGAGAAAAACACATTTGCATCTGGTGTGGATTACATGGAAAAAAACTCAGCATATGCCAGAAGCATCACTAGCTCTTTGGCGTATGTAGTTAGTAAAACGTCTGCCAAGAGGAATATGTAGTATTATACAATAAGAAGTATTCCACTGTAAAAAAAAAAGTGAATGCTGAATTGCTCTCTTGGATTCTTTAGTCTGTGTAAATAGTTATCTGAATCTGAGTCAGATTAAGACATTTGTTCTATGACCGAGTTTCATACTGTTGTCATTCATTTTTACTTTAAATCTTTATAGTGTGTGCATCATTATACGGGCGGGAAAAGGAGAATATCGACAGCAAAACTATTGTCTCATAAAAGCTGCATCTGTTCCATAGATAACAATCCGTGGTTAAAACTTAAGGCGAACAGTAAACAACTACACAAGTACTTTTATATAAAAAACAATTCAACAGCTATCTACATGCATGCAGTATTTGAGGATCTTAGTCTGCACCATATAACTGTGTGACAAATACCTGTCATGATGATGAGAAATCCAAAATTCTGTGAGCGGAGTACCAGACCAACCTGCAGGATAGGAGTTTAAAGTGAGAGGAACGCCATCATCTCCTCTTCCCTGCTGTCCGTCTTCCACACACCCTCAGGCTTTCTGTGCATCTATCTGGCATTCAACTGATTTTGCTTATACAGAGTTCTAAATCAGGAAAGCCTGCCGGCTGCCTTGTTTTCAGGCTTAATTTTCCACAAGACATTGATAGAAAAACCCTGTGCATTCCCTTTTGGGCTGTCTTCATCTCCATGAGGGAAGGGATAGCTCAGTGTTCAGAGCACTCGCTTTCCCCCAGCCAAGGTTAAGCAGCATCGAGCGTGGTTACCACTTGGATAGGTGACCGTTTGCGCGCCTTGGCTTCAGTACAGTCCCCCCAGTTCATCCAGCTGCAAATGGGTACCTGCCTCTTTAGGGTCAGGGAGAGGAAATGGGCGCCGCCCTCAACATGCTGGCCTCTGGAGAAGCTGAGGTTTCTGATGCCTCTCTCCCAGTGATCGCACAGGTTATGGGACCAGCTTTACCCACTTTTATCTAGTCCTTAAAAGACTGAATGATAGCAGTACAACCCCTCTCAAACAAACAGTCAACGTAAAGTCCCTACCTGATTCTTTCACTTTGTCAACAGGGATTTTGTAGTTTTATAGACCATAGTTTGTTAGGAATGGTGTCCCAGCTATTGCATGTAGAGTGTACTGAACATTTTTTATTAACGCTGTTACAACAAAGATACTAACGGGCAGTCATTCAAACGGAATACAGGATTCCAAACCACAATTCGCAAAGTAGGATATTTAATAAAGTATAAAAACACGTGCGTGACTCTGTGTGTATGTGTGTGTGGTGTGTGTGTGTTGTGTGTGTGTGGTGTGTGTGTGTGTGTGTGTGTGTGTGTGTGTGTGTGTGTGTGTGCGCGCGCGCGCGTGCGTGTGTGTGTGCGTGTGTTATTTTATTTTTTATTATTACTATTTTTTATTTTATTCTTTTATATCGAGGATAATGGAATAAGCACTCATGTGCTTTTTTTTCTTACATCCAGTCCCCGTGTGTTTGCAGTTTTGTGTGTGTGTGTTTGATGTGTGTTTTTGTTTGTGTGTGTGTGTACGCATACATATATATATATATATATATATATATATATATATATATATATATATATATATATATATAATATATATATAGTGTGTGTGTGTGTGTGTGGTGTGTGTGGGTGTTGTTAGAGCCGGGAGTGGTTGCCGCCGGATCAAAGAGACTGGTGGTGTCTGGCAGTGAAAGAGTACATACAACAAGTCTATGCCCTCCAGCACTGCCGTCTGTCGGAGTTTGTTGTGTTGCTCTCCCCTTACTGAGCTAATGTCACTAAGTTTTGTTATGCTGCTCCCCCTTTACTTACTTAGCTAATATTACTACTCTTTTCTCATCATTCCCTTTTTAAGGTTATTTATAAATACCCCTCATTAATATAAAAAATGGGTATAAACAGTAAATATACTGTGAATTTAGACTTCGTTTAAGAAGCCTTGTATTAAAGCTCATATATTTACCAAGTTCCACATTGGTGATTCCCGAGGCGTGCCCCTGTGGAACTTGTCCCATGACAGTGGAACACTTCCTCCAGACCTGTCCAACACACCAAAACCTGAAGGCCGATATCTGGCCTACTGACCTGCCGATGAGGGACAGACAAACTCATCGGACCCCTGGAAGGCCTCAGCGCACGGCAGCATTTGTCAGGGCCTCAGGAGTTGCTGTCTGAGCATTCGACGACGACGACGAAGAAGAAGAAGCCTTGTGATGAAAATGGTTAAAGAAAACTTTACTTGGCTGTTTCTTATGGCATCTTTTTCTGGGATTGTAGGTTCGTTCCCCCCCCCCCCCCCTCCCCACCCCGCCCCCTCCGTGTTAAGTTTCTGAATACCTTGAAAAATCAAGACTCTACCAGGGGCAACGTTCTTGTTGCTGTGGGTTCTTTATGTGATGCGAGTGCTTGATGCAGAAAGATGTGATCTCAGTTTATTCTCTGGTCCAAAGCTGCTTGGTGTGGAGACTGCAATTCGTGGTCTAGAGAAGAGGGGACATAATTATTTGGTCCTACCTGAGATTCGAACCCATTGTATTCTTGACATGTATGCTGCTGTTTGCCACCGATTTCCTTTTTGATATTATTATTATTATTATTATTATTATCATCATCATTATTATTATTATTATTATTATTATTATAGCAGCAGCAGCAGTAGTAGTAATAGTAACAGTTGTGCCATTAACCCCTCCCCCCTTCTCTCTCTCTCTCTCTCTCTCTCTCTCTCTCTCTCTCTCTCTCTCTCTCCTCTCTCTCTCTCTCTCTCTCCTCTCTCTCTCCCTGTCTGTCTGTCTGTCTCTCTCTCTCTCTGTGATTCAAATTATGATAAGGGTGGAGACTGGATGCAGAAAAAGTATATATAATATATATATATAATATATATATATATATATATATATATATATATATATATATATATATATATATATATATAAATATTATTGTTCCTGCTTTTTGGGGTCTTTCTGTTATTTCTTACTGTGGTATTTTTGTTCAGTATTATTTGCCTTTAATTCATCACTCGTTCTGTCAAAAATGCTCCTTATGTAAATCTTGTCATCAATTATTTACAAAACCGAAATAGCGTTGACACGGTCAGTTTTTGCTGTAATTATGAATTGTAAGAAATGAGATAAAGAAAAGTGTGTGTGTGTGTGTGTGTGTGTGTGTGTGTGTGTGTGTGTGTGTGTGTGTGTGTGTGTGGGAACATAAGCATATGAGACTCTTTCAAATATGGTTTTTTGTTTCCTTTGTAACATTTCCCCAAATCAGAGACAAATTATACTTTATTGCATGATTATTTATAATTATGAGGATGATGTGACTGGCTGTTACAACAGTGCTGCGCTTTGATCTTAATTGACGGGTCTGTACTCTACGCTTCCTGCCATCATTTTTATATATTTCTGTGTGAACTGGACCCGAGAAATACAGACACCTGCAGTGTTGGTCAGGAAATCTGAGCGACACAATGGCATCCATAAAGTGGAATAAGCTCGACTGTGTGACCTGTCTTCCCAATGAGTCCATAGCAAACTCGCTATAGGGGAGCGGGATAGCCTAGTGGTTATAACATCGCGCTCGCAATCTGACGACCCGAGTTCGATTCCCGTTTAAGGGGATATTTTCCCCTAGAGTTAACATCAGTGCAGACTCCACTCTCCCTGAAAGTCCTTCGGATGAGACTATAAACCGAGGCCCCGTGTGCGAACGCACGCACAACATCTTGCGCACACGTCAAATCCTGTTCCGCTTTTCGTAAGAGTAGGCCATTGTGTGCCGGTGGGAACGGATGACAGAATTTACAAAACCGCATACACACGGGGACTGGATGTAAAAAAAGCATATAAGTGCTTATTCCATTATCCTTGAAGTAAAATAATAAAATAATTAAAAATAATTAATTTAAAAAATAGGAGCCAGTCGGAGTTTTTTTTATAAAAAAAAGCCTCGGACTTTTATGAGATTCGAACCCAAGGTCGCCCGGCTGTTCATCCAGAATGCGAACCACTAAGCCATGGTGGCTGGTTAACTCGAAATGAATGTGAAAGGACACTAGGGAGAAATTCTGGCGTCAATAATTGTTATGGGTTTTTAATTTTGTTTTTTTTTTGTTGG
>CM054140.1:23654036-23661536 GCA_028751875.1 Rapana venosa
CTTTGGGTGTGTGTGTGTGGAAATACCATAATTTTCCCCCCTTTGTTTCCTGTCTGCCGTTATGTGTGACGTGCAGTTGCTCGAGTGTTCAGACATATTTTCGTTTATTTACAGCTCTGAGCTAGCTCCTGGTAGAGACTGAACTAGATGCTCTGATCCCTTTTAACGGTTGGGAGAAAGGGGGGGGGGGGGGTATGATGGTGATGGCGATCTCCGTTTCCCAACCTACATCACTTGTGGTTCCACTGTAATTGTCCGATGTCTTTTTGTTTATAGGATGATTTGTATTGTTTTCCAGGTTGTTGCTGTTGTTGTTGTTGTTGTTGTCTTCAGTTTAACGTCTGTTCACACTCAGTGATATTAGGCGAGGAGAGAGAGAAGAGAGAGAGAGAGAGAGAGAGAGAGAGAGAGAGAGAGCAGACAGACAGACAGACAGACAGACAGAGACAGAGACAGAGACAGAGGCAGAGAGGAAAGTGTACTGAAAGTTAAAGTTAGGGAGGGGAAGCGAGGAGGTATGTGGTTTTGGTGATTGTGTCACACTGACCGTCTCTCTGTGTATGCATGTTTGTGTCGTTTCTTTCTGCCTTTTTAAAAATATGTATATAGCGCCTTCACATAAGATAATATATTTACGTGTGTGAGGATAGCAACAGATGGATGGATGGATGGAGGGAGGGAGGGAGGATGGATGGTGAATGCATGGATGAGTGAAAAATCACCACTAGGACAGTTACAAACAAACAGGTGGATGGAATGATGGACGGACCTACAAATCATTGATCAGTAAATGAATGAACGATATGAGGATGAACACATGTATTATGTTATGCTCGATCCTTTCCATCCATCCTCCTTTTGAGTCAAAACTCGCCTAGAGCGCTTTTTGTTGTTGTCTTCTTTTTCTTTTGGCAATCCAAAATGATCATCGCCCAATGGGAGATGTTTAGCTTTCTTTGTGCTAAACCTAAAGAAGGATGATATATGGGTGGCTTTGCTGATGGCTGAGGATGAGGTCTGGGTCTTTGTTTGCCGTTAATGTGGTGTGTGGATTAGCTGTAGACAAAAGCAGGTGTTGTTGTTCTGTGGAGTTTGCAAGCAAGCCTTCGTTGAATCAGTTCGCTGTGTGTGTGTGTGTGTGTGTGTGTGTGTACCCATTCAAATAAAAATCAGGCAGTTTTGTAACACTTGGTTTCTGTGTTTTATTCTTTTTTGGTTTGGTTTGTTTTGCTGTTGTTTTACGATTTTCTATTTTTATTTTCTAAAATGTACATAGCTCTGGTTTGCTTTACTTTGTTTTGGTTTGGTTTCGGGTTAAGTTTTTTTTGTGTTGCTTTTGTTTTGGTATTTGTTGTTGTTGTTTTTGCTTGTTTGTTTTAATATGTTTTGTCTTAGTTCTGGTGTGTGTGTGTTGTGTGTGTGTGCGTGTGCGTGTGCGCTCGCGTGTGTTTGTGTGCGTGTATGTATGTATGTATGTATGTGAGCGTGTGCGTGAATACGCGCGTAGATATGTACGTGCGTATAAAAAAAATAATACCCCTCTTTTGCTCCTAAAGTGTGTGTGTGCTGCCTTCATCTCAACCACTTTCGTTCAATTACTCTTGTGTCGATATTTTGTTTTCACCAGCTCACAGCTCAGCGCTCCCCGTGCATTTGGGTTTAGCTTAGCTTAGCTAGTTAGTTAGCCAGTTAGTGAGACAGTTTGTTCTAATGCATAGCTGGGATAGGAGAGGATGGAGGGCAGGATGGAGGGCAGGATGGTAATCTCCTTGCTTTCTAGCCATGCTGGCTTTGGGTCGGGTGCCTGTGGTGTTCGATGTGTCCTCTGTGTTCTTTGATCTCCTTAGGTGATTTTCGCTTGTGTCGATGCTATTTTGTTTGTGGTGTGGCGATTCCTTTGTGATTTTGTGTGTGTGTGTTTGTGTGTGTGTGTGTGTGTGTGTGTGTGTGTGTGTAGTGTGTGTGTGTGTGTGTGTGTGTGGTGGTGTGTTTCTGTGGTTTGTTTATGTTGTTGATGTGCCTCTTCTCTGCATCTGTGATTTCTGTTTTTGTAGATGATGAGGATGATGATTGGTGTGTGGTCGTGGTGGAGTGTGGTAGTAATGATGGTGGTGATGATGTTGTTGTTGTTGTGTGATATGATGATGATGGTGGTGGTGGGTGGTGGTGGTGGTGGTGTGTGTGTGTGTTTTATTTTATATTTATTTATTCTTTTATTTCGAGGATAATGGAATAAGCACGCATGTGCTTTTTTTCATCCAGTCCCCTTGTGTATGCGTTTTTCAATTTTGTCATCCGTCTCCCACCGGCACACAATGCTACTCTTACGAAAAGCGAACGGGTTTCAACGTGTGCGCAAGAATGTTCTGGTCTTTCGCACACTGGGCCTCGGTTTATATGTCTCATCAAGGATTGTGTGTGTGTTGTGTGTTGTGCGCGCCCGCGTGGTGTTATGCATGTTTGTTGTGTGTGAAGTGTATGTGTATTGTGTTTCGGGTGTGTGTGTGTGTGTGCGTGCGTGTGTGTGTGTGTGTGGGTGTGTAAGCGCGTGCTTGCGTGCATTGTGTTGTGTAGTGTATGTGGTTTGTGTTGTGTGCATACGCGTGCGTGCGTGCATGTGTGTGTGTGTGCGTGCGTGCGTGCATGTGTGTGTGTGTAAAATTTTATATAACTAAATGGATAAGTGGATGGATGGATGAATGGATAGATATAGGAATGAACGTAATTGTTTGATAAACAAACATGTAGATGAATACGTTATAAATTCATATCTACACAAACGCACTCAATCCCTTCTATCCTTGTTTTCTCCCCAAAACGTGCTTTTCCTATTTTTTCCCCCTTCTGGCTATTCACAATCGTCTTTATTTAATAGAGCTTTCACGATGCTGAATCTGTGAAGAACATGCTGTTGTTTTTCTGTCAACTTTGGGCTAAGTTGGATTTATATGGCTCTTTCGGTTTACCGTTAGCGTGTATGTAGATTAGCGAAAGGCCTGAAAAAAGTTGGGTGGCTTTTACAACGAGCTTCAGCAGAATTGTGCTTGAAAGATCTGTTGGGGGGGGGGGGGTGGGGAGGTGGGGGAAGGGGTGGCAAGGTGTGACATTCTCTCTCTCCCCTCTCTCTCGCTCTCATCTCCTCTCTCTCATCACCTCTCTCTCTCTCTCTCTCTCCCCCTTTCTCTCTCTCTCTCTCTCTCTCACCCTCTCTCTCCCTCTCTCTTTCCTCCCTCTCTCTCTCACCTCACCTCATCTCTCTCTCCTCTCTCTCACTCCATCTCTCTCTCCTCTCCCTCGCTCTCCCTCTCCTCTCTCGCACCTCTCTCTCCCTCCTCTCGCTCCCTCTCTCCTCTCTCATCCCTCGCCCTCTCTCTCTCCCCTCCCTCTCTCTCTCCCTCTATCTCTCTCCCTCATCTCCCTCTCTCTCTCTCTCTCTCCCTCTTCTCTCTCTATCTATCACCTCTCCTCTCTCTCTCTCTCTCTCTCTCCCTCTCTCGCGTCTCTCTCACTCTTCTCTCTCCCTCTCCCTCTCTCTCTTCCCGCTCCCTCTCTCTCTCTCCTCCCCTCTCTCTCTCTCTGTCCTCTCCGCTATCGCCTCATCTCTCTCCTCATCCCGAACCTCTCTCGCATCGTCCTCAATAACCTCTCTCTCACTTCTCTCCGCCTCTTCTCTCTCTCTCTCACCTCTCTCTCTCTCTCTCTCCCTCCTCTCTCCCTCCTTCTCTCCCCCTCTCTCTCCTCTCTCTCTCTCTCCCTTCTCTCTCCTCCCTCTCTCTCGTCTCCTCTCTCTCTCATCCCTCTCTCTCTCTCGTCGCATCTCTCTCTCTCCTCTCTCGCCCTCTCTCCTCTCTCTCTCTCTCCCTCTCTCTCCTCCTCTCTCTCTCGCTCTCTTCCCTCTTTCTCTTCTTCTCTCTCCCTCTCATCTCGCCCTCTCTCCTCTCTCACCAAGTCCCTCTCGCCCCCCCCCCCCCCCCTCTCATCTCCTCTCTCCTCTCTCTCTCCTCGATCTCCATCTCTGCTCTTCTCTCCCTCTCTCTCTCTCTCTCCCCTCCCATCTCTCTCTCTCTCATCCCTCGCACTCCCTCTCCTCTCTCCCTCTCCGCTCCTCTCCCTCTCTCTCTCTCCTCTCCGTTCCCTCTCGCTCTCCCTCTCCTCTCTCTCTCCCTCCCCGCGCTCTCTCCCGCTCTCGCTCCTCTCTCTCTCTTCTCTCTCTCTCTCCCCGCTCATCTCTCGCTCCCATCTCCCTCTCAGCTCTCTGCGTCATTCCTCACCCGCGCTCTCTCTCTCTCGTACTCTCTCCTCTCCCTCTCTCTCTCTCCACAGGCCCTCTCTCTCTCACCCGCTCTCTCTCACGCTCTCTCATCTCCTCCTCTTTCTCTCTCTCCTCTCTCTCTCTCTCTCTCTCCCTCTCTCTCTGCCCTCTCTCTCTCTCCCCCCCCTCTCTCCCGCTCTCCTCTCTCTCTCTCTCCTCCTCTCTCCATCAGCCTCTCTCTCTCACGCTCCCCTCCTGTCTCTCTCCCTCTCTCTCTCCCTCTCTCTCCCTCTGCTCTCTCTCCTCTCTCTCCCTCTCTCTCTCACTCTCATCCCCTCTCCTCTCTCTAACTCTCTCTCCCTCTCTCTCACCCTCTCTCCCCTCTCCTCTCTCCTCATCCTCCCCCCTTCTCTCTCTCTCTCTCTCCTCCCTCTCTCTCTCTCTCTCCCCTCTCTTCTCTCTCGATCCCAATCTCTCGTCTCCGCACCTCTCGTCTCTCATCTCTCTCTCGTCTTCCTCGCCTCTCCTCTCCTCTCTCTCGTCTCTCTCTCTTCTCTCCTGCTCGTCTTCTCTCCCCCTTCTCCGCTCATCGTCCCGCCTCTCTCTCTCTCTCTCTCAGGTCTCATCTCTCCTCATCCCGCATCTCTCTCTCTCACAGTCCCTCTCGTCTCTACATCTCTCTCTCCTCACTCTCTCTCTCTCTCTCGTCCCTCTCTCATCTCTCTCTCTCCTGTCTCTCTCTCTCCTCTCTCAGCCTGTAGCACTTGCACGTTTCTTTGACAGCACCAGATAACATGCATTATTGTACTTGCAGCTTTCTTGTAGTTTTTTTCTCTCATTTTTGTTCTCTTGTGATTATAAAAGCTACGTGCGTATTTCTGTCCTTTTTTCGCGGTGGTATGTGTGGTGTGGTAGTGGGGTGGGGGGTGGGGGGGGTTATTCTGTTTCAATGTTTTATCCTTTTATCCCGTTTGGTGTACACTCTTTTGTTAAATGCTTTAATACTCTCTCTCGTCACTGTCTGTTCTGTCTGTCTGTCCCTGTCTGTCTGTCTGTCTGTCTGTCTGTATGTCTCTCTCTCTCCTCTCTCATCTCTCTCTCATCTCTCATCTCTCCTCTCTTCTCTCTCTCTCTGTGTAAGTGTGTTTGTAGGTGTGTGTGGGTATATTTGTGAGTTTTGCGAGCATGCGTGCGTGCGCGCGTGTCTATGTGTGTTGTGTGCGTGCGCGCCTTGCATGCGTGTGTGTGTGTGTGGTGTGTGTCCTCTCTGTGTATTTGTGTTTGTGCACGCGTGCACCGCGAGGGTCCCTTGAATACATCCTCTTTGTATCCTGTACTGGATCCTCTGCTTCAATTTCCATTTTTTTCTCTGTGTGTTTTGGGTTTTTGTCTGCAATGACAAGCTCTCAGAACCTCCCCGGCGACAGTCGGACATGATATTATTCTAATGCATTCTTGCTGGCTTAGAGTGGTGTAAGGGGGATTGGATGGCAGGCTCAGTTTTCCCCTCCCTCAGCTTGTTCAGTATGTCCGCTTGATGTGTTGTTGTTGCTGTTGTTGTTGTTTTGTTTTGTGTTGCTGCAGCTGCTGCTTGCTGCTGTTTTTTGTTGTTGCTTAACTTCTGTTTTGAATTTGCCCATATGTTTTTAAATTTTGTGTTGTGTACGTTAAGTGGTGAAGATTAGTTTTGGTTGAGTTTTTCCTGGGTTTTTTCGCTCTCTCTTATTTTTTGTGGTACAAAGGGTTTTTAGTATCGACCTGTGTTTGAATAATGATCTGTCTTATTCTCTATCCGGTCTTTATGTTATCTTTCGTAGTAGTAGGAATGCATTGTACAGTGTAATACATGGAAAAAGAAAGGTGCAAGTTTCTGTTCTATTTCTTTCTCTGTTCGTTTGTATGCTTGGGCTTTGTTGTTCTTCTAATTGTTGTTTTGCCACCTTTGGTCTAAATCTGCTTCTTTCCTTAACATTAATGTCTATGTAGATTAAGGCTAGATCAGATTTTCACTTTTTACGAGATTAAAACAAAACCAAAAAGTGTTATTCAGCAGTATACGCCATCTTAAACTATTGTTTCTCTTGCATTTTTATTTTTATATTAATCCTTTGGTGTTTGCCGCCTTTTCTTTTCTTTTCCTTTCCATCTGTCAAACTGGATTTATCAGCTTCCTGATTCGTTTTTCCTTGATGAAGCCAGCTGTTTGTTTGCCATTATTATTTTGTAGTTCGTGCTGAAATTTCTCAGTTGTTTTTTTAAACTTTTTGCAAGTTTTGTTGTTGTGCTGTGTTTGTTGTAACTGATGTGTGGTGTTGTTGTGTGGTGTTGTGTGTGGAGGAGTGGTGGTGGGTGGTGGGTGTGGTGGGGTGGTGGTGTGGTGTGTGTGGTGAGTGTGTGTGTGGTGGTGTGTGTGTGTGTGTGTGTGTGAGAGAGAGAGAGAGAGAGAGGGTGAGAGGAGGAGTAGAGAGATGAGAGATGAGAGATGAGAGTGTGTGAGTGTGTGTGCGCGTTCGTGCGTGCGTGTGTGTTGCCGTGTGTTGTGTGTGTGTGTGTGCATTCGTGCGAGCGCACGTGCGCGCGTTTGCGTCTGTTTTTGCTTGTGCTTGTTTTCGCGCGTGCACACGCGCATGCGTGCGTGCGTGCACACACATTATGCGTTCATCTCGAATCTGTTACGTTCAATCGCTCCTCTGTGGAGATTCGTTTTCAATTATTCACAGCTTAGAGCTCCAGTGGGGATTAGAGTGGCTTGCTCTGGTTCATTTTGATGGCTGTGAGTGGGAGGAGAGCGGGGCCTTGGGATTTGAACGGCAATCTCACTGTGTCCCCTGTGTGCTTTTAACTATATTGGTTGATCTCATATGTGTTTGGGATGAAGGGGGTGGGGGTTGGGTTTGGGGGGGAAGATTTTTTTAAAATGTTTTTACTTGTGTCATGGTATGAAGTTGTTTGGTGATTCCGTTTTTTTTAATTTTGTCTCTAGTGTCTTGTTCTGACTGTCTGTTCCGTCTTTTATGTTTGCTCTGTCTGTCTGCTGTTTCTGTCTTCATTTACCTCCCTTTCTTTCTACTGTCTGTTTGTTTCTTAGTTGGCTTATCTGTCTCCTTGTCTGTCTATCTATGTGTCTGCCTGCTTGTCTGTGTGTCTGTCTGTGTGTCTATCTATCTATATCTATCTATCTATTTATCTATCGGTCTGTCTGTCTGTCTGTCTGTCTATCTATCTATCTATCTGTCTGTCTGTCTATC
>CM054140.1:23666536-23669036 GCA_028751875.1 Rapana venosa
GATAAATGAAAGCGCTTTGATTTGTTTTTTGCAAGATATAGCGCTATATAAATTCCATTATTTTATTATTATTATTATTATTATTATGTAGCTGCCTTTTCTCTCCGTTCTTCCTCTAACTCAAGAAAGATGAAGAGCTGCCCTCTAACTACTCTACCTGGCACACTACGCTACCATGAAAGAAAAGTCTTTCATCATTATCATTAGGGAAAGAAGCCTTCTCCCTAATCTTTCTGCGCATATTATAAGGAGTAGCCTTCTCCCTCTACTCTTTCAGTACAGGTTGATAATAACACTTAATTGATAATTCAACGCGCATGCTTTCAACATTCCGAACGGAACAATGACATCGCAAACTTAGAGGAACACACTCTCTCGCTCCTTGTCGGCTGGCTGGCAAATGCAAACGGCAGCCCGGAAAACTAATGCGCTTTGGCGAGGAAGATGAGTTCGTCTGCTGCGTGCGTGGTTGCCATGGTTACAAGAGCGTCAGGAAGGCCACGCCAGGGTTGACCAGTTATTTACCTGAGCGACAATACCACCTGGCTCGACTGCGTCAGTCAGTCCCTGCTGTTGGAAAAGATGGGAAGGAGGGGGGAGGATTGGGGTAAGGGGGGAAGGGTGAAAGGGTGAGGTAGGTTGTTGTGTTGGAAGGTGGGGTGGAGGGGTGTGGGGGGTGGGGGTGGATAGGTAGAGATGTTGTTGTGTCAGCTGAGTGGTTTTTTTTGTGTTATTGTTTTTCTGTTATTGGGAAGTCTGTTTGGTATTTTTTAGAGTCTTTGTGGGTTCGAATCTATATGAGAAAGTGTTTGAGTTTTTGTGACTGGATTTTTGTGGATTTGGGGTATGAAGGTGACAAAAGTCAGTGGTACCAGTTAGCTTTAAGTTGTGGGGTTTGAATCTGCTAAAGAAAAGTGTAATTTGGTTGTTTTTAAAAACAAAACAAAACAGAAATCAATTCAAAAGCAAAACATAATTAATAGTTTTTATTTTTCCTACAGGACCGCAAGTAGTCTTAATAAAGTGCCGTCATGGTTATCAATTTGTACACTATGACGGATTTTTTGCGGCGTATGGTAATCGTTCAATATGATGAGCACTTTTTTATTTTTTGGGGGGGGGGGGGGGGGGGGGGGAACATCGATTTTGTAATCAATGTGAAAGAAAACTTATAAAAAATCAATAAACATGCTCATATATATATATATATATATATATATATATATATATATATATATATATATATATATATATATATATATATATATATATATATATATATATATATAATGTGTGTGTGTGTGTGTGTGAGTGTGTGTGCGCGTGCGTGTGCATGCCTGTGTGCGTGCTTACGTGTGTGTGTGCGTGTGCGTATATGCGCGCACACACGTGTCCACACGCACGCATATACGTATACGAGTGTTAACAAACACGCACACACGCACGTTTAACATGCGTTTATGTGCATGCGCGTGAAGAGAGGTTAGGGAGAATTGAAAGAGCAGAGCTACAGCCCTGAAACTGAAGGGCTACAAACCCATCACCTGGCCACGACCTTGACGAACCAAGTGCAATTCGCTTTTGCAAATCCTTCGTGGAAGCAACGGGTTTCAAGTTGAAATCAAATTTGACGCCCATTTCACAAGAAGCCCCGGTTCTGAGTGCATCCGCACATGTCCCATTATCTTTTTATATTCCTTTTTTTGTGTGTGTAGCCAGCCAACCTGTCCTCTGCACTGTCTGTCTTCACCCAGAAGGAATGGATTGGGATTTTTGTGTGGTGAAACGGAGTTTGTAACGTAACGTAACTGAGGGTTCTCTTGCTTCAGTTTGTTGCGTGGACTTGTTTTTTGGGGAGGGTGTGTGTGTTTGTGTGTTGTGTGTGTGTGTGTGTGTGTGTGTTGTGTGTGTGTGTGTGTGTGTGGGGTGTGTGTTGTGTGTTGTGTGTGTTGTTGTGTTTGTGTGTTGTGTTGTGTTGTGTTGTTTGTGTATGTAATGTGTGGGTGCATACTGATTTATTGATGATTTCGTTTCTATAATTCACATGTATGTCACAGCACAGAGAATACACAGGATGTGTGTGTGTTGTGTGTGTGCGGCGTGTGATAGATAGATAGATAGATAGGAGAGAGAGAGAGAGAGAGAGAGAGAGAGAGAGAGAGAGAAGAGGAGAGAAGAGAGAGAGAGAGAGAGAGAGATTCAACTTATCTAAACTACTACATCAAATCCAACAATTCTCAAAATTTCAAGGACAAACTCTAAGATGTTTTGCCTGAAGGCAGTGTTCCAGTTTGCTCATGTTTGCAAAACACACAAACAACCCCCCCCCCCCCCCCCCAAACCAATCAACCAACCAAAAACATCTGCCCGTAGATTGAAACGTTGTTTGTGTAACATCTTTTCACTCTTTTTAGCAGTCAGATGAGCGGCTGTTGATTTTTTTTCTTTCAAGTCAGAATGGACTGTCTGTTCAAATTCAGTTCTAAGACGTAATTATTCT
>CM054140.1:23676536-23681536 GCA_028751875.1 Rapana venosa
TCCCCCAATTCACCCAGCTGTGTAAATGGGTACCTGCCCTCTTTAGGGTCAGGGAAGGTAAAGCAGCGAGGGAGAGGAGATGGGTGCCGCCCTCAAAATGCTGGCCCCTGGAGAAGCTGAGGTCTCTGATGCCTCACTCCCCAACAACCGCATAGGTTATGGGACACCTTTAATAATAATAATAATAATTAAAAAAAAAATAATATATGGAATTTATATAGCGCTGAATCTTGTAAAAAACAAACAAATCAAAGCGCTTGCACTCAATCATTTACAGGCATGCAACTCTCCTTAAACATAATGAACAACAGATTTCAAAACCATGCGCGCGCACGTATGCACGCATGCACGCACGCACGCACACACACACACACACACACACACACACACACACACACACACACACACACACACACACACACACACACACACACACACACACACACACACACACACTCGGAACAACACTTAGAAGGTAAAAGATGCTGTTGAAAATTAGGGACAGATATTTGGGGGGAAAGTCTCAGGTAGGAAATAAGTGTGTTTTGAGTCTGGATTTGAAGGCATCAAGTGAAGGCTTTTGGCGAAGTGAAAGAGGGAGGTCATTCCAGGTGGATGGACCAGAAACAGAGAAGGAGCGACGGCCAACAGTGGTTTGTTTGAATCTGGGTGTTCGAAAGCACAAAGTATCTGCGGCTGAACGAAGGGAACGGGATGGAGTGTACAGATGAAGACAGTTACAGAGATAAGAGGGTGCAGATTTGTGGAGACATTTGAAACAGAGGGTATTGATTTTATACTCCAGTCTTTGTGAGACAGGCAGCCAGTGAAGAGATCGCAGAAGAGGAGTGATGTGTTCAGATTTTTTCTTTCTTAGGACCAGTGGAGCTGCAGAGTTTTGTATGCGTTGAAGAGAGTGGATAGATGATGCTGGTAGGCCAGCCAAAAGAGAATTACAGTAGTCTAAACGTGAAAGAATGAGAGATGTGACGAGCTTGGAAGTTGCATCAGTGGACAGATACTTGCGAATCCCGCTTATGCGCCGTAATTGATAGTAGCAAGACTGGCAGGTCTGGGTGCTGATTTTTTTCATAGAGAGTGTGTTGTCAAGAACTACTCCTAAATACTTCACAGAGTTGGACAAAGGAACTGACGTATTGCCGAATTCTATTGAAGTTTTTGCGATAGAGGAAAGTTTATGTTGGGTCCCTATGAGCATGGCTTCGGTTTTATCGGCATTAAGTTGTAACTTGTTCTGAGTCATCCAGTTTTGAATGTCTTGAAGGCAGTAGGACATATTTGTCAGGAGGGAAGGCAAGTTTTCAACAGTATCACTGCACTGAAGCTGAGTGTCATCGGCATAGAAATGATGATCAATATGGTGGTTGTTTATTATATGTGAGAGTGGAGCAGTGTAGAGAGTAAAGAGAACAGGGCCCAGGACTGATCCCTGCGGGACTCCACATTCCATTATGACAGGTTTTGATTGAATTTGTTTTACAACAACTTTCTGGAACCTGTCTGTGAGGTATGAAGTAAACCAGGTGAGGGTTGTGCCGTTAATAACCAAACGTATTTTGGGAGCGAGAAAGAAGAATTGAGTGATCTATGGTATCAAAGGCTGCAGATAAGTCAAGAAGAGTGAGGAGGGAGATTTTTCCTGCATCAGAAGCAAGTAGAAGTGTATCTAAAGTGTGGACTAGGGTGGTTTCGGTGCTGTGGTTGGAGCGATAGGCAGATTGAAAAGTGGGAAGGAGATCATTGGAATGAAGGTGACTGTTGAGCTGTTTGAGAACGACTTTTTCTAGTACTTTAGAGACAAAGGGTAAGTTTGAAACAGGCCTATAATTCTTCAGAATGTTGGGATCGAGGTCGTGCTTTTTCAGTAGAGGTGTGACTATTGCTGTTTTAAGAGCTGATGGAAAATTTCCTGACAGAAGAGATGAGTTTACTATTTTAGTGATAATAGGTACAAGTTGTGGAAGGCATTGTGAGAAAACAGGAGCAGGTATGGGATCAAGGTCGCATGATTTTATAGTCATTTCCTTCAAAATTGTCATGATTTCTTTTTCACACTTGTGGATGGAAGGAAAAGAGAGGAGTGCCAGTGAACTGGGGATCAGGAGGCGCAGGCTGGAATTGAGTCTGATCCAGTCTGGAGCGTATGTTTCGAACTTTGTCTGAGAAGAAGGCAGAAAATATGGATGGAAGTTCAGACAGGCTGTGGGTGTTAGGCAGAGGAGTTGTTTTTGCAGATCCAAGGAGATTTGAGGTGAGGGAAAAAAGAGATTTTATGGATGTAGCACAGAGAACTTGGGAAGAGTAGTAGTCTGTCTTTGCTGAATGGATTAAGAGTTTGACTTTGTTTATTTGTTTTCGGAAAAGCTGTTTGTTGATTTCGGTTTTTGACTTCCGCCACTGCCGTTCTAGTTGCCGGCGTTTGCGCTTCGCTATCAAGATGTCTTGGGTATACCCTGGCGCACAGGGTCTATCAGGGAGGAGATGGTCAGTAGGAGGTGCATGCTCATCAAGCAGTTGGCGGAGAATAGTGTTATAGTGATCAGAGAGGTCAGTGTGGTCAGAGGTTTGTGAAAAACGTTCGGAAGCTTGTGAAGAGAAGGTATGAATGTCTAAGGCCTTAAGATTGCGACGAGTAATATATTTCTTCTTTCTGACAGGTTTTGTGATGTTAAGATGGAAAAGAATGGCGGAATGATCAGAATGCAGTTCGTCAGTGACAGAAACAGATGTGACAAGATTAAATGAAGCATTAGTAATCAGCCAGTCTAAAATATGACCAGATCTGTGCGTTGCTTCGTTTACCAGTTGAGAGAGAGAATGGTTGGACAGAGAAAGAGAAAGACGTTTGACATCTGGAGAAGACTGGTTGTCGAAATGGAAGTTGAAGTCACCAAGAATTATAAGTTTAGTGGGAGAGAGGCTGTAGTGGTCGAGGAGTGACTGGAATTCTTGGTGAAAAAGAGAAGATATTAGGTTGTTTTTACGGCTGGGAGATGGACGGTAAAGGCAGCAGATAGTAATAGAGTGGCCAGGTAGGTTGAGATTGATTTCGCAAACTTCAAAAGATTCATGTGAGAATGGAAGGTTGTGACTGAAAGAAAGAGACGGTTCCAATGTGTCTTTGAGAATGATGGCAATTCCACCTCCTCGAGAGAGTCGGGGGAAAGAAATAGTTTTATATCCAGGAGGAGTCAGCTGTTTTATTTTTGGTTCATGGCCTTTACCTTTACATTTACCACAGGAGACTCAGAGCAGTCATTTCGGGGAAAGTCAAACGTTTTATCTACTGAGTTCATCTGGACTGTAGACAAAAAGAAAAACTGCAAAACGCACTTTTCTTCGCCGTTTTTTTTAAGCACCCCACCCCCTCCCTCCACAAAAGACGACAAAGGAAGACAGCAAAATGCAAAGAAATAGCCATAGTAAACCAATCACATTTCTACCCCTACCCGCTGAAAAATCAAAAGAGCAAAAATCACAGAAGTCTGCCATATATATTATATATATATATATATATTTATATATATATTATATATTTAATATATATATATATTATATATATAATTTGTATGTGTTTGTGTGTGTAGATAGATAGATGGAGGATACACACACACACACACACACACACACACACACACACACACACACACACACAACACAAAACACACACACACACTCACTCACTCACGTACCCTGGAAGGAAAAAAAAAACCCTCACTCTCTCAAGCCATAAACCTTACCACCTTCCTCCACTCCTCCAACAAGACATACAGCAAACTGTTTAAACAGCTAGCTTCCACAACAAAGGGAAGGCTGGCAGAGAAAACATACATCTTTTCCATCACTCTTCTCAGCCCATCACCTCAGACAATGTCTCTGTCTTGACGACGGAGGAAGAAAAAATATTGCATCGTTGACCCAAGGGCATAAATCCTAGCTCTGAAAACATCGCAAGCATAGATCATGGAAAAGCGCACAAACAAGGCCATAGACCGTTGACAGATGCCAGCCAGCCAGCCAGCCAGCCAGCCAGCCAGCCAAGCAATGGTTCTTGCCATGGGTTGAACACAAACACACACAAACACACACACACACACACACACACAACACACACACCACACACAACACACACACACACACAAACACACACAAACACACCACGAAAATTTCGAATTACTCACGCCAAGAGACCACTCTCTATCCCTTAAAAACAAAACAAAAATAATCAAATCAAATGAAAATTAAAGAAACAAAAAAGTAATCGTCGCTTCTTTCTTTAATCTAAAAAAACGAAAAAGAAAGACAACCCTATTCTGGAGTTTATATTTTATGATTCTGTCGCTGCTAGGCCACTGTCCTGGCCTGACCCTTCCTTGCAGATTGCTAGGGCGTTGATACTGCTGGAACAACAACACATTTTATATTTTCATCTTGCGTGGATGAATCCGTGTGTATATATATTCTAGCCGCACGGTTTTTAATCTCAGCTTTGACCATTACTGAGGTGACGGACCCGATAAATCCTCTGTGGTGAGCAGAGCTGTAGATTGAGTTGGATTGGAGACCATTAGTAAAAGGAAAAAAAAATGAACACATACATACAAAGAGTAAAAGGGAATGGGAGGAGAGCTGCAAGCAGGAACAAAACAAAAGCAGACGATGAAGACAAGTCTTTGAACACTTCAAGCTTGGAAGCAGATAGAAATCCCCATACAAAACAACAGAAATCCTTATACAATACAACAGAAATCCCCATACAAACACAACAGAATCCCATACAACACAACATAAATCCCCTTACAACGCAACAGAATCCTCATACAACTACACAATAAATCCCCATACAGCACAACATAAATTCCTCATACAAACACAACATAAATTCCCATACAGCACAACAGAAATCATCACACAACACAACAGAAATCATCACACAACACAACAGAAATCCCCATACAGCACAACAGAAATCCCCATAC
>CM054140.1:23689036-23691536 GCA_028751875.1 Rapana venosa
CTGACACAGACCGAATTACAAAGACATTCGTATAGTGACACAGACACAGAGTGACACAGAGACAGAGAGAAAAGAGGGGTGGGGGAGGAGTGGAGCAAAGTCACAGACAGAAGAAGATGGGGGTGGGGAGTGATGGTGGTTGGGGAGGGAGGGGGTTAAATGGGGAACAGGAACTTTCTGTGACTACAGGCAATCGTGAAAATAATCTGATACTGTTGTCTGGATCGCTGAAGCTGATTAAGCTGACAATGGAGAACTAGCTTACTACTATACTGCTCGTGGAAGACCACATGCACGCACGCACAAACACACACACACACACACACACACCACACACTACACAACACACACACACACACACAACACCAACACACACACACATTGCGCAGGAGGTACTCAACGTACATGACACGGCGACATACATGCGATGTGCTTATGAGGTTGTGTAGGAGACAGAAGACAGACAGAGAGAGAGAGAGAGAGAAGAGAGGAAGAGAGAGACAGACAGAAGAGAACAGAGAGAGAGAGAAGATGAGAGAAGGCAGAACAGAAAACAGGACAGGAGGAGAGAGAGGAAAGACGAGAGAGAGAGAGAGAGAGAGAAGAGAGAGAGAGAGAGAGAGAACAGACAGACAGAGACAGAGAGCGAGGGTCCCTCAAGCGACGACCATAAAAGCCAATGACTACAGCAGACTACAGGAGTCAGTCAGTCAGACTGCAGGAGCAGTAACGGTAAACAAGCCAGACAGGGTTCCTCCACTGTGACAACAACACAACAACGCTGACATGCCTGTGGCCCATCGATGCTGCTATACTAATGGCTGTGATTACACACGTATAAAAGCACCACCACCAGCTGCGATTTCCATCGATTCCGTTCGGCCACAACAACCTCTTTCTGCCTGTTTCTTCTCTTCCTCAACACTCCCTTCAGACACGGTTTGACGAGGGCTGTGCGAAGCAATCCCTTTCTTGAACCCATTCCCGCTAAAGGCAAGGCAAGGCATTTGCATTGGACTGGACTGCACCAAGTGTTTTGTTTGTGTCTTCCTCGCCTGTCTATTCCTCCCTTCTCCCCTCATTGGCGTCGTAGAGTGAATGCATTCACTCGCTGCTAGCTGATGCCACTTATCGACAGTTGGCGGTGACATTTGATGGGGAGGGAGGGGGGAACGCCTCACGCACGCGCTCGGTGCCAGCCTAGACAGCTTTTTAACGCATTAGCAGCCTGGGCTGATATCGAAGCGCGTTTATTTTCAGCTGTGCCGGTTAACATACCGGGGTTGGATCAGCCTGTGTTAAACAAAAAAATTGGGGGTGCATTATATGCTCGTGTCAGTCTTTTTCACGGCATAGTTTTTTGTGTGTGTGTGTGTGTGTATGTATGTATGTGTGGAACTTTGACATTTTGGGTTGAGAGATTCCGTGTGTGTAGTTTGGTTGGTTTTTTTCTCCAAGTTTCGAAATCAGGTCAACTTCTTTATGAAGTTTCGACCTTATTTTCGTAACGTCGTTAGAAATTATGTTGGATATTTTCGTGGTTTGAGTCACGTTTTTAATCGATTGCTTTGTGTCAGGGAGTTATACTCTTTAAAGAGGCTGGGTTGGCAGAGGAGGGACTGTTTTATGAACGTGTCTGCACGACGCACGTGAAGTCGAAGACTGAATTGACTGACAGCTTGCGTATTATTTGAGGCCCATCATCTTCAGGCACGCGCTCAGTGTGTGAGAAGCGAGACTTGGAAGGAGCGGGGATCAAAACAATGAGAAGGTAAGATGGATGTTGAAACTTGGGGGTGTCTGTCTCTAGACATAGTGCGGGACTGGACACAGATCTGTGTGTGTGAAATAATTGATCAGCTTGGCTGACTGTCAGCGCCATGTAAATGATGGAGTGGATATAGACTGATTTTGGGTTTCAGAATTCATATACTTTCAGGTGTTATAAGCTGAATGTTTTCTCGAAGTCGGAATGCGGCTACCAAATGGTGAAGGGGGAGGGGAACGGTCGCAGACTCTAAAAATCTCACCATTGGGGAATCTTGGAGCTCTAGCCGAGGAACGAAAACATATGCCGCTGTATTTACACGAATTTTAAAACAAAAGGTGATACGTAAATTGACTACTGTAAAATGCAGTATTATAATTATGCTGTTATCACACGTCACTGCTATAATTATAATACGGTGATGCGTTTCCATACTGCTTCGTGACAGGTGATTGTATAAGTGATAGTCATAGAATTATGGTTTACAGCTACACCCTTTCTTAAAATCTGTAAAGAGCTAATTGGCAGGTATCTTTTTTTTTTTAAAATAAAGATTCTTTGTAGCTGTTGATAGTTAGCATTAGAATCCCATATTTGAGATGTATATAACTATGGGTAGAATTGTTGTGTGGTGATATCTGATGATATGATACACGATGTTGCGTGGCCTGAATTCCAGTTTTAGTGTAGTTGTTTTGTAGTCTAATCCAACTGCTTTAAATAAGGTGATAT
>CM054140.1:23694036-23709036 GCA_028751875.1 Rapana venosa
ACACGAAGGGCACTGACACACTGACACACTTTTGTGTCCATCATATGACTGTGGATCCATTGTGGCATTCAATCCGGCGACTCTAACATTCACTTGGGACGAAAAGTCAAAGTCTCTAACACGGGTGTTTCACCCCATCGGTTGATTGAGGTAGATGATTTATTGACGATGTGCTACGTACGTAGGTTAGCTATGGTGAGGGGAGCGGCGATAACAGTTTACATCGGCGTACATCCTGCTTTGCGCTTGTATGTTGGGGATTAAAATCAGGTTTTTGTAGTGTTTGTTGCGAGGTAGGCTCTGGATACGAAGACACACGTGGCATAGAGTTTGGACACACAGAAAGAAGACAAATCGCGGTATTGATGAATGACATCTGCTTTATTTTATTTTTTACTCAGGAATGCAGGACAGGTAAGTTTGGTATTTTCTGTTCTTGTTTGTCTGTTTGTCTGTCTCTGTCTGTCTGTCTGTCTCTCTCTCACACACACATACAAACCACGCACGCGCGCACTATCACCCATCCTCTCCCATCCCCACCCCCCCCCCCCACACACACCACCACCACCACACCACTAGCAGCACTCCTAACCACATCCTTACCACATCCGCTACAACACACACACACACACCCATCTCACTCCTACCACTCCCACCACTCCACCACTCCACACTCCACACACACTCACACCTCACCGTTCTCTCTCTCTCTCTCTCTCTCTCTCTCTCTCTCTCACCACCACCTGCTCGTACACACATCACCCACTACTCACCCACACACTCATCTCTCTCCTCTACTCATACTCATCTACTACCCATACAACATAGCACACCTACCGCAACAACAAACTACAAACGTACTCACGTCAAGCTATCTTGATTAATACGACCCGTGCTCTTGTCTCTACTTCTCATACTCGTCCTCCTGTCTGACTTCGTCTCTTACTTAGCCTGCCTGCTGTCGCAGTCGCGATTCTCAGCCTGCCGCCGCTAGCAGACAGTCAACTTCTGACGTCGCCTGACTCCTGCGTCATGCAGCTTCTGTGCCTGTCATGACGGCCAGGATCTCTGCCTGTCTGTCTGTTCTGCTTTCTGCTGTCTGCCTTCTGGTCGTCTGGAGATGCCTCGACTTCTCTAGGCTGTTGTTTATTTCGTCTGCTCTGAGCTTGTCTGCTTTTTGTCCATCTTTCTCGATCAGTCTTGTGTCTGCTCTGTTTCTCTTCTCTCTCTGCTTCGTCTGCTCTCTCTCTGCTCTCTCTTCTCTTCTCCTCTGTCTGTCTGTCTGTCTGTTGCTAATGGCCTTTTAGTCTGGAATGTCAGTGCCTGACTATGTCTTTCTGCTAGTCTGTCTGTCTTCTCTTTTATCTGTGTTTGTTTGTCACCCCCCCCCCCCCTTCCGAGCTAGTTGAAAGGTATTGTTCTTCCCTCTTTAAATAAAGTTTTTCTCCTCTACGCCGCCGCTCCTGGTGCTGCTGTCTGTGTTGTTTGGTTGTGTTCTCGTCTCGCCCTGTCTTTTGTCTTAGTTCTCAACACCGTCCGTTCTCTCATTCTTCATCGTCTGTACCCCAGCTTTTTCTTCACTAAATTCCGATGTTTTGAATCAGTCTTTAAGTGAAACTGACTGACGTAAAGCTTTCCGTAGGTACATAGAAACAGTGTTAAACCTTTTAATACAATAATTCACTTACTGTATGCACCTGCGTACTGAACCACCCTCGACGTCAGCCTGAGACGCGTGCAGAAAGTCCCCAATCAAGACACTCCCCCACACCGAGGCAAGAAGGAAAAAAGGTACTCAGCCAGACCCTTCTAAAACTTTTTCCCTTGCCTAGGCGCTGCTCCCCGTGCGCTGGCAGCCCCCTGCGCTGTCCGATGCACTGAGGCACCCTGTCTTCCACTGCTGCACTTTACTTCACCTGGTTCACTAATGTTGCAGCTTCATGAAAGATTCAGTTTCAACGGCCCTGTCCTGGCACGAGAACACTTTAAGCTGGGAAGGTCCCACAACACACAATACGTATCAAGCACACAAACTTCCTCGAGAACATTATTCAGACAAACATCCTACACACGGTTCATGTAGCCCCCAAGGCTTTTTCTTGCAATAAATTCACGATGTTTTGAATCTGAAGTCTTTAAGTGAAACTAGACGTGAGTGAGAAGCTTTCCGTAGGAGGTACAGAGGAAGACAGTGTTAAAACCTTTATTAATTACAAGTTAATTTCACTTAACTGTATGAGCACCTGCGGTACTGAAGCAACAGCCCTCGAACGGTCAGCCTGGAGACAGACTGTGCAGAAAAGTCTCTCCAAGTTCGAAGAGACACTTGCTGCTCAGCAGCACGAGGCAAAGAGAAGGAGAAGAAAGGCTGCAGCCCAGGCAGACAGACCAGCATTGTCAGACTTCACCTGTGCCCTCTGCCATAGGGACTGACTGTCATTCCCGTGTCGGACTGGCCAGCCACACCCGACGCTGTACCAGAATGAACACCTAGAGCGCAACTCCATAGTCTTCCGAGACTGACGGTTGCCTACTATTACTCTTAACAACCTTGGTTTTCTACATAAATGTTGGCAGCTATCAATGAAAAAAGAATTCAAGTTTCAAACGGTCACTCTGTCCTGGCCACGAGAACAACATCATTTAAGAGCTGTGAGAAAGGTAACAACAACAACAACAAACAACAATAACAGTAACAACAACAGCAACAACAAAAACTGTCCTCGAGAACAAATCATTTAAGGCCTGTAAGGAAGGTAACAACAACAAACAACAATAACAACTACAACAGCAATAACAACAACAGCAACAACAAAAACTGTCCACAAGAACAAAATCATTTAAGAGCTGAAAGGGAGGTAAAACAACAACATCAACAACAAAAATAGCAACAACAAAAACTGTCCACGAGAACAAATCATTTAAGAGCTGTAAGAAAAGTTAAAAAAAACAACAACCCAACAACAACAACAGCAACAACAAAATCATATAAGACCTGTAAGGAAAGTAACAACAACATCACCATTGTCATAATCATCATCAACAGCAACAATAACATCATCATCATCATCAACAACATCAGCATCACCATCATCATCAACAACAACATCATCACCATCATCATCAACAACAACATCAACATCATCATCATCAACATCATCATCATCATCATCAACAACATCATCAACAACAACAACAACAACAACCAAACCCTTAAACGTGACTTAGACCATCACGATTCGGAAGTGTAGGTGCTGTGACTGTTCACGATGATTATTACTTGACGGCGACAGTGTTGTTTTCCTGGTAAATCACGATATACTATGACCCTTTTTTCTTTCTTTTCTTTTTCAATATGAAAGATGATAATGGAAAAGTTGGCGCCACCAAAAGGTGTGGTGGTGATGGTAGAACTGAGAGCAACATGTGAATGCATTGTGCGTATATAGTCCCCAGCACCAATCGCGCGCGCGCGCACCCACATACGCACACACACACACACACACACACACACACACACACACACACACGCACGCACGTAGGCACGCACGCGTGCGCGCGCGCACACACACACACACACACGCATGCACGCACGCACACACATACATTTCACACAAGTTGTCACAATTTAATGATAGAGAAAGGGAGGCACCAAAATATTTATATCCAGAGAGGCCAGAAAATGTAGATACTGTAACGAAATAGAAGATGAATTTCATTTACTCGATGAATGTATCTTTTATGATGAACTCGGAAAGAATATTTGTTATTAAAAATCAAAACCAAAGAACGCAAAAACTGTGTACATAAATTAAGTGACATAATCACAGTTGATATATATATATATTAAGCAGATATCATCAGACATGTGTATGAGTGTTTTGAGAAAAAGAGAAGTAGAATGCAACATGTTTCTAATGCACATCATTTTGAGCCAAGTGGATATTTATAACCGATGTTAATTTTGTTGTGTCAAATACGTCTGCATGACTTAAATGGCAATAATATATTCTGAATCTGAATCTGATGAATCTGAATCTCTCTCTCTCTCTCTCTCTCTCTCTCTCTCTCTCTCTTCTCTCTCTCTCTCTCTCTCCTCACACACACACACACACACACACACACACACACACACACACACACACACACACACTCTCTCTCTCTCTCTCTCTCTCTCCTCTCTCTCTCCTCTCCTCTCTCTCTCTCTCTCTCTCTCTGTGTTGCCCTGTCATAGCATCTGTATGTTCACGTATACTTTATGTGTTGTGTTGTGTGTGCGCGCGCGCGTGTGCGTGCGTCTGTGTATGTGTGTGTATAATGTGTGTGCATGCGTGATGTGTCAGTGTATGTGTGTGTTAGTGTTATTTGCGTTAGCACTGCAACTTAGACGCCAGATCAGTGAACAGATGTAATAATTATAATGTATTGCATTGTAAGTGAAAAAAACTAGTATAGCACTTTACCCTGCAGTTAGTTGCCCAAAAGCTCTAAGACACGATAAAGATAGGCCCAGTGAAATAAATAACCATATAGCTATAGCATTAACATGGGGAAAAATAGGATAATGAATGGTTTCCGATGTTTTTCTCTCTCTCTCTCTCACCAAGAAATTACATTTCAATTCACGCCATGCAGTATTATTCCATCATCCTCGAAATAAAAGAATAAATGAAAAATAAATAAATACAAAAATAAAATAAATAGATAAAGAAATATCTATATATATATGTATGTATAATAGGGAGCAACTAAGGCCAGGCATCATCCACATAAATGACCTGATGGCATCATAAGCCTGGCTGGGAAATCAACCTACCCAAAGGACGATGATGACATCATCCCAAATAACCACTATTCTTATTTTCATCACACCAGCCGCTGTTTTCAGACGTCTCGATCTAGCCGGAAGTGGGCTTTATATCTCGCGAGACACGTTAGTTCGGCCAGCCAGGGACTTCCGCTACACCGTCATTGCTTCGGCACGAGTCGTTTCCCTTTTGCTTTAAGTGTGATACTGTGACATTTGGCTGACCCAACAATGAAATCACCTCCCTTTGTGATAGGGGTTGATAACGAGGTGGCAGAATACACAGCACAGCACATCCGCTGGATAGTTAATTGATTAGATCTTTGGGCTGGTTTGTTGGATGTGGGCTTCGGTATTTTATATTGAGTGGAAGGAAAAGAGAGTAGTAGTAGTAGTAGTAGTAGCAGTAGTTATTGCTTGTGGGTTTGTTTGTTTGTGAGGATAAAAGCATTTTGTGGAGGTGTGTGAGGAGCTGTAACTGAGAAATGATTTGATAGGGCAAGGTAGGAGTGGGGGTAAGGGCTGTGTGTGATTGATTATTTTATTTAATTTATTTATTCTTTTTATTTCGAGGATAATGGAATAAGCACTCATGTGTTGTTCTTTTTTTTACATCCAGTGCCCGTGTGTATGCAGTTTTGTCAAATTTATTATCCGTTCCCGCCGTTTCACATTGGCCTACTCTTCCGAAAAGCGGAACGGGTGTTAACGTGTACGGAAGATGTTCTGTGTGTGCGTGCGTGCGTGTGTGCGTGTGTTGCTTTTGCTTGCTTTTCGCTTAGAATTCAGTGCGGTGAAAAATTGGTTTGTCCCTACTTAATGTTTCTCTTTGAATATGACTTTGCATCTTTATGTGTAATGCTGCAGGTATATTTCACATGACTTACTAATAAAACGCTCCTTCCACAAAAAACAACAACAACAAACAAACAAACAACCCATCAGTTGTTAAGCAGAAGCTGTCGTGTTGACTTGTTTTGTCTTTTATTAAGACAAGCCTGAAAAGAAAACGAACATTGGAAAAGATAATCATCATAGATGGATAAAAACGAGATTGAGCGCTATATAAATTCCCTACTTTATATCATTATTATTAACACACACACACACAAAGTTTTTCAATAGGCATTGTACTTGGGGCTGGGAAAAGTGAAAGGAACTCTGTCGGTCTCTGTGTCTCTGTCTGCCTGCCCGTCTGTCTGCCTGCCTGCTTGCCTGCCTGTCTGTCTCTGTCTGTCTGTCTCTCCTCTCTCTCTCTCTCTCTCTCTCTCTCTCTCTCTCTCTCTCTCTCCCTCTCTCTCCCCTCTCTCTCTCTCTCTCTCTCTCTCTCCTCTCTCTCTCTCTCTCTCTCTCCCTCTCTCTCTCCCTCTCTTTCTCTCTCTCTCTCTCTCTCTCTCTCTCTCTCTCTCTCTCTCTCCCCTCTCTCTCTCTCTCTCTCTCTCTCTCTCTCTCTCTCTCTCTCTCTCTCTCTCTCTCTCCTTCTCTCTCTCTCTCTCTCTCTCTCTCTCTCTCTCTCTCTCTCTCTCTCTCTCTCTCTCTCTCTTCTCTCTCTCTCTCTCTCTCTCCCTCTCTATCTCTCTCTCTCTCACTTGTCTAAAAAGGTCTCGGGTTTGCGATCGGAGAAGTGCATGTTCTTTCACATCCCATCAGCACAGTCAGTTCTCCAAGCTCCGGAGTTGCATGACAACGTCAGCACCGGTAAAGTGCTGGCACGAGTCCTCTCCTCCGTTGCTTAGGATCAGACACGTGTGACATTTTGCTCAACTCACCCCCCCCCCCCCTCCTCCCTCCCCCCCAACCCCCCACCCCCCAACCCTCCCCCCCATCCATCCCCATTTCATACCACTTCAAGTCACGGCAGATTTCTCTGCGTGAAATTTGGTCTGCTCTCCTCCAGGGATATAGAGCACGTCGCCACAAGAGCAGCGCCACCTATTATTTTTTTTCTTTTCTTTTCCTGTCTGCAGCTGTATTTGTTTCCTTATCAGAGTGGGGTTTTTTTTCTTCTTCTACACAATGTTGCCAGGGGACAGTTCTCTTGTTGCCGTTGGTTTCTTTTACGTGCGCTTATTAAAATAATTTTGTGGAACACACACGGGGCCTCGGTTTATCGTCTCTTCCGAAAGTCTAGTACCAAGACCACCCACCACTCATGGTCTAATGGGAAAAGTTTTCGGATGAAAAAAAAAGTGTTAAGTCCTTCGGATGAGACTATAAACCGAGGCCCCGTGTGCGAACGCACGCAGACCATCTTGCGCACACGTTAAATCCTGTTCCGCTGTTCGAAAGAGTAGGCCATGGTTCTAAGGGATGAGGGGGGGGGGGGGGGGGAGTTTTGAGCCCAAACGGGGATCGAACCACCGCATTCTTCCGACGCGGACTTTTCGTGTTCTTGGGCAAGTGTGTTACCTCTAGACCACCGACCTGTAATCAGGGATCCCTGCACAAATCGCTGTTGATCCCTCCGGGGGTTAGGGGCAGTCCAGCAGGAAGAAGTGTACAAAGCCTCCTAGATCCTTGGTTTTGTCCCAGATCCACTTCAAGTGCAGGCTTGCCAGTGTCTCAGTTCCCTTCGTGTGTGTCCGCATACAGAAGATCTAAATATTACCCACGTGAAAGATCCCTGTAATTCGTGTCAGCGTTTCGGTGGGTTTCGGAAACATGAACATACCGAGTATTACTCTTTGAAGTCGGAATGCGGCTACCTTCATGGTAGGATTTTTTTTTTAAAAACCCGTCGCATCCGCGGAAACTCACGATTTTGTTGAACCTGGGAGCTCTAGTCGAGGAACGAAGCACAACAACAACAACAACAACAACAACAACAACAACAACAAAAAGCTCAACAGAGAGACTATCTCAATCAACAAGAGATTATTTTTTTACTCAGCAAGTAGCACTGTTATACTGAAAAGACTAAAGTACTTAGTTGTATGCAGGCATGAAAAAGCTGCCATTTAATTAAAGCCCCCACCTTTTACCGGCAAGAAATCACAGCTCCATAGCTTACGTATCTATTGATTTACGTTTTTAAGCAGAAGCGTGATCATTATAATAAAACACGAAAACTCTGCGCTGGGAAGATTGTGTAAAAGGTCATCGAAAGGTCGTCAAGTCAAGTCAAGTCAAAAACACTGAAATCATTCCATGAAGGGCAATTACAATACTGACAGACACGTTGATACGAATCATGATCTCGAAAGACAAAAGAAAGCTACATTTCATATTGATATAAACATTCCAAGATAACTTTAAATAAAAAAATATCACACACACACACATACACGCCCGTACGCACAAACACACACACATACACACACGCACGCACGCACACACACACACACACACACACACACACACACACACACACACACACACACACACACACACACACACACACACACACCAATGTAGGAATACAATGTTATTTATAAAATAAAAAAACTATTGACAAGAAAAGACATATAAACTTATTATTTACGCGTGCACGTATGCACACACTCACGCACGCACACACGCGCGCGTGCGCCAACCCCCCTCCCCACCCACATAGACGCCAATGTATGAATTCAATACAATAAAAACCATTGACTAGAAAGGTCATAATTATAAACGTATAATTATATCGTTAAAGATCCTTGAACTTTACCACTGGAAATAAGCACTGCTAATGAATTGATGGCACTGAATCACGATCACCAATGAACTCATCATCAACGAACTCATTAACTATCCATTAATTTTTTTGGTGTGCGTCTAGAGTTGTCAACTAATAAATGTTGTGTTGCTGTAAGGCGAGTGGGTTTTGCTTCGTAGCTTGGGGTGTCGGCAGAGATGGGAAATGATTGATTTGTTGTATACGCTGTGGTGGTCGTATTGGCTTTGTTTGTGACGTTTCTAGAGTTTTTGAGAGAATATGTTTTTTTATTTTGTTTTGTTTGTTCTCAGGCTACAACTGTGTGTGATGTCTTTACATCTGTTTCGTTACGTCTTTTTGGCTTTTTTTCCATTTTGTTTGTTATCACTTTAAAGTCTTTCTATGTGTGTGTGTGTTATTCTTATTTTTTTTAAGTTTTCATATTTTGTTATGTTGTAACTTTTAGGTTTTTACACCGGTTTTGTTATATCTTTAAGTTTTTATATTTGATTTTGTTATACTTTTAGGTTTTTGCATCTGTTTTGTAATATATCTTTGAATGTTTACATCTGTTTTTGTTATATCTTTATGTTTTTTACGTACATATTGCTAGATGTTTGAATCTTTACATTTGTTTGTTATATCTTCATGTCTTTACATTTGTATTGTTTTAGACCTTTCAGTCTTTACATATGTATTGTTTTAGATCTTTAAGTCTTTACATCTGTAGTATTATATCTTTAAGTCTGTACATAGTACATCTGTATTGTTTAAGATCTTTAAGTCTTTATATCTGCAGTGTTATATCTTCATGTCTTTTATTATATTATGTATTGTTACATTGTTAAGTTTTGTTGTTGTTTTTTTACATCTGCGGTGTTATATCTTTAAGTCTTTACATATGCATTGTTATGTCTTTAAGTTTTTACAACTGTTTGCTATAGCTTTAAGTCTTTACATATGCATTGCTATGTCTTTAAGTGCTTACAACTGTTATAGCCTTACGTCTTCACATTATGCATTGTTATGTTATCCTGTGTTCCTGACTGTGTTGTCCAAGCGTTCATGTATTGACACAGTTGTGAAATATGCTCTCTGGTGGAATGGCTCGATAGCTAGCATGGCCGTGTATCAAACATTGCGCAAAACCGACGAACAGTAATATTGTGCTGCTATAAATCTTGACTGATTTTCCTTGTGCTTAATAAAACGCGACCGTTCACTTCTGCTGTAGCTGATAACTCCCTCCATCAAACACAGACTGCCTGAAGTCAGCGTGCTCTGGGAAAGGTGGGAAGCTGGAGGATTTTATTTAGTTATTTATTTTATTTATTCTTATTCATTTATTCTTTTATTTCGAGGATGATGGATTAAGCGCCCATGTGCTTTTTTCTTTTTTACATCCAGTCCCCGTTTATATGCAGTTTTGTAAATTTTGTCATCCGTTCCCACCGACACACAATGACCTTCTCTTCCGAAAAGCGGAACGTGTTTTAACGTGTGCGCAAGATGTTCTGCGTGCGTACGTTCGCACACGGGACCTCGGTTTATAGTCTCATCCGAAGGACTTTTGGGGAGAGTGGAGTCGGCACTGATGTTAACTCCAGAGGAAAAATCTTCTCGAACGAGATTCGAACCCGGGTCAGCAAATCACGAGCGCATCACTCTGACCACCAGGCTATCCCGTGATGCTACTTGTAGGCACTAAGGCTTCATTTTTCTAGGAATGGAGCACGTCTTGTCTGTATGCTTGTCCAAGGCTTTTAGTAGCATGCTTCTCTGTGGGGATGCCAGGGGCCTGTCAGTATAAAATAGCATCCCCACATTCTGGAAATTCTGTGCTGGGAATTCCCTCATTTCTATCCCCCTCTTTGTTTCTGCCTTATTTTCTTCCTGTCACCTCCTTCTTGCTTATTTTCTGTCTTCTTGGGCCATTCTTCTGCCTTTTTCCCGGAAAGCTTAAAATTTAACAATGTTCTCCCACGCCAAAGTCGGATGCGCTGGGCCTGACTTGTCAGGTGCTTAACAGAAGCGCAAACGCATTTTTGCTTCATATGACAGAAAACGCTAGATGCTGTCTGAGCGTTCAACGAGGACGAAGACGACGAAGAAGAACATGCTAAATGCATAGATGCTTATCTAGTCTATAGCAGTAGTATTATACTGTGTTCCATGGCGTTTTAGTTTTAAGCTTTCAAGAAAGTGTCACAATAATTATACCCGCTTTCCTTATGATTATGCTTCGTCATCCTCACATGGTATTATGTCACGACGATTTTACAGTTTTGTTCTGTTTATATTTTTGTGGCCACTGTCAAAGAATACTTATTTTTTATTATTTTTTTCTGCGAAAATTATGAAAAAAGAATGAAAAGGCATTTTGTTTTCCCCCTTCCCTTCCGTCTCTCTCTCTCTCTCTCTCTCTTCTCTCTCTCTCATCTCTCTCTCCTCTCTCTCTCTCTCTCTCTCCTCGTCTCTCTCTCTCTCCCCTCTCTCTCTCTCTCTCCCTCTCTCTCTCCCCTCTCTCTCTCTCTTTGTGCTTCTGTCTCTGTCTGTCTGTCTCCGTCTGTCTGTCTCTCCCTCTTCTCTCTTCTCTCCCTCTCTCTCCCTCCCTTCCTCTCTCTCTCTCCCTCTCTCTCTCCCTCCCTCCATTTCTCTCTCTCCATCGCTATGTCTCTCTCCTCTGCCCTCCCTCTCCCTCCCTCCCTCTCCCTCCCTCCCTCTGTCCCTCCCTCCCTCTCTCTTCCTTCATTACCGCTAGTAACCTAGCAGGGGACACCACTCATAATGACAGTCCCCCATCATCATTTTTTTCTTCTTTTACTCTTGAGTTGTTGGTCATCTGCCACCTCACGTACTGACCGGAAGTTCCGTTATCACGCCACAGACCACAGCTGTGTCAGGACTGACGGGAACTTCCGCTGTATCGCTGTGGTGCCGGCACGAGTCATTTCCCTTTGCTGAGTCAGTGACACGTCTCGTCTGCCATTTTGTGGTTCACTCTATAGTAGTGACGTCCCCGTTCCTTGATAACAGTGTTACAGGATGATTCCACAAAATGGCAAAATCAATCACTTGATGGTTTGTGTTTTATAAAAGAAAGTTTTATAACAGTTTTTTTTTTGGAGGGGTTGTTATTTTGTTTTGTTCCTTGATGGAAGTGTGTAGGAGTGAGGTTATGATGTATTTGTTCATTTCTGTTGCCATTCTCTCTCTCTCTCTCTCTCTCTCTCACTCTCTCTCTCTCTCGTCTCTCTCCTCCTCTCTCTCTCTCTCTCTCTCTCCTCTCTCTCTCTCTCTCTCTCCTCTGTTCTTCTTGTTCTTCCTTCTTCTTCTTCTTCTTCATATTGCATCGTTATTTTATTCTTTTTTTACTGTAAAGTGGGAGGGTGTGCCTTGTCTTTGTCAGAGATGCATGTTTTGATTCAGTCACCGCAAACCGGTTGTCGTGAGGTCTCTATATCTAATATCTTTGCTAAGGTATAAAATAAAAGGATCAGTGATATGTTGCAGCATGATATTTTCTAGTAAATAATGCTTTAAAAAAAAGAAATGGTTACGAATCCACGAACAGCAAAACAAAAAAATCTAGGGGAGTAGAGGTTGGGATGCGTTTGAGTCTCAAAACACGCACATGACACGCGTGCGTGCGTGCATGCACCTTGTTGTCAACCACCCTTATGACGAAGGCAATGACAGATTTTTAGGGGTTGTGTTTGTTTCGTTTCGTTTGTCGGTTAGAGCTTCGAGGTTCACTGAATGTTGATAATTTGCGCATAAAATAAAATAAAAAATTTTGCGCGTGCGACTGTTTATCCACCATTAAGGGAGCTGTATACCGACTTCAGGGATGATGTCAAAACACAACACTGATGTGCAGGCGGTTTAGTTTTGGTTAGGGTTTTTTGGGGGGTTATACACAGCTGTCCGTTTCCCCCACTTTCAGCTGCTTTCAGCTGCTATTCATCCCATCCCATCTCAGCTAAGCTGCGGGGCCAGCTGGTGCTGATGATTACAGCAGGAACTGACCACACTTGGACTAGGTAAAAGGATAGGCTGCACTAACTTTAGCACTCTTGACTGAGCGATGTTGGACTTGCGGGCTGTGTATACAGAATTGTTTCAGTCGTCTACCACACGCCATGGCCTTCTCTTCCGAAAGGTGGAACAGGCTTTAAAGTGTGCACAACATGTTGTGTGTGTGTGTTCGTGCACAGGACTTGGATTTAACGTCTGATCCGAAGGAATTTTAGGGGAATCGAGTCGGTACTAATGTTAACTCCAGGGGAAAAATCCCCTCGAAGGGGTGCCTCGGTGGAGGCTCGAACATGTACCGTCAGATCTTGAGCTGGAGGCTCTAACCGCTAAGCTACTCCCGCTCCTTCCCTCAGTTTTAGGTTTCAGTTCTGTTGCTGTCTGGATGGATTAGTCATTCCCCGTCTCTCATTCTCCCACAGTCATTCTTTTCTTTCAGTTGTACTCATCGAACACACACGAGCACACAACCACACACACACACAAGCACCACACACACACACAACACACACACACACACACACACACACACACACACACACACACACACACACACACACACACACAACACACACACAACAAACAAACAAACAAATGTTATTCCCCTGCATTACTTGGTTTGTTAGAGGAAAACAGTTGAATGAAATATCTCGTAGATTGCGTGGCGAAAAAACCCCAACCCCAACAATTTTTTTTAAAAAACAAGCAAGAACTACCACCACCACCACCACCACCACCACCACCACCACCACCACCACCACCACCACCACCACCAACAAAACCCAAACAAGCAACAACAAAAAACAGTAGAAGGGGAATAATCGACAAACATGCCAGTTTACACAGACTGATGGGGAAAAAAATACAACACCACACCCAAACTTTTATAAACCAAATCAAGAATACATGCAACACGATTCTAATAATACGCATATCTTGACCTCAATCGTACAAAATGGCGGTACAATCAGTCTGACCAGAAACTATTTCCAGAAACCAACAGATGACAGTGCCAGCAATAACAGTCCTCCAGACGGTGTTTACCATTGGCTATATATATATATATATATATATATATATATATATATATATATATATATAAATATACTATATATAATATATATATATATATAGATGTAGATATATATATAGATGGATAATAGATAGATATTTATTTATCATGGTCTGATCATAAACGGCTGTTCTTTTATCCCTTTCATGGCTTGATGAAAAAACCCCAAATGCATTGCTTATTCAATGTGCCATCTGGAAATTATAAAAATTGACTTGACTTGACTTCGACTCCCTTATTTTAGCTAGTCTTCATATAGGCTATGTGTGTGTGTGTGTGGGGGGGGGGGGAACCTTTAAACAAAACAGACAGATAAGACAGCCAGAAACGGCTTTGTCATGAGATGGTCCATATCCTTCCCAGCATCACAGAGTTTCCGCTACGTCCTTCATTATTTAGTTGTATTTATTCATTTTATTCTTTTCTTTCGAGGATAATGGAATAAGCACTCATGTGCATTTTCTCATCTAGTCCCCGTGTGTATGCAGGTTTGTCAATTTTGTCATTCTTTCCCACCGGTACACAATGGCCTACTCTTCCGAAAAGCGGAACGGGTTTTAACGTGTGCGCAAGATGTTCTGCGGTGCGTTTAGCACACGGGACTTCGGCTTGTAGTCTCATCCGAAGGACTTTTTTAGGCGGAGAGAGGAGTCGGCACTGATGTTGTTAACTCCAGAGGAAAAAATCCTCTTGAACGAGAATGGAACCCGGGTCAGCAGATCACGAATACATCACTGTAACCACCAGGCTATCCTGTCCCCATTGTGACTGCGCGAGTCCTTTCTCCTTTCGCTTTGGCGGTGACGGGTCTGCCATCTCGCTGACCCTACACACTGACTGGACTCTACACTGTCCGATCGATGGGCAGCTTCCAGGGGAGAAAAACCGATGGCCGCACTAATTAACTCTCCGGTTCATTACTGCCAGGGTTCTTGGCTACTTCGTAATTATTATTATTCTGCTTGATAAGGGAGAGAGTTAATTGCGTGTGTGTTTACTTTGTCCCTTGATGGGGAATAATGGGGGCGTTCGTGTATTGTCTTCGTAATAACGTATGGATGAGTCATCTAGTCACTGAGCAAACGCACTGTTGTTTTCGCGCAGATGTATTGCTATGTTGAGGTATCTGATTTAACGTTTCTTTCTTCTTCTTCTTCTTCTTCTTCTTCTCTTCTTCTTCTCTTCTCTCTTACTACTACTACTACTACTACTACTACTACTACTACTACTACTACTACTACTACTACTACTACATACTACTACTACTATACTTCTTCTTGTTCTTGTTCTTCTTCTTCTTCTTCTTCTTCTTCTTCTTCTTCTTCTTCTTCTTCTTCTTCTTCTTCTTCTTACGCTTAGACAGCAACTATTATCTGTGATATGAGCGAAAATGTGTTGTACTGCCGTTAAGCGCCTGACAAGTCAGGCCCAGCACATCCGACTTCAGCG
>CM054140.1:23714036-23716536 GCA_028751875.1 Rapana venosa
CACACACACACACACACACACACAGGGCTTGGTGAAAAAAAGCAAATTATTACTTACTCAGTGTACCATCTGGAAATAAAATGTTGACTTTGACACACACACACACACACACACACACACACACACACACACACACACACACACACACACTGGCTTGCGAGCGCGGAGAGAGAGACAGACAGACAGACAGACAAAGAAAGAAACCAACAAAGACAGTCTGAGATAAAAGTGAGTGTCCGTACACACAATTTTCTTCATCTCTGTAATCTTCAGTATGCGCTGTTGATACTGTTGTTGTTGTTGTTGTTGTTGTTGTTGTTGTTGTTGCTATTTTTTTCCTTGTTGTCCTCCTCGCAATTCCATATTCTACTAATACAAAGCGGATTTGCAGGGGAGATAATTTCGATTCAAGCCACTGGACTGGAACCTGGTACAGACGTTTATTCATTGTCCTTCCCTGCTATCCAGCAGACCAGAAGACGGGTTTATGGCCTCGCTGCCTGTCTGTCTGTCTGTCAGTCTGTCTGTGTGCGTGTCTGTCTGTCTGTCTGTCGGTCTTTTGTTTTCAACACTGATCCAATCTCACCACATTTCCCTTGACAATCCATCTTGTCAGCTCTATCTTCCTTGTCTTTTGGTAATGTAGGGATAGGATGCTGCATACACGCTGTGTCCAGGCTCTTCCTTCCAATATGAACTCCTTCGTTCACACCCAGGCTCCTTCTGTCCCAACACTCAGAAACAAGAACTCTACAAGGAGCTGTCAATGGTAGGTCACCGTGAGACCACTCACCGGTAAAAACCCTGCACTGCTGCTGGTCATTCCGGCAGTGTTCAGTGGTTCCTAATGTTGAGGAAGCTGGTTGCAGAATCTTCGATGGTGCCCCAACGGTCCATGGAACTACAGGAAAGGTGAAGGTGATCCAGTACATGCAAGACATCTATCTACAAATACAGGCAACATTGATTGCTAAGCCTTGGAGCCAGACTGGAGTGAGACACTGACTCACCCTGGGATGGTGTCTTACAACCTGTCCCTCCAACGACGTGGTCAATGTTCAGACTCCAAAAGACTTTGGTACGAACTCAGCTTAGATAATAAGGAGGCAAAGAAGAAGAAGCCGAAACTGACCCCGCTACAAGAACTTGGCAGCTTTGATCACAAGACCAGAGAAATTTGTCTGTTGTAATATGATCATCGGTGTTGATGATGTTGATGATGATGGTAGTGTGATGATGATGATGATGATGATGATGATAAGGAGGAAGAGAATGATGATGATGATGATGATGATGATGATGATGATGATGATGATGATGAGGCTATAGAGTTCCAGTTAAGCTTGAGACAAGAATATGACAGGTTTGAAATATGTACTTCTTTTTCTATGGATGTATCCAGCCATGCATGTTTGATTCAGATAGAAGCATGAGAATAGGGGCACAGTATGAAGAAGCTGCAAAAGAGAATATTTCATGACTCAGTTCAACTCAGTTCAACAAAGACAATGTACAAGATTCTGAATCATTTATACGCATTATTACAAACTAACGTACAATTTGAATACGAAATTCAGAAAACTGCAAAAAGCTACCATAATCTTCAAGAAAAGGAAAAGCCCAGATGAAAATTGGCTATACTTGCAAGCGGGTGTATTTACATAGAAAGATTGGGAAATGTGAATGCAATACTGAGAAACATGTTTACACTCTCCCATACGGAGACAGAAACGCCAAAACAAGTGAGAGAGAGCTGAACTAGTATGCACACATATGTACTTGTCATCTCTTCCGGCGCTCATGCGCATATTCTCATGCACTTTTGTAGTTTCGGTATGTTACGCAGAATATGTAAATTAGCTTGTAAATAGTGAAACAAAGATTGGGCTAATATGTTAAACATTGTGCTAATGTGTTGAACATTGGGCTAATGTGTTAAACATTGGGCTAATACGTAGCATGAACATACGAACACCAAAAGCAAATACAAATGAAGAAAAAGTTGAGTGGGGAAAAGAGTGTGTACATCATAGAGAGAGAGGAGAGAGAAAGGGAGACAGACAGAGATAGAGAGAGAGACAGACAATCAGAGACACACAGATAGACAGACACAGACACACAGACACACAGACAGAGAGGTATTAGAAAGGCTGTAATATATAAACACCATCATCGCTCTCCCCGGGGAGAGCAGCCCGAATTTCACGCAGAGAAATCTCGTGACTTAAAGTGGTATAAAATAAAATTAAAATAAAATAAAAAATTAAGAAAATCGATGTAGGAAAAAACCGCACCTTGAAAAAGAAAAGAACCAGGGAAACAGACCCCCCATACCAACAAACAAACAAAAAATAAAAAAGAGCAAAAAGTCCTTAACAAAGTGAGAAACAAACCAGAAGACAAAAGAGACCAACATGTGATAACTACAGGACAGGAGAGGACAGGACAGGAGAGGACAGGACAGGACAGGACAGGGGCTGACAACTCTAGAGCTAACAAA
>CM054140.1:23724036-23736536 GCA_028751875.1 Rapana venosa
TCATCAGGTCAGAGATTCCATATTATTGGATGTGCCTGCGTCATCTATAACACCGCCATGATATGACTGGCTTTTCGGCACTTCCAGAAAAGAAAAGCAACAACAGATGCGTGGGTTTTATAATAATGCGAAAAGTTCACACACAGGACCATGGTTTATAGACTCATGCATAGGATCTTTCATAGGGATAGGAAGTCAAAACTGATGCTGACTTTGGGCAAATTCCATGTAAACACTATCCAGTACTATCCAGAGACAGCTTAAACCCACGTTTAAACTTAACTCAAGTCACCAGTTAGGTTCTGTAACCATTGGCAACAAAATCTTTCCCTTTAAATGTTAACCCTTTGTAAGCCTGCAAACATTTTTGCCAGTTCACACCAATATCTCAACTCTCACCACTGAACTTTGAATAGCACAAATCCCAATCCTTTACAGGATTAATCTCCCTTTACGTACCCCCACCTCCGTCCCCCAATCCCCCCCCCCCCCCCCCCCATCCCCGAGAAAAAAGGACTATAAGATAGAAGTGCACAAAGATTTGTAGGTCGGTTGGGTAGGGGTGGGATGGGGTGTTATTGTTTTGTCGTTGTTGTTTAAGTTCGTGTATTTTAAATACCTAGTCTTCAAGCACTTGTAGATGCAGCAGGTGTATTTCTAAAAATGAGATCATATCGGTGGCAACAACACGATTTAAAAAAATAATTCTTACAAGAAAATAACATCAAATTTAGACCTGTTCGTTTTTTCTTTCAAAAGACTGATCGTCGACAGTGAAGATTGAGCGCTTGTAGCAGAGCAGCCACCCAACACTGGCAAGAATAGAAGCTTCCTGAAAGAAGGAAAGAAACAATGCACCAAGTCAGCCACCTCTCTGTCATCCGCAACATCAGTATTTTTTGTTATCTATCTTTGGTTTGCTTGGTCTCATTTTCTTTTACTTATTTCTTGTGTGTTGTTTTGTTTTTTTTGGCCTTTCTTATGGAAGAAAGAACGTAATTATTTATTGATTTGTCATCTGTCTTCAAAACGGAAGAGGAAATTTATTTATTTAAAAAAAGTGTCTTTATAATTGCCTGGAAGTTCCGTGAAAAGCCCTTGAAGGGTTTGTGCTAGTTTGGGTGTTTTTTTTTTTTAATTGTTGCCTCTGGAGACGTGTGTGATAATTCTGGTCACAAACGAACACACTCAACTATGTAGGTGTGTGTGTGTGTGTGTGTGTGTGTGTGTGTGTGTGTGTGTGTGTGTGTGTGTGTGTGTGTGGTGTGTGTGTGTGTGTGTGTGTGTGTGTGTGTGACACAGTCCTGGTCACAAACAAACACACTCAAGTATTCAAGCTTTTATTGGTAGTTGCTGATTAGATGTGTACTCCACGAAATGTGGGTTACAATGATAGCTAGTTAGGGCCTTCCTTTTACGAGATGTCTGTAGTATGAAGTCTAGTGAGTTTATTTGCAGTTATAGACATGTAGGTAAGGTAAAGGTGTTCCCATAACCTATAATTATGGTTGTTAGGGAGTAAGGTGTCAAAGACCTCAGCTTCTCCTGGAGCCAGAATGTTGAGAGCAGTGCCCATCTCCTCTCCCTCGCTGCGTTACCTTCCTTGATACTAAAGGGGGCAGGTACCCATTTACAGCTGGGTGAACTGGGGGACTATACTGAAGCCAAGGCTGGGTGATTTGGGGGACTGTACTGAAGCCAGGGCGTGCAAACGGTCACCCATCCACTTGGTAACCCCTCTCAATACTGCTTTACCTTAGCGTGGGGGAAAGCGAGTGCTCTGACCACTGAGTAATTCCGTCCCCATAGACATGTATACTAGCATTAATTTACAAAAAATAAAAATGCGATCTGTTAGAGAAAAAAACCTGCTTTAGTTATTCGGATTTGAAAGTTTATCTTTGTTATGTTAATGGACCCACTTCTATTGATGTTAGCGTAAATGTATGGGCAGATGTTAGGTGGGGGAAAATGGGATGGACACTTTTGTAATATAAATAGACAGGACAAGTGTTTGTACGCATGCTCTCCGTTTCTTTCTCTGTCTCTGTCTCTCGCTCACTCACTCAGGAGAGAGAGAGAGGGAGAGAGAGAGATCGAAAAAAATTATTATGGTGATGATGATGATTGATGGTGATTGATGCTGCTGTTGGATGATGGTGGTGATGATGATGATGATGATTATGATGAAGAAGAAGATAAAAGTGATGGTGATGACGATTATAATGATGACGAGAACAACAACAACAACAACGACGACGATAATGACAAAAGACGACAAAGAAAACAAATCTGAGGAATAAAAATGTTTAATAATGCTATGATATGCTTTACTACTATATATTATTCTTAAACCACAAGAAAGCTTGGCGACAAAGAAGATACCAGCAGCAGAAGCAAAGAAGAAAGGCCTGTGTTCTGTCTGTGTCCACTTTGCCTAACTGCAGCCAATTTCCGCTGTACGGCAGACTTCTGCATCAGCACACATCCTTCTCACCCCCCCCCAACTCTTAGGGCAGTGCCTTGCGGTACATTCGGCGTGTGGTGGGTCTGGCAGGAAAATGGAAGGGCTGAATTGATTCACGAGGACAGTGGAAGATTGGAATATTCCAAGATGTTTTTTTTGTGTGTTTTCTGATGAGATTGCTTTTGTCGGCGTCGTTTTGTATACTAAATTTTGTTTACGCTTTGTACACTGAATACTCCTATCATAGTTATGATGATTTTAGAAGTAGGTGCTTGTACGAACTGGGTGGGTTTTTTATGTATTGTATTGTGTTTGTAGTTACTGTTTATTTTTTCTCTCTATCGGGGAGGGGGGGGGGGGGGGGGTTGATTTGGACGGTTTTCTTCAAAGGCAGAGTATTGCCTTAAAATGACACCAACCATTAATTTTTGTTTCTTTTTCAGTCTGTGTAGTATACAGTCGCTCTCCTATCATAGTAAGATTGGCATGTTCAGTTCCTGGCCTGAAGGTGGCAGGCTGGAATGTCATTACAGTCATATTTTTTTGTTGTAATTTTGTTTTTGTTTTATAGCCCGGATGGCTGGCACGCATAATCAGTCTACTATGAACTCAAACAAAAGACTCGAGAGCGTACATGGATCGGTGGTCTAGAGGTAACGCGCCTGTCTAGAAAGCGAAAAGTCCGGGTCGGAAGTGTGCGGTGGTTCGAATCCCGTTTGGACCCGAAACTTTTCCCCCATCCATTAGATCATGAGTGGTGGTCTGGACGCTAGTCTTTCGGATGAGACGATAAACCGAGGTCCCGTGTGTTGCACATAATTGTTTAGCGCACGTAAAAGAACCCACGGCAACAAGAGAGTTGTCCCTGGCAAAATTATGTAGAAAAAAGCCACTCTGATAGGGAAACAATACTGTTGTAGACAGAAAAAAAAGAAAAAAAATAGGTGGCGCTGCTCTTGTGGCGACGTGCTCTCCCCGGGAAGAGCAGCCCGAATTTCACGCAGAGAAATCTGCCGTGACTTAAAGTGGTATAAATAAATAAATAGATAAATAGTACAGTCAAGCATCAGTCACCTTGTAAATGCACTTTTTAGATTTTGCCTAAAATACACATCCAACACTGCTGGTGTCTGTATCTCTTGTGCCTGGTTGACGCCAAAAAGCGTAGACTACAATCCTGTCAAGTAGACCACCCCTCCAAAACTGGTGCTTTTCTATTTTTCATCGTCGTTGCAGTATTCTCATCACCACCCACTCTTCTGCAATACATGAAAATTGTCTCGTGTTCCGTGGTCCTTTTTTGCTCTAATCCTATTGAAGTTTCATTTATGGTTCCACGTACATTTATTGCAGTCAGTGGGGTCGGGATAGCTCAGTGGTCGGAGCACTCGCTTTCCCCCAGCCAAGGTTAAGCAGCATCGAGCGTGGTTACTCACGTGGACGGGTGACCGTTTGCGCGCCTTGGCTTCAGTACAGTTCCCCAGTTCACTCAGCTGTAAATGGGTACCTGCATCTTTAGTGTCAGGGAAGGTAAAGCAGCGAGGGAGAGGAGATGGGCGCCGCCCTCAATATGCTGGCCCCTGGAGAAACTAAGGCCTCTGATGCCTCGCTCCCCTACGACCTTATAGGTTATGGGACACCTTTAGCTTTACCCTTTACATTTCAGTATCTTATCTATGGTGAGTTTGTGTTTACTCTTTTCGAGGCCTTAAGATTCATGGAAGATTGTCATTGGAGGCATGTTTTGATGGTCGCCACTCAGGGTGGGTATTTCACTCAGTCTGGTTCTGTAACTGTAAGAACAGTGTAGTCAGTAGTCGGCTTTACAGATGGTGCTGGATCCTAACAGGTACCTCATTGAACACCAGTAAAGTGGCCCAGTAGTAGTGCCGAGCCCCTCTGGTTGGTGACCTCACGACGGTTAGCATCGAAAAATGTTCTCTGAGCTTCTTTTGATGGGGACAGGACTCGTCAAGTTTTGGTATGGCTGGGGAGGTGAGATCAGATTGATCAGCGTGGGAACAGCAAGACAGGCACGTTGCGTGAAGATGAGTGAGCAAGGAACTCCATATCTTCTCTAATTGCTGTGGGTTCTTTGACGCGCCATGTATTTGCGTTGCACGCGAAACTCGGACTACAGCCTCACCCGAAAGACTAGCATCCAGACAATCAATCACCGTCTGGTAAACAAATTGGGCCCCAGACAGGTGTCAAACCAAATATCTCTCACTTGTCAGACGTAAAGTCTACATACGCAGTTTTACAGCCGAGAAAACGTCAATGAACCCCAAAACCAAGCCAATAAATCCAGCCCAAAGCCCACCAAAAGGAAAGCCTAGTTTACTGTGATCTTCTCAGAAGGCTCAGTACAGTACACAGATTCCTTTCTCTGTCATATCTGTATGCTTAACTACAGAGTAACAAGGCACGGAGGCAGGAGGCAGGCTTATCAAGAGCAAAATGATAGCGGACGACAGCGTCTTCATGACTTTCACTCCTATACATCAGCATAAGTCGCATGCGCTCCATGTGGCTTATCCCCAGAATATGCCATACATTATCGTCGTCTTCTGCTGTATATAATATGATATATATTGCCTATAACCTGCAGGAATAGCCATCCCCATGTTCGTTCCTTTCTTGCCCATTAAATGCTTATGTGCTTAGACCATTAGCTCCTTTCAGAGTGTAGATATATGGAAGACAGATTTGTAACACTTGTTGTCTCGACAATCGCTGGATCTATGAGTCATAGATCTCTCCTCGTTGTAAGTGTAGGCTAAAACGCGGGCCAAAGGTAAAAAAAGGAAAAGACAGACAGACAGAGAGAAAATAACAAAAGAAAACAAAGAAAACAATGAAAAAAGAAAGAACAGGATGAAAAAAAGAAGAGGAAGAAATGAAGAAAGAAAGGAAGAAGAGGGTGAATGAATGAAAGAAAGAAAGAACATGATGGAAGAAAGAAAGAGGGAAAGAAAGAAAGGAGTAAAAAACAAAAGAAACAAAGAAGAGAAAAGACAGCAAAAAACCAATGAAAGAAAAGAAAGGAAAGGAAAGAAAGAAAGACTCACAGAACAAGAAAACAGACCAAAAAAACAAGCAGTTTGACAAAAAATAATAGTAAAGGAAGCTAGAACTAAAAATAAAAAGAACATTAGCAAGGCAGTGAGCAAAGAAACAAACAAACAAACAAAAATCTTTAAAGGATTTGCAACAAAGGAAATGAGAGGAAGAATAACAATACAGATGCAAAGAGAAGAAAAAGGGACAGAAAGAAAATGACAATGTTGAAAAGAAAAGGAGAATCCTTTTGAAGGAGCAGAAAGACGACCAAGTAAAACAAAACAAAAAAAGGCTTGACAAATACGAAGAGAAGAGAAGGGAAGAGAAGAGAAGAGAGGAGAGGAGAGGAGATGAGGGGGGGGAGAGAGAGAGAGAGAGAGAGAGAGAGACAGACAGACAGACAGACAGACAGACAGACAGATAGACAGACGGACAGAGAGGACTGTGTATTATTACAGCTAACAAAAGCCCTGTGACGAAGAGGGGAGGGAGGGAGGAGAGGGGGGGGGAGGGTTGAAACTTATGACAGTTCAAAAACTATTCAAACACAATGTTACTGATACATATCGAGAGAGAGAGGGGGGGAGGGAGAGAGAGAGGGGGGGAGAGAGAAAGAGAGAGGGATGGAGAGAGAGAGAGAGAGAGAGAGAGAGAAGAGAGAGAGAGAGGAGAGAGAGAGAGAGAGAGAGAGAATCAAATCAAGTCAAATCAAATCAAATTCTTGTATTTCGAGAATAATGAATAAGCACGCGTGTGCTTTTTTTTCCATCCAGTCTCCGCCCTTAGGGATACATCATATACTAAGAGAGACAGACAGACAGACACACCGACACACACGGACAGACACACAGACAGACACACGGACAGACAGACACACAGAGACAGACACACAGAGACAGACACACAGAGAGTATCGGCAGGAGGATAATGACGGTTACAGGGAGTTGAGAGTGATCCTTTGAACTTTGCGCATATCCCATACAGCGGGGCCATTTACATCGATCCCTCCCTGCCTTTCCCTCGCTACCTCCCCCCCCCCCCCCCCCCCCTCCCCCCCCCCCCCCCCACCTCTCTCTCTCTCTGCTGTCTCTCTCTTTATCTGTCTGTCTGTCCCTCTCTCTCTCTCTCTCTCTCTCTCTCTCTCTCTCTCTCTCTCTCTCTCTCTATCTCTGTCTGTCCCTCTCTCTCTGTCTCTTTGTCTGTCTCTCTCTTTGTCTGTGTGTCTGTTTCTCTCTCTCTCTCTTCTCTCTCTCTCTCTCTCTCCCTTCCTCCTTCCCTCCCTCCGTCCCTCTTTTCCTTTCGTTCTTGGCTTTTCCTTACTTAGCTCTCCCGAAACAGCGTTAGAGAGAGAGAGAGAGAGAGAGAGAGAGAGAGAGAGAGAGAGAGAGAGAGAGAGAGAGAGAGAGGTAGACAGTCAGACAGACAGGCATGCAGGCAGGCAGAGAGAATAATCTCTGGGTTGTTTTTTTTTAGGGTTACAGATAAGCATCTACATACTTTTTACGTCCAGTATTACCTAGAACAATTTTCAGTCTTAAATCTAAAGAAGAGACAGACATACAGACAGACACACAGACAGACAGAGAGAGGGGAGCATGAACATTGAAGCTTCCTATTGTTAGTGCTAACAAAAGCCTTTTTGACAATAGGGATGGCAAATTCTGACAGTTCGAGAACTAATAAAAACAAAGGAGGACAAAGAGATACAGACATAAAAACATATATATATATATATATATATATATATATATATATATAGAGAGAGAGAGAGAGAGAGAGAGAGAGAGAGATGTATGTATGTATATAGAGAGAAGGACAGACACACACACAAACAAACACACGCACGCACATACATCCAAACATACATACATACATACATACAAACATTTATACATACATGCATACATACATACATACATGCATACATACATACATACATACATACATACATACATACATACATACATACATACATACATACATACATACATACATACGTGCATACGTGCACATACATACATACATACATACATACATACATACATACATACATACATACATACATACCATACATTCATACATACAACACACACACACACACACACACACACACACACACACACACACACACACACACACACACACACACAAGAGGATATGAATGGGGGGAGGAATAGTAGGCAGAAGACAGGCTGAGAAAAGACAGTCAGAAGTAAAGCAGACTGTGGAATACTGTCAAAGAAAAGCGGACTAAAACCAGCACGGTTCCAAACTCGATTCTGAAAAAAAGTATAGTTTCTTTGTATCACAGTTGTATCTGTCTGCCTCTCTTTGTCTCTTAGACAGAAATGAAGACAGACAGACAGACAGACTCTGTGCATGACATGTATGCGTGTATGTATGTGTGTGTATGTATGTATGTATGTATGTATGTGTGTGTGTGGGGGGTGGGGGGATTTGTATGTATGTATGTATGTATGTATGTATGTATGTGTGTGTATGTATGTATGTGTGTGTATGTATGTATGTATGTATGCACGTATGTATGTATGTATGTATGTATGTATGTATGTATGTATGTATGTATGTATGTATGTATGTATGTATGCATGTATGTGTGTGTGTATGCACGTATGTATGTACGCACGTATGTTTGGATGTATCTGTGTGCTTTTGCGTGCGTGCGTGCGTGCGTGTGTGTGTATTCTTCTGTCTGTATGTCTCTTTGTCTGTATCTGTCTTTGTCTGTCTGTGCGCGCATGCATGCATGTGCGCGCGTGTGTCTATGTCTGCATGCATACATATTGAAATGTCTCAAACTTGTCAGATGTGATGTAGCACGTAAAGACTAAATCCACCCACGCTGCCCCAGACATCTCTGGAGAACACAAAGAACTGGAAACAAACAGAACAGGAATTTTATCAGTACGGACCGTGTCTTACAAAGATATATTTATTTCAGCATATCCGAAGGTCTATAGCGCCAAGTGAGCATGTGCCTGCCACCTTTTTCTTTTGTTGTATCTTTTGTTTTAGATTTGCATAACTTTCTCATCGTTTTCTTGCTTTAAATTGTGTGTGTGTGTGTGTGTGTGTGTGTGTGTGTGTGTGTGTGTGTGTGTGTGTGTGTGTGTGTGTGTGTGTGAGAGAGAGAGAGAGAGAGAGTGACTGAGTGAGTGAGTGTGTATTGTTGTGTGTGTGTGTGTGTGTGTGTGTGTGTGTGTGTGTGTGTGTGTGTGTGTGTGTGTGTGCATATTTTGTGCACCAGTATCAATCATACTTGCCTTCTGTGGTGGGCGGTGGTTCGGGTTATGTTGTGTTGTGGGGATGGGGGTGGGGTGAAAGTGTGTGTTTGTGTGTGTGTGTACACACACACACACACACACACACACACACACACATATATATATATATATATATATATATATATATATATATATATATATATATATATATATATATATCTGTATTATATATAATATATATGTGTGTGTGTTGTGTGTGTGTTAAAGAAATGAATGCTGCTGCATGCACTTTGTCTCGTGCTGAACTTGTTCGCCACACATACACACACACACATACATACACACACCCTTTTATGCACGCACACGCACTCTTACACACGCAGTCACAGAGACAGACAGGCATGCAAAACACACACAAACTCACAAACACACACACACACACAAACCACACACACACACTAACATGAGAGACAGACAGACAGAGAAATGTGGTCTGGAGGAGGGTGGAGGGAGTGTGTGTATATTATATATATATATGTATATGTGTGTATATATATATATATATATATATATATATATATATATATATATATATATATATATATATATATATATATATATATATATATATATATATGGCCGAATTGTATTGCCAGACACGTACAGACACTGCTGGTTTTGCTTTTTTCTGTTCTTCCTTTTCAGTTCTGGTCTTGTCTTGTCTTTTCCCTGACTGTTGGGAAAGAGAGTCTGTGTCTGTCAGGCTGGTGAAAATGCAGTTATAGTCTGTATGGTTGACTGTTGGTGTATGTGAGTGTGGAGTGTTTTGGTGTGTGTGTGTGGTGTGTGTGTGTGTGTGTGTGTGTGTGTGTGTGTGTGTGTGTGTGTGTGTGTGTGTGTGTGTGCTTGTGTGTGTGTGGTGTGTGTGTGTTTTGTGTGTAGCGTGTGTGTGTACGTGTAAGTGTGTGTTTGTGTGTGTGTTTTGTGTGTAGCGTGTGTGTAGTGTGTGTGTGTGTGTGAGTGCGCGTGCGTGCGTGCGTGCGTTTGTCTGTCTTTCTATATGTCTGTCTGTATGTATGTACGTCTGTATGTCTGACTGTCTGCGTGTGGTATGTGTTGTGGTGTGTGCGTGCGTGCGTTTATCTATCTTTCTGTATGCATGTATGCCTGTCTGCATGTAGGTAGGTATGTAAGTGTGTAGGTATGCATGTATGCATGCATGTATACATGTATGTACTTATGTGTGTATGCATGTCTGTCTGTCTGACTGTCTGCCTGTAAACCCGCGTCTGTGTATGTCCGCGCATGTACGTGTGTGCGTTCGCCTACTCTGTTCTTGTCAAGTGTGATACTGGAGAGACAGCAGAACGAGAGAGGAGAGAGACCAGACTAGTACAGAACAGAGCGATGCGATGCAATGCAAGCAGCACAGCACACCACCACTACCACACCCTCTACAGAACTAGCAGCCTGGTGCGTGATTGCAGCACAGTCATCAGTGTCCTCAGTCACAGTCAGTACTACCTAGTGCTGCATACCGTAGCGTATCACACACACAAATACATTCACACACAAGCATGCATGCATGCACACACACACACAAATACACTCACACACACAAGCACGCATGCATGCATGAACATACACGTACGCATGCACGCACGTTCGCGCACGCTCGCACACACAAGCACACAGACACACACACACACGCACACACAAAGAGGTATGGTAATGGTGACACCACAACGCCCCACTTTCCAACAGTACCCTTTCACAATACACACTCCACACTGTGCCATACCACTGCTTATGAAAACACACCACTGGGTCGCAGTATACCGCTTGACAACATAATCACTACGTATTCAGTTTCCATATTATCGTCACACCACATTACAACCACTCCAAAGCAAACCATAGTTAATCACACAAGCTCACCCCAACAATCCAAACTAAGTCACAATTCATTACACAAATCCCACACCGCTCTAAAGCCCCTACCCCAGGACAAACCGACACAACACGACAGGACAATCCGACACAACGCGAAAGGACAATCCGACACAACGCGAAAGGACAATCCGACACAACGCGAAAGGACAATCCGACACAACACGAAAGGACAATCCGACACAACACGACAGGACAATCCGACACAACGCGAAAGGACAATCCGACACAACGCGAAAGCACAATCCGACACAACGCGAAAGCACAATCCGACACAACACGACAGGACAATCCGACACAACGCGACAGGACAATCCGACACAACGCGACAGTGTACGACATGACACAGCACAGGACCAGCAACACCATCTGCCTCATCTAAATGCTATTTCCGAAGTCGCTGCAGCCTGTTTCAGAACAGACCTGAATTTTGTCTCCTCTAATTGTTATTTGGGGACGGGATAGCTCAGTGGTCAGAACACCCGCTTTCCCCCAGCCAAGGTTAAGCAGCATCGAGCGTGGTTACCACTTAGATGGGTGACCGTTTGTGCGCCTTGGCTTCAGTACAGTTCCCCCAGTTCACCCAGCTGTAAATGGGCACCTGCCTCTTTAAGGTCAAAGAAGGTATAGCAGTAAGGGAGAGGAGATGGGCGTCACCCTCAATATGCTGGATGTTAGAGAAGTGAGGTCTCTGACGCCTCGCTCCCCTACGACCACATAGGTTATGGGACACCTTGACTTTGACCTGTAAATGCTATTTCCCCAACTAGCTCACTGGTGCTGTACTCTGTACTCTGTGTGTGTGTGTGTGTGTGTGTGTGTGTGTGTGTGTGTGTGTGTGTGTGTGTGTGTGTGTGTGTGTGTGTGTGTGTGTGTGTGTGTGTGTGTGTGTGTGTGTGTGTGTGTTTGAGGACAGACCTGCAAGACTCTGTCTCCTCTGAATGCTATATTTCCCCTAACTGACTGCTGAACTCTATACTCTGTGTGTTGTCAGGACGGCGCTGGACGTTCACGGACGGCTGCAGGTCCGCCTGCACCAGCAGGAGAACGACACCTGGGTGGGCGTCATCGAGGACCCGCGCCTGGGCGAGAAGGACGACATCGGGGCCCTGTACTACGTCATCGCCGTCATCTTCATCTACGGCCTGTCCATCGTCATGATGATCGCCTCCCACATCCGCAAGAACAAGCAGGACTGCCAGCTGAGGGCCTACCTCAAGGAGATGGCCCTGCTCCGCAAGGCCGATCGCCGGGACAAGCTCATGGTGCGCATCAACTCCCTGGCCGCGGCAGCGAAAGTGCGGAACGTGCTGAAGACGGCTGGGGAGGAGGGGGCTAAAGGGCTGTTCAGGCTGAGCTCCAAGAGCAGCTTCAGGCTGGGCGCCAAGAGGAACTCGGTCAAAGAGATGGCGGCAGATGACGGGATGAAAGTGGCGGACAAGGACCCCGAGATCCCCATGATCGAGGACCCGGCTGAGGGCCTGATGATGCAGACCATAGGGCCGGACCTGACGCGGCAGGAGGACGGCAACGAGACGGCAGACTCTGCAGACTATCTGGACCTGCCTGTGGACTTCGCCCTGGACATGAACCGCCTGACTCCTTCCGGCAACGTCACCCCCCTCACCAGTGCCTCCGCCACCCCCTCACCCCCGCCCCGACACATCGAAAGGACCAAGACGAAGATCAGTTTTGAAGACGAAAGCTTCATTTTGTGATGAGAGGGAGGGGAGGAGAGGAGAGAATGAGGATTTATCATGCCTGGTGCAGACAGC
>CM054140.1:23744036-23794036 GCA_028751875.1 Rapana venosa
GTCATTTGATAGGGGAAAAACCTACTCCCCATATGTGGGGTTGAAGCACAGAGTAGCGAGGAGTGGTGGGAGGGTGTGTGAGAACACACACACACACACACACACACACACACGGGGATTTAGTCTGTGTTCGCCATATAAAAAAAAGTATTTTTTAAATTCTTTCTTTGTTTGCTTTTGTCGTCTCTTTCTGTATGTTTTCTTCTTTTTCGTTATCGACAACAAACAAAAGTAACCTGAGTTTAAAGATACGAACCGTGACCCAGCTATACACATTTACACTGCACACAGGAATCAGGTACCCATAAATTATCATGACATTTTCTTTTGAATAGGAAACTTCATCATGTCATTGTCACCTGCTGTCTTTCAATTTTCTTCATGTTAAGTGAATGGATATCGTACGCAATAATGGCTTAAGGCTATTCCATTGTCTCCAAAATTGCCATTATTCATTTTTATTTCTGATCCCTTAATCAGTTTATTGATTGCCCAGTGGTAGGGTAAAAGATTGCTTTGGCCTGTGGATTTTTGTTCAATTATTCCTTGTGGTGGTAAGGGTTTAATTTACTTTTGTTGTTGTTGTTGCTTTATTTCGTTGGTTTTTGAGGAGGAGGGGGGGGGGGGGGGGGGGAGGCGAGGATATTTATGTTTGCGCTTTTGGGAGTGTACTTGTGTGCACAAAATAGATTCGCACAAGTTGGTAAGTATGAGTAATTCAGTCATGTGGTAAATACTGAAGTTGGGATATATACTTTGTTATTTATTTTAACGCTTAGCACATATACTCGTTCCAATTCCTCATGGTGAATATTGTGGAAACATCTAACCATAAGAGAAATCCGATGATAGCTACACTCTCAAATACAAAAATAATAAAGAAATAAAACTCTGTTTAAACTAACATAACATCACGAAGATGTTATTTACTTTTGACTAATATTGTCCGTCCGTCCATCCATTGTCTTGTATTCATCTTACTGTAGAACAGATCAAAGGACATTGATTCTTCTCCTGATATTATTTTACCCAGGAAGGTGAAGGGGTACAAGTGGAAGTTCTCTCAGATTGGTGTCGATGGAACAGTGTACGTTTCATATCATTCGCCTTGTATCTTTTATTCAAGACTGTTCCCGTGAGGATGCAGGGGTTTGTTAAGTTGAGAAAGAGACCTTGTTTTCGAGATTTCTTCCGTGTTATCTCTCTTTGGTTGGTTGGTTGGTTGTGGGTTTGTTCCCCCTCATGTCTTTTTTTTTTTTTTACCCTTGTGTTGCACGTGGCCATCTTGTTCCTGTTCTTCTCCCATCCCGTGGTCTTGGGTGGTTTTTTTTCCAGTTCAAATTCATCTACTTTTTTCTTTACACTATAAATTGTTCTCTTTTTTCTACAGTGTGTGATGTGATATCTGAGCTGTTTGGGCGCAGCGTTTATGCAGTGGCATATGGAACAGTTTTGCTGTCACAAGAACGCCAGGCAACCAGTAGGTACCTTTTCATCTGACTGTATCATTGATCAGTTTGGCCTTTTGGTGGGGTTTCTTTAGCTGATGTCCCAAGCATGAATGTTATCTCCTTTGCGTCAAAGTTTGCTGTGTTAATGAGCCGTGAACTGTCTTCTTTGAAAGGACGTCGACATGTTGTGTTTGATATACCTTGATTTGATGGCATATTGTGACTGACAGCCCTCATACAAGCTGGGTTGTCGGCCTGGCTATAGGCAATAAAAGAAAAAGAGGGATACTACTACTACTACTACTACTACTACTACTACTACTACTACTACTACTACATCTACTACTACAACTACTACTACTACTACTACTACTACTACTACTACTACTACTACTACTACTACTTCTAATCCTCCTCCTCCTACTACTACTATTACTACTATCACTACACCATCACCATCACCACCACTACACCTACACCACCACCACAACCACCACCACCACCACCACTACTACTACTACTACAACTACTACTACTACTTCTACTACTACTACTACTACTACTACTACTTCTAATCCTCCTCCTCCTCCTACTACTATACTACTATCACTACCACCATCACCATCACCACCACCACCACCTACACCACCACCACCAACCACCACCACCACCACCACTACTACTACTACTACTACTACTACTACTACTACTACTACTACTGCTACTACGACTACGACTACGACTACTACTACTTCTACTACTACTACTTCTAAATCCTCCTCCTCCTACCACCACCACCACCACCACCACCACCACTACTACTACTACTACTACTACTACTACTACTACTACTACTACTACTACTACTACTACTACTACTATTACTACTACTACTACTACTATTACTACTACTACTACTACTACTACTACTACTACTACTACTTCTACTACTAGTACTCCTACTACTACTCCTACTACTACTCCTACTCCTCCTCCTCCTCCTCCTACTACTACTACTACTACTACTACTACTACTACTACTACTCCTACTTCTCCTACTCCTACTACTACTACTCCTAATGATAACAGTAATAATGCTTTTCCGTGTTTGACACTTTTGTTCCTGCTTTGGATTCTATGTAGGCCAGTACGTGTCAGACGAAGGAATAATGGCGGAGAAACAATGGAGGTGAAGGGGGCCCTGTCCGGTTTGACCCTCCTGAATGTGTATGCAGCCAGCGTTCTGGGGAAGCCTGTTTGTAGTCTGTATCATTGTGGGGCTTTGTTCAGGATACAAATCTTTGTTTCTGTGCTTGTTTGTCTTGGGGTTGTTGTTTTTTCCCCAATGTTTAAAAGACCGTCATTTACTGCATGCTAGGGCATAAGGGTATGAAGTAGACCATCGGACTTGTGATCTGACAGTTATCTGGGGGCATGGGGACGGGATAGCCTAGTGGTTAGAACATTGCGCTCGCAATCTGACGACCCGGGTTCGAATCCCGTTCAAGGGGGATATTTTCCCCTGGAGTTAACATCTGTGCAAACTCCACTCTCCCCAAAAAGTCCTTCGGATGAGACTATAAGCCGAGGCCCCGTGTGCGAACGCACGCAGAACATCTTGCGCACAAGTTAAATCCTTTTCCGCTTTTCGTAAGAGTAGGCCATTGTGTGCCGGTGGGAACAGATGACAGAATTTACAAAACCGCATACACACGGGGACTGGATGTAAAAAAGCACATGAGTGCTTATTCCATTATCTTCGATATAAAAGAATAAATAAATGGTTTGGAATCTCCGCTGAGTTGTCAGTCTGAGTGGCTTTCCTATGACATTCTGCATTAGTTCAGATTTCATTCCTACGCCAGTACTTCAGATGAGACTGTAAGCCGAGGCGCGTCTTCGAGCGTTTGCAGGGGATCTTGCATACCTCTTTTAAAACGCTGTCCATCTTTTGTAGAAAAGCAAGGCCAGTTATGGCTGATGGCATGAATGACACGAACATACCCAGCATGCAATCTGTGGACTGGAGAGGGATGGGCTCCACCAGACATACTATTACCTGACAGTTTCAGTGCAGTGCCCCAATGACTCCTCGGAGAGTTAAGGGGAGAAGTCATGTCAGTTAGTCTGACCACCACCACCACTCCCCTTTGATAGTGGATCGGTGGTCTAGAGGTAACGCGCCTGTCTAGAAAGCGAAAAGTCCGGGTCGGAAGTGTGCGGTGGTTCAAATCCCGTTTGGGCCCGAAACTTTTTCCCCATCCATAAGACCATGAGTGGTGGCCTGGGCGCTAGCCTTTCGGATGAGACGATAAACCGAGGTCCCGTGTGTCGCACAAAATTATTCAGCGAACGTAAAAGAACCCACGGCAACAATGGAGTTGTACCTGACAAAATTCTTAGAAAAACGCCACTCTGATAGGGAAAAAAATACAGATGCAACCCCTCCCCCCCCCCAAAAAAAAAAAAATAATAATAATAATAATAAAATAAATAAATAAAGGGTGGCGCTACTCTTGTGGCGACGCGCTCTCCCCGGGGAGAGCAGCCCGAATTTCACGCAGAGAAATCTCGTGACTTAAAGTGGTATAAATAAATAAATAAATATTGAAAATACTGCGTCATGATTGCTTCCATTCTTGATCCGTTTTATTGTTGTTGTTGTTGCTGCTGTTGTTGTTGTTGTCAATGTATCAGTTTTTTGGGGAAGCATTTTATAAAACAAACCTGCAAACAGACCCGAGTACATTACTGTTTATCTGTTTATCTATACAAAACTCTGATCGTGCGTTTAGAGATTGGCTCAGGACATTGTAAACATCTTATAAGTAATAAATCATTGTTGTTGTTTTCGATGCTGGTGTTGATAAGGATCGCTATGGAGATAACGTCATTATCGTTATGTTTATCATGTTTAACTACGTTTTGGGGGTGGTTAGGCTCACACTTTTAGGAGCTTTGTTGAAAACATGACAATAAAAATAAAATGAATACAGGTTTTTCTTTATGGAAATGGTTGTGTTCAGTCGTACATTGTTGTCGTACGGCAAGTAATGCTTACTTCAGTTATTGTCATTCGTCTCAGCTCAAGGTAACCATCATCTGATCCATCGTTCTCATTATTCATTTTCAACTTCCACCATCATTCCCATCATCGTTATTCATCGTCAGCATCATCGTCGTCGTCGTCATCATCGTCGTCGTCGTCATCATCATCATCATCATCGTCATCATCATCATCATCACCATCACCATCGTTGTTGTCAAAGGTTTCTTTTCTTTCCTCTCCCTCCTTTTTCTCTTCTTCCTCTTCTTCTTTCTTGCATCCCTCCTTATCAACATTGTAAGATGGGATCTTTACAGAAGCTCTCTCTATGTACATGTATAGAGCGCGCGCGCGCGCGCGCGTGTGTGTGTGTATGTGTGTGTGTGTGTGTGTGTGTGTGTGTGCTCACGAGCGAGCGTGCATGCGTGTGAGGGAGGATTCATCAAGCCCAAGTACATCCCAAATGGAAAAAGAGGTAAAAGGAATCATATTCCAACATAACCAAATATCGTTTGATCACTTTTTGCGTGCGTTATTAATTTTTTTTTTGTTTTTGGGGGGGGTGTTATATTATATCGCATTTAAAGAAAATCAACACAACATAGTAGAAGCAGGCTTATAATATTGCTTGAACAAAGCTTTTTAACAAAAATTATAATTCCCCTCAAGTCGAAAAGGGATTCAATAATTATGATGTTTTGCTGGAGTTGATTGTTGATTTTTTCATTCAAGTTTTTAGTTTCAAATGATTTCTTTGGGTAAGAAACTAAGTGCAGTGCATTACCTAAGCAAGTAACACGGAATCTGCTTATGCATATCAGTGTTGTGTGTGTGTGGTGTGTGGTGTGTGTGTGTGTGTGTGTGTGTGTGTGAGAGAGGATGAGATGGAGTGAGAGAGAGAGAGAGAGAGAGAGAGAGAGAGAGGAGAGAGAGAGAGAGAGAGGGAGGGAAGTAGGGAGGGAGAGAGGTGTCTGATTATCTCTGGTTAAGGTATTCACTTTTAACTAATAAGGATTTCAGCACTGTTATGATTTTCGTCAGAAACACGCGAACGTTGTGATCTGATAACCAGAGAATGAATCTGGTACAGACATAATTATGTTGTTGGTGATGTGTGGTTGTATAATTATGAACAATGTGCATAGTTTTCTTCGCAAAGAGGAACAGACGGAGGTTGTTGTTATTAGTGGTGTTGTTGTTGTTGTTTGGCTTTGTGTGTCTTATGCCCTGGACGCTGTTCAACCTTAAATAAAAGATTTGACATTACCGTGAATTTCGTTTGTTTATAACGTGCGTGCGTGCGTGCGTGCGTGCGTGCGTGCGTGTGTGTGTGTGTGTGTGTGTGTGTGTGTGCGTTTGTGTGTGTGTGCGCGCGCGTGCGCGCACAGGTGTGATTTTGAATGTGCACAAGTACGCTGGCACTGGGTATGTATGCATACACACACACGCGCACACACACGCACACCACACACACACACACACACACGTACTCATACGCACACGCACACCCCACACGCGCGCGCACGCACACACACACTCACACACACAGAGAGACAGACACACACACAACACACACACACACACACACACACACACACACACACACACACACTCACACACACACACACACTGATGGATTCGACTATGACAAACCCTGAGAGCTTACTATACTACTGCTACTGCTTCTAGTTTTACAACAATAAGAACAGCAGAAGCAGCAATAACAACAATAGCTACTACTACTCCTGCTGTTGCTGCTGCTGCTGCTGCTGCTGCTGCTGCTGCTGCTGCTGCTGCTGCTGATGATGATGATGATGATGATGATGATGCTAATCAGAGGCTGTTGCTGCTACTTAACAAAACAAAAATAAATGATAAAAAAAAGCGGCACCCCCACCCTACCTACTTTTAAAAAAAATCCTGGTTCCAATGTGTTTTAATGTTTCACTTTTTCGTGGAGGAGGCGGGGGTGAGGGTGGGGGTGGCTTTAAAGAAGGCTAGAGCGTGAAGATAAACAGAAGGTGGCAAACAGAGGAAGGAGAGGGAAGGGCAGAAGACATGAGTGTGGAGAGGATACATTATAAGTAGTTGGAGAAGGTGGCAGTAGGAAAGGGTAGCATAACGTGGGGGTAGGGGTATTGAGGAAGGAAGGATGGGAAGAGGAGCAAAAGGGAAGGGTTGTGTCAGTGGACGAGGACTCCATCTATCCTTTCCTTCCAGTTTTCAAGTTCTTATGTAAATATGCAGAAGTGAAGAAGTCCGACAAACCATCACCCAACAATTAAAACAGTACAAAAACCTGCTGACCACAGACAAGAAAAGGAAGCTCGGATGGTGTGGACATGTGACAAGATCAGATGGGCACTCCAAGACCATACTGCACGGAACAGTGCAGGGGAAGAGAAGGCGAGGCAGGCCGAAGAAGGAATGGGCAGACAACATCACTGAATGGACCGGGAAGAGCTTCTCCACAAGTCAGGTACTTGCCCACAACCGCTGCAAATGGAACCGACTGGTGCAACGTTTGTCTCTGCAGAGCCCTTAACGTTCCTGGAGGGGGTTATGGGAGCAGATGATGATGATGTAAATATGCGGCTTTTAACATTCAAGATTCAAGACGACTCCATTACACCATAAAGAGACCGTTCGCCTTCAGTCCCATGGGTCATGAAGTGGTGGGTTCGAATCTTGGCGGCCTCTGGTGAATTAAGGGTGGAGGTTTTTACGATCTCAAGTACAGACCTGCCAGTGCCATAATTGCCTTCGTGTATATACACATGCAGAAGATCAAAACAAGCACGTTAAAGGTCTATTTTTTTTCTATCAAAAATGATAACTAGATCTTTAAAATCCTGTCACTCATGTCAGCGTTCGGTGGGTTACGGAAACACGAAGCGTACCTAGCATACACCCTGAAGTCGCTTACGTTAATTCCTGTTCCGCTTTTCGTAAGAGTAGGCCATTGTGTGCCGGTGGGAACAGATGACAGAATTTACAAAACCGCATACACACGAGGATTGGGTGTAAAAAAAAAGCAATAAGTGCTTATTTCCATTTTCCTCGATATAAAAGAATAAAACTACAAATAACAAAGGTCTACAGAATCTTCACAATAATGTTGAAGGCGGTAGACAAGGGAAAGAAGAAGAAGAAGAGAGCTCTGGCAGGGCAACACTTCTAAAGATAGAGCAATGAACACTTCAGGACAACCACTTATCAAAAGTCTCTAGACACAAAATATGAATTATCTGCAACACAATTATAGGCTAGTAGCACACATTCACCCGACATTGGAGACAGAAAAGGAAAAATTAATGCTAAAAATGTAGGCTATTGATCAGGGTTTCAGAGGCTCTCTCTCTCTCTCTCTCTCTCTCTCTCTCTCTCTCTCTCTCTCTCTCTCTCTCTCTCCTCTCTGTGCGTGCGTGCGTGCGTGCGTGTGTGTGTGTGTGCGTGCGTGCGTGCGTGTGTGTGTGTGTGTGTGTAACGACCCGGGTTCGGATCCCGTTCAAGAGGATTTTTCCTCTAGAGTTAACATCAGTGCAGAGTCCATTCTCATCAAAAGTCCTTCGGATTAGACTATAAACTGAGGCCCCGTGTGCGAACGCACGCAGAACATCTTGCGCATACGTTAAATCCTATTCCGCTTTTCGGAAGAGCAGGCCATTCTGTGGGAACAGATGACAAAATTTACAAAACCGCACGCACACGGGGATTTGATTAAAAAAAAAAGCACATGAGTGATTTTTCCATTATCCTCAATAATATATTTTTTTAAAGTGTGTGTAAGTGTGTGAGTGTGTGTGCGTGCGTTTGTGCGTGCATGTGTGTGCACGAAAGGTTGTGGAATGTACTTTTCTGGGCGCCTGGCTTTCAGACGTCAGAAATGCATCAGGTGTCATCACAGATCTGCATAGAACTTTGTTCGGGAGACCACAGTCATCCCCCTCAAAACGTAATCAAGATTCGAACCCGCAATCGATAGTATTAGGTTAACACGTCATATGTAGTAATGGAAGTTTTCGGTGAAAAGTAGGGTGATAATTGGACCAATCAAAACCTTTTTGTTCTTACTCATTTTGATCACCTCACGAGATCTGTCGAGACTTGAATACTTCCGGTACACAGTGGAAAGAAATCGTAGGGCCCACGCTTTGTTTGGAGTGTTTCGTACAAGGACGTGTTGACGTTTTTTGGAGGTGGTTAGGACTACCACTCTCTATGAAACTTTGTTTAGTAATCATCACAACAGAAGAATGTCGTCTAAACTAGACACTCGTGTAATTCAAGTCACAAATGTGGCTCCGTCGACCACGAAAGATCAGCTGAAAACACTGTTCCAATTCATAGGACGCATCAGAGAAATCAAAGTTTTTCCTCCAGAGTAAGTAGCAATCAGTGATTTTGTTTGTTTGTTGTATTTCATCCTACAATGTCTAGCCCTTTTATAGTGTTTACAGATGGGTTGTTTCACATCAGCACACGTGAGAATCACACAAACACATTGATCGTGATTTTTGAACCAATATTCGGTACTAGTACGCAATAGCTTGGGCCCACATCAGTAGGCCTACATAGCCCTAATACTATAATAGTATATAGCCGTATAGGCCATAGGCCTACGTTACGTATACGTGTGTAGATTTATCACAAACCTAAGTTGATACTTTTTTCATTAAAAAAAAAAAGGTTAAGTGTATTTGACATTCAGATCTTTTTGGGTTTTTTAACATTTATTATGCCACCATCAAACAAAAACCTAAACCAAAACCCGTAAAACCTTAAAAGGGCAACTTTGACTGGTTTGTAAACATAAATTTCTAAGATGACAGCAGCCATTTTCTGTGTTGAATGTATAAAAGTTTGTTTTTATTTAATTTGTATAAGAAAACTTGTCAAATAATACACAGTAATTAATCATAATGCTTTGGTTCATAATTATACTGAAGAGTTTACCAGATCAACACACACTGAACACCTGGACACTATCATTTTTTTAAAAAAGGCTGAATTATAATTTGCAAAATGTGGCTGCCAATTTTGAAGAGATAAAAATTAAACATTGTTTTTTGGTTTTTCTTAACTCAAATGGCAAATCATTGGATCAGATTGTTTGGTATAAATTTTATGTGATTAGTTATTCACACGTATAGTTATTCACATGTATAACATATATTCTATTATTCATTCCGTCTCCTGCAACAGTGGTGCAACTACAAGCCTAAACCCTGTTACTAGTGTTAGCTCAGTCAGTGTTATGTTTTGAAAGCACACGGTCTCTGCTGTAAATTGTAATAATTTAAATACAGCACACAAACATGCAAAGTTCTGGAACTGTGGAGGTGGAAAACTGCATAAATGATTTACAAAGTACGTTGTGTCAGAATTTCCATCTGTTTTACCTTAGATAGACTTATTTTTACTATTTTACTGTAATAATTCTACACATGATTAAGAATAACTTGTAAAAAAGCACATGAGTGCTTATTCCATTGTCCTCGGTATAAAAGAATAAAATAAAATAAATAAATAAAAATGTGGCCAAGTTTTTTGTCAACAGAATAGATTTCATGATTCAAACTCAAATTTAAAGAATGTGAGATTGTGACTAATTAATGGCATAGCTAATAACTTTACTAGTTTATTTGCAGATAAGTCGTTCCAAGTATGGAATGACAGCCATTTTCAATGGAATTAGATGGATGTGTTTAGCATAAATTTAGTGATTTACTATGATTTAGTGATTTAGCGATTTACACATAATACATGCATGTAGTTTTGTAAATTTTAACATGAAACTTGCCAGTGTAGTTTGTGTTCACTGAGCAGTGAGCCCTCTGTGGGGTTGTGTTGTGTGTGTGTGTGTGTGTGTGTGTGTGTGTGTGTGTGTGTGTGTGTGTGTTTTGTGTGTGTGTTGAGTGGAAGTAGAGAGAGAGAGGAGAGAGGAGAGAGGAGAGAGGAGAGAGACGAGAGAGAGAAGACCATGTGCATTGTATGTGTGTGTGTATCACTGTGTCAGTGTGTGTGTGTGTGTGTGTGTGTGTGACTCACTGACTGTGTGTGTGTACACATGTGTAAATTATATACTAAATACTGTGCTCATAATGTAGTGATGTTTGTAGTATGAAATAATTGTTTCTTGTCATAATGAATTTGATAAACTCACATTGATTAGTAATCATCCTATTAGTATTATGATGTTCTTCAACTTCAAGGAATAAAGTATGCAGTGAATTTTTATTTTTGTATTCTTCTCTTATCTGAATACATGTATGTAAATTTTCTGTTGGCATTTTCAGTGGCCTGGATCAACAGGTGGCTGCCAAGGTGTGCTACATTGAGTTTGATGATACCACCGCCGCTGGTGTTTCCCTTCATCTCACAAACACCGTCTTCATTGATAGGGCTCTCATCGTTGTGCCTGTCATGGATGGTAAGTGGTTTGATGATCATGTAAACTTGATTACTAACTCAAGAGTTTAATAATGCTCAAGGCTGTTTTGCCTTATAAACTGATTTAAAAAAAGAGTGAGAATGTGATTTTACAGTGTTTTGTAAACTGCTTAAAGGGAGTGAGGGAGAAAGTACTTACTATTTTGGCATTGTTGGTATCAATGCCACTTTACTAGTTGACAAGGTCCAGAGGCCTTTATTATTCTCCTGGGATCTGTTGAGCAAGGGAGATGAAGAGTTTAAAAAAACAAACCCCCAACCCAAAACAAAAAAGCTTCTGATGGACAACATTGCATAGAGTCAGGCTGAGGCACACAGCTAACAGTTTAAAAATGAAGGAAGTTGGTGAACAATCTATCTATGCTGATCCCCATGAGTCAAACGACTCCCAGCCAAGGGAGACTAAAAGTTTTAATGAGTAAAAAGTGACCAAAAAAACCCCACAACGCTCCCCCCCCCACCAAAACAAAAACAACAACAAAACCCCAATTTTTGTATCTATAGATCTCTTATTTATAAGACTTAATGTTCATAAGATACAGTTCAAGTGTTGACAAAAAGAAAGTAGTTTTGCGTATGATATAGATCTAGATATGTTATAAAAGTTATGTTGATAAAATGCTATAACTGCTGGCTGATGTATATCTGAGACTGAAGTCAGTGTGTTGGTGGATCTTGGTGAACAGGGAAGATTCCCGATGAACGAGTGGCCATGCAGTTGACCCCACAGACTGTGGCTCGCATGAACCAAGGACAGCCGGCGTGGCCTTCCAACGTTGTCAGCCAGGTGAGCCGAAAATCACTGCCCTGTCTTGCCTTGATGGATAGAATGAGGTGTGGTGTGTGTGTGTGTGTGTGTGTGCGTGCGTGCGTGCTTGTGTGTATGTGTGCGTGTGCATGCATGTGTGTGTGTGTGACCATGAGTGTGTGTGTGCGTGCTTGCGTGCATGTGAGTATGTTTGTGTGCGCGTGTCTGTGTGTGTGAGTGTGTGTGTGTTTATTTAGGTGTGCTTGGAAGAATGTGAGTAGATGTACATTTGCGAAGGGTGTGTGTGTGCATGCATACGCGCGTGTGTGTGTGTGTTAACCTATTACTGTATTAGTGTCTGTGCACGAGATAAAAGAAAAAAAATACAAAGAAATTATTGAACAGCTTAAACTGCAGCAAGAACAATTACAAAAGTTTGTCAACAGGGCTTCTAACTAAACAACTATATCTCCAACATAATCACATTATCGGCCAATAATTGTTCAAATGTCAAGTTTGAAATCTTATCTAATAGATCTACAACTGTACCAGAAAAATATGGTTGAAGTCTTTCACAAGGAAGAATGACATGCTTAGGTGATAAGTGTGTGTGTATGTGTGTGTGTGTGTGTGCCTCTGTGTGTGTGTGTGTGTAAAGTATAATGCTGAAATGGGGTTTTTACTTTACAAATAGTGAAATACACAGTGTCAGTTAAAATGTTTGTAGCAGCCTTTTTCCAGCCCCATCTTCTTCCTTAATCTTTGGCTATACCGTTTATTTTTCATCAGATAGTGAGATAGTAGTGCTTCACAGCCACTTGAATGTATAATTGTATTCATAAGAAACAGCTCCCACCCCACTTTTTTAGAATCAATTTTCAGTTTCATTCATTCATTTGTTGTGTCTGCTTGCATTACAAGTTGTTATCATTTTGTAAATTGAATGATGAGAATCAAAAGTTTAAGCTTTGGGTGAGCAATCCTAACAGCCTGGAAGACTTCATGTATTGAAAAGACACAGTTCAGTTCTTATCTGACAGTGACAGTGCAGTATGTACATTGTAAGGGATTACATGCTTATAGGTAGGACCACTCATTTTTTCAAACATCCTAGAATTTGATGTTTGTTATTTCAAATGAAAGATAATAACAAGATCAAGAAGCATGCAAAATTTCAGATCATTATCTTTAACGGGTTTTTGAAATATATCACTCTAAACATTTTAAGACCCGACAAAACTGCCATTTTGTATTATAAAGCACTATTTGGACATGTCCCTCATGCTCGTTATGAATCTGACATTGCTGAAACTAGTTTTATATTGTTTTATGTTACTTTGAAGAAACAAATATTTAAAAAATAGGAAAATAAGTCAAAGGAAACAAATGGAATTTTACATCAAAATCGGAAAAATTCTAAAAATAGCTTGTGATTTGAGCTGAAAGGGGTACTTTACCCTCCTGTCAAAACCACAAGAATGCCTGAAAGTGTCCAAGATCTATATTACAGCTTGTACTTATTACTCAGATGCTGTGTATTTTTTTCTATAGGCTAAAAGTCATGCAGAGGCAAACTGCAATCGTCCAAAACACCCTTAACAGCAATTTGTGAATGTATAAAAGCAGTCCCAACAACAACACAAGCCCTGCCCGTAGGCATATCATCTTATCTCAGCTTCTACTTGACTGACAGAAATGGTTCACCTATCAAAATGTTTGTCTTCAAACAAAGGACATTCCAAGTTATTCTGTTTGTTTTTCCCCTCCTGTCCCCCCCCCCTCCCCCCAACCCCCCACCCCCCCACACACACACACACACACGCACACACGCTCATAATAGGCATATCATTACATCTTAGCTTCTAATTTACAGAAATGGTACACCTATCATAATGTTTGTGTTCAAACAATCAATGAGTCCTTTTAAAGGGCATTTCAAGTATTTCTGTTTATTGCCCCTCCCCCTAACACCCCTTCTCAAGCATCTTCTTCAGTACAAGAGATCACAGGTGTAGTCATGTTATCATCTGTGGGGTTTTTTTGTTGTTTTTTTTAGTTTCTGGTGATCTCACATGTTATCTCTGCTGGTTTTAGGACAGGTCCAGCAGTTTCCTCCTAACTCCCCAGGGACAGGGCTGTACATAATGACACTGAACTTGTCTGTTCGTTGACACTTTTCACCCATAGTCAGCACAGTTTTGAGTTTATATATCCAAAAAGCAAATCTGCAGAACCAGGACTGTATCTTTTTTTTTGTGCCCAGTGCTTTTAACCTTGCATAACTTCTTCCTGGGTAATCCATTGACCTCCTAGACCTCTGCCTAAATAAATTATGGTTCACTGTCTGATATACTGTTGCAAAGCGTGTGTGATGTAAAGATTTATTAGTGTTTTATTTGTTAACATTTTTCTTGTACAAGTTCATGCACATTTGGCACATTTTGTGTGAGTTACCTTCATCTGTTTGTTTTCAGTGTGAGTATATATATGCATACATGCATACGTATGAATTGTGGAGGTGTGTTTTAGACTATTGGTGTGGGTATGTGTGGTGTCATAAATACATACATACATTTATACATTTATACATATATATATTTTATATATGTGTGATTGTGTGTGTAAAAATGTGATTTTTGTGATTAAAAAGTATAAATGTGGTCTTCTGCAATAAAACATTCAAATTTGTGGTGTGTGTGTTGTTGTTTTAAAAAAAAAAAAGATTATAAAAGAGTGAAGAAAATGCATGAACTGTTTAAAATGCAAAAGGAACTGAGAAAAAAAAAAGTTTAATTTAATTTTAATTTCATTAGCACTTGCATGCTTTGATTCAGAAAAAAAATTTTGATCTGCATGAACTTGAATAGATGCATTCATGAGTGTTTTCTAATCGCAATAGAACTATTTCTGTTAAAAATGCATTCTTATATATGCACACAGAAACAACAGACAGTAAACAGATCGAAATTGAATTGAGGCAAGAGTTTTCGTTCTTAAATTTGTATTCAAGATGTTTCGTCAAACATTTTGACATGATACAACAAAGTACAGACGCTAAGAAAGAAAAAAACAACTACTAGAAACTATTTTGAACAGAATTATCACCCTGGTTAATTGTTATAATGGATAATTTTCACGAGCCCCCCTCGATGACCTAGTTCTTCGTTCCATGTGGTCCCAGTCCCGGTTAAACTTGTGATAAACGATGAAAGTTTTTAATTCTAAAATCATCAAGATATGAAAGTAATTACATATAAAGCAAAAACACAGCATTTACTTCTTCAAATGTGAGTGTATTGCACTGTACACATTGAAAATCTCTGTTGACATTCGCAAGTCGAAGCGTTGGTCCGTTGACTGGCGGAGGCCGCCATTTTGTTTAATAAGAGAAAGGGGGGTACTGTATGCAAATGAGAATGGGACGTCATCCACGGAACTAAGCGATAAACTAAAATGAGGTATTTGTTCTTGAAAAAAACAAACTTTCTAATGGTGCTTTGGGATTTTTTCTACGATTACAGAAATTTCTACGACTTACGCAAAATGTAGGTAATTTTTAAACGCATAATACTATATCTTTGAAAAAGAATCACAAAAAATCCCATCATTTATTCGGTTAGCGGGAAGTTTCTTCTTTCCAATGGTATGCGCTATGAATATGTTTGTGTTGTTGAAAGCCCCGATTGCGATAAAAGACAAAGCACAAAATTACCAAGTTGCGTTTTTAGCGAGTGAGGCTCTGGCAGCAGCAATTTTTCAGTTTATTACCGATATTTAACGCATCGCTCGCGCTTATCCAGTCATCATTCTTGCAAAATAATATTATAGATGTTGAGTTGATGCATTGAACTTTTTATTGGTATGTTTTAAAAACGTTTTCTATCAGATTTGTATGGAGAAATTGGGGTGTGAAGTTGGTCAATTTTGCTACTTTCCGCTACACTTTCCTGGCTAGTGGCGGCCGTGGTCCTACTTACTTAAAACTACACTATTTTTTAAAATGTTTTTTGTGTTGGCATCTCCAGCGGAAAGATATTGTCAGTAAATGGTGTGGTAGAGTTAATTTGTAAGTTGAATCTGCACCAAGTGCTATCTGTTTTATTGAAAGTGGATGAGAAGTAATCAAGAAATATTGGGAGGGGGAGGGGGGGGATTGTTTTGTGGGGTCTTTTTTTGTTCTGTTTGTTAGTTTGGTGGTTTTTTTGGTGTTTTTGTGTGTGGTACTAATACTTCTAAGAGATAGTATCAGGCTCTAATATTTGTCAAGATTTTTCAATTTTATTAACATCTTATTGAATGCATTTTGTTTTAAGAAGACTGGAATTAATTTGCCCAACTGTTAATGTTACACATTTCTGTTCAGTTGTTGGGAACTGGTGCAGGTCAAGTGATTACCACATACGACCCTCGATTAAATGCTCTTGGTTTACCCCAGTACCCTCCCTTGCCAGCAAACCTGGATGCTGCTAAGGTGGAGGAGATTCGCCGCACCATCTACATCGGCAACCTTGACCCCAAAACAGTATGTTCGTTATTCATGCTTCATGTGTGTTTGTGTGTATTTGAACTTTTTAAACTATTAATCATTGTTGGTTGCATGTGTAGGAGTGGAATGGATGCAAGCGCTTTGATTTGTTGTTTTTTACAAGATATAGTGCTATATAAATTCCATTTATTATTATTATTATTATGTATACTCAGAAATCATTGATACTTACTCCTAATCATGTCTGGCTCAATAAGTTGGATGTATCTCAAAATATACATGTATATATATGCAGGCTCATGCAGACAGGCATGAGCACACACACTGCATTATATACTAAAGGGATAGCCTGGCGAGTCCTGTTTGAGCCACCATCGAGAGGCCCCATTCAAAGGGATTTTCTCTCTGGAGTTAACATGTGTTGATTCCACTCCCCTGAAAGTCCCTGAAATGAGACTGTAAACTGAGGTCCCATGTGCGAATACATGCAGAACATCTAGTTGACAAGTCAAAACATGATCCACCTTGTGGAAGAGTAGGCCATTTGTGCCGGTGAGAACAGGTGACAAAATTTACAAAACCACATGCACTTAAGGACTGGGTGTAGAAAAACACATGAGCGCTTCTTATTCCATTGTACATGAAATAAAAGACAGATTTGTAAAAATAATGAATTAATATATCGATAAATGCAGTACACATATATGTTTACATTGAGAGAGAAAGAAAGAGAAATATGCTCACAGAGACACTTGCGCATGAATTAACGTGTACATAAATTCATGCACATGTATCGCACACACACACACACTCGCACTCACTCACTCACTCATTCACAGAGACACTTGTGCATGAATTATATGCACATAAGTGTTTGCATGCACATGAATTGCACACACACACATCTTCTCTCTCTCACACACACACACACCACACACACACACACACACAACACACACACACACACACACACACACACACACTCACTCACTCACTCACTCACTCACTCCTCCTCTCTCTCTCTCTCCTCTCTCTCTCTCTCTCTCTCCCCTCTCTCTCTCTCTCTCTCTCTCTCTCTCTCTCTCTCTCTCTCTCCTCTCTCTCTCCACACACGCACGCGCACACAAACACACTCACACACTTCACACATGCATGTATTATTCAAGGCCCATGTTCACACACATGTTGTGTCATGGGGGTTGATGTACAGACATAATGGTCCCCCCCATCTCTCTCTCCTCTCCCCCTCCTCTCTTTCCTCCCTCTCTCTCTCTCTCTCTCTCTCTCTCTCTCTTCTCCCTCTCCCTCTCTCTCTCTCTCTCTGTGTTGTGATTTCAGACTCCTGACATGCTGATTTCCTACTTCTCCAATGCTGGAGAGGTGAAGTATGTACGCATGGCAGGCGATGATAGTGCCGGTGCCCGGGCGGCCTATCTGGAACTGACGGACCAGCGCTCTGTGCCCGCCAGTCTGGGCTACAATGGACTCGCCTTCAATGGCCGCACCATCACGTGAGTCAGGATTTTGTTTGACGTATGCATGTAATTATATAAGATTCAGGTGCACAGAAGAACTGGACGTTTACGTGATGCTTTTATTGTGCACGGCGTGTTTTTGTTTTAGGTTTTTATTTCTTTCACGCATGCACACACACAGGCACGCACAGCACACACGCACACATGCATGCACGCACGCATCTCCTTCTCTTCCCACCCTTCCCTCTGTCCAAAACAGGGCAAAAACAGGAATACGCCCTTTTGGTTTTCTACAACAGTTCATATAATGAGTAAAATGATGCTAGTGATGATGTGAGAAGTAAAATGATGCTGGTGATAATGTGACAAGTAAAGTGATGCTGGTGATAATGTGACAAGTAAAATGATGCTGGTGATAATGTGACCAGTAAAATGATGCTGGTGATAATGTGACCAGTAAAATGATGCTAGGGATGAGGTGACAAGTAAAATGATGGTGGTGGTGATGTTACCAGTAAAATGATGCTGGTGATGATGTGACCAGTAAAATGATGCTGGTAATGTGACCAGTAAAATAATGCTAGTGATGATGTGACAAGTAAAATGATGGTGGTGATAAAGTGACCAGTAAAATAATGCTAGTGATGATGTGACAAGTAAAATGATGCTGGTGATGATGTGACCAGTAAAATGATGCTGGTGGTGATGTGACCAGTAAAATGATGCTGTTGATGATGTGACCAGTAAAATGATGCTGGTGATAATGTGACAAGTAAAATGATGCTGGTGATAATGTGACAAGTAAAATGATGCTGGTGATAATGTGACAAGTAAAATGATGCTGGTGATAATGGAATATAATGGGACAAGTAAAATGATAGTGGTGATAATGGAATATAATGGGACAAGTAAAATGATAGTGGTGATAATGTGACAAGTAAAATGATGCTGGTGATGATGGGACAAGTAAAATGATGCTGGTGATAAAGTGACCAGTAAAATAATGCTAGTGATGATGTGACAAGTAAAATAATGCTAGTGATGTTGTGACAAGTAAAATGATGCTGGTGATGATGTGACCAGTAAAATGATGCTGGTGATAATGTGACAAGTAAAATGATGCTGGTGATAATGCGACCAGCAAAATGATGCTGGTGATAATGGGACCAGTAAAATGATGCTGGTGATAATGGGACCGGTAAAATGATGCTGGTGATAATGTGACCAGCAAAATGATAGTGGTGATGATGTGACCAGTAAAATGATGCTGGTGATAATGTGACCAGTAAAATGATGCTGGTGATGATGTGACCAGTAAAATGATGCTGGTGATAATGTGACCAGTAAAATGATGCTGGTGATAATGGGACAAGTAAAATGATGCTGGTGATAATGGGACCAGTAAAATGATGCTGGTGATGATGTGACCAGTAAAATGATGCTGGTGATAGTGGTACAAGTAAAATGATGCTGGTGATGATGTGTGCAGGGTCAACCATGCCAAAACCTCCATTGCCAAGCCGTTGACCAAATCTCAGGAGGCGTCGAGGCGCGAGGTGGAGGAGGCGATGAAGAAGGTCAAGGAGGCGCAGTCCCTCATCTCCGCTGCTGCTGGAGGTCAGTGGCTTTGCTATCTTATAATCCCCCCTCCCCCCACTTCAAATTTGCCCCCAGAGGGGAATAAACCCTAACCCCAACCCCCAAACCATCCAACAAAACCAGACAAAGTTATGGACTGTAAGCTGCTGCTTTTTTCTTTGGAAGTGGCTTTTGTACCTTTTTTTTTTTTTTTTTTAATTTACGTTTTCTTTTTGTAAAATTCAATTTATGTATAGTTCTGTTTGTATGTTTCTTTTATTTACTTTTTTCCTTTTGTAGAATTTCCTTTTGGTTGCAAATACCTTTTTTTTTTTTTGGTTTCATCTATTCTTTTGTTTGTTAACCTTGTTTTAGGGGTAGTTTTGTTGTTTTTAAACATATTTTGGCATCAACAGCGAAGAAGTCACAAAAACCAAAACCAAACCCAAAATTGACCAGATGTAGTGGAGATTCTTCTTAGGTAAAGTAAAGGTGTTCTCATAACCTCTACAGTCATTTGGGAGGGAGGTGTCTAATACGACCTCAGCGTCTCTAGGGGCCAGCATTGTGAGAGTGGTGCTCATGTCTTCTCCCTTGCTGCTGTACCCATTCCTCCTTGGCAGTCTTCAGTCTCGAAAGACTGTGGAGTTGCGCTCTAGGTGTTCATTCTGGTACAGCGTCGGTTGTGGCTGGCCAGACCGGCACGGGAATGACAGTCCAGACTTCATCTGTGCCCTCTGCCATAGGGACTGTGCCCATTCACAGCTGGGTGAATTGGGGGACTAGTGATGAAGCCAAGGCGCACAAATGGTTACACAACCAAGAGGTAATCAGGCTCAGTGCTGCTTAACCTCAGCGTGGGAAGAGCGAGTGCACTGACCCCAAGCGTACGTAGAAAGAGTAGTACATTACAAGCAGCATGTCTGTGTGTGTGTGTGCTCAGGCAGAGGTCTTAGGTGTGCTGCTGCTGCTCCCCGTACCCACGCTTGAGCTGAAAGTTCACCATGAGCCAGCTGTTCCTTGGAAGACTGAAGACTGTGTGTAGTTTGTAATGTGGGTGTGCATATGAGGGAATGTGTACATGTGTGTGTGCGTGTATATGTGTGTGCGTGCATGTGCGTGTGTGTGTGGGTGTTTACTGTCTATTCACACCAAGTGATTTCAGACAAATCAATCTGAAACTCAGCTGCCATCTACACCCATCGTCACTTGCCCAGAAGGTTAAGTCATTTTTTTAAAGCATCAGCATTAGCGCAAGCAACGAAATAATTGTTTGACTGTACATTGTCTAGTAATAATGAATAATTAATGAATAACTATCAGTTAATAAAAGTGCAATTTTCTTTTCTACCACTGACATCTGATTGATAGATTTTCTTCTAGCCAACAGACAGGTCAAATTGTTCGCCAAGTTTCTTCAGCAAAAGCATTGGTAGTATGCCCCACTCCCCTTCCCATCCAAAAAAAAAATCCCTTTTACAGATTTTTTTTGCCCATTTATGAATGGTTTGGTGCGTGTATCATGAAGATCCAGTTTTCATTTTGACTTGAAATCTGTAGTTTGCTTCTATTTGCATAACCGAGGCTGATAGACTTGAGAGGCTCAGACACCTGCTGTATAGCTAAAAGGTGAGAAAGGTGTATTGACGAAAGTTTGCAAGTTTGGTATAATAGCCAGGAAGGCCTGAGAAAAATGGCAAAAGACATGCTAATGACTGTCTGTATGGAGTCTGTAGTTTTAACTGGCCTATAGATTCATAGCGTTTATTCGCTTGTGATTGAAACCAACCAGCACAGAGGTGTTCCTTTCAGAATATTTATAAACGTTTCTAATGCAGTGAAGTTCTGCTCATAGTTTTCTGTTTCCGTCATGATTTCTTTTAAAAATAGCTGTTTGATTTCTCTGTTGTTTGGCTGGGGTTTTTATTGTTGTTGTTTACAGCTCACCGTTTTCAATTTCATCTTCTCTGTTGTTTGGGTTTTATGTTTTTCACAGAGTCAGTGTATAACAACATTTCAGAGCGAAGCCGATCTAGGTCTAGATCTCGCAGACGGTCCCGCTCCAGGGGCTACAACAGTCGCTCAAGGTCACGCTCCAGACGACGGTCGAGATCCAGATCTAAAGGTCGGCGTCGTCGTACAAGGTCACGCTCTCGGAGAAGGTCGAGATCTCCTCGGCGCAGGAGGTCACGATCGCGCTCCCCCCGTCGTCGCAGATCTCGTTCGAGGTGGGTGCATGTTATTTCTTTGTTTCCCTTTGTGTTTGTTTGACAAAGCGATTGTTTGTTGTAGTTGTAGTTTGTTGCTGGTATTGGTGTAACCAGGAAAGTATTTGATTTTGTTTGTTTTATTGTAGCTGAATATGACACACGAGTAAAGAAGCGGAGAGTTTTTTGGAGTGCTCTTTACCGGTTTTTGACTTCTTTGTGATTGTTCCCCTCTGTCCTTGCTCTTTCCCTTTCCCCGATGGTTTGGTCTGATATCCTGCCACAGTGTTTAGATTGAAGTGCATTTTTTCCAGCCTTTAAGATTGAGAAAATATCTTCCCATAAAAGAGGCTGTGTCATGCTTTTGCATAGATCTGCCACTATTATACTTTTTGGAAAAAAGCCAAACCAAGACAAACAAGCCCCCTTTCTCCTTCCCCAGCCAACCAATCAACCAACCTACCAAACAAATGAATCACCCATCTCATTCTAAAGCAAAACAAAAAGAAGTAAAACGTACTAAAAAATAAAAAAATGAATCGCTAAAATAATGTGAATTTATGTATGAATAATAGAGACTTTGGTTTCAGACGGACACATTTTATTGTAAACAGAGAAAGGATTTTTTTTCTTTTCTTTTGAAAGGAATTTTTCTTTCTTTCTTTTGAAACAGAAAAGAATTCAAATATTAACTGTATGGTTTGACTTTAAGCAGAAAGGGAAACATCCTTTTGTGTGTGTGTGTGTGTGTGTATTTGAATGGCTGTGAAGGGTTGTTTTCACAATACTGTTGTTGTTTTTTGAGTGTCAGAGAAAGTGTGGCAGCTTTGTGAAGATGGTGGGAGGTGAATTGCGGTGTGTGAGTTGTGAGGGGGGAGAACACTGAAGTGGTTGTTGGTGGAGGGGGAAAGGGGTCTGTGGCCTGTGTGATGCATACAGCGGAGGTGTGTGTGTGTGTGCACTGTGTCCTTCTAGGTCTGGCATTGTTGTCATACCAGCACGGGAGTGAGTATGATCTGACCAGCACAGTTCACCCCTCTCCTCACAGGCACTGCATACATGCATACTGCCATTCCTTGTTACCTCTCTATTCTCTCTCTCTCTCTCTCTCTCTCTCTCTCTCTCTCTCTCTCTCTCTCTCTCTCTCTCTCTCTCTCTCTTCTCCTGTCCCCTCCTCCTCTCTTCTCCTCTCCTTTCCTTCCTATTTCTCTATGGTATGTGGTCTTGTGGTTGTGTCAATGTTGTTTGCCTGTTAGGTTTTTCTTTCCCTTTTTTTATTTTGGGCACTAATCGCATGCTGTTGTACCTAGCGCTTATTTCACTGCGGTGGATGAAAGTTGTGTTGAAGTATGCGTGCTTTGAGTGAGTGTTGCGGCTACCTTGTCAGCGGTAGTGGCATCCTTCTTGTTGGGGGTTAAAACAGCGCTGTGCATCTTTTGGTAGATTCCCAGCAACGTTTTTGGTTGTGCTTCATGATTATTTACCGTTTTATTTCTTGTGGCGGCATTTTACTAATCCTTTTATTTGTGTTCGGATAAGCCGTTGAAAACTGTAGTGAGTGTGGGATTGTTTTGATCGTTTGTAATAGTCATAGGTGTGGTGATCGATCCATGTCTTGTCGTAATGGGTAAGCATAACAAGAACAGTTGCCAGGGGAGCAAAAGAAATGTTGATTTCTCTGCGTATGTGTATGTTAAAGTTGAAGGCAGGCAAAACTTGTTTTTCGATTGTGATAAATGATTTTGATAAAAATTGTAGATACCAGTGTAAGATAAGATGGAAATGGTATTGATCTTTCAGAATCAATGTAAAAAACAACAAAGAAAGTATAAAAAAAAAAAAAGGCTGAAACATGTTAACTTACAGCTGTTTTTAAAGGGTAGGGTGGGGGTGGTCATGTATTGGCATCTTTCCTTTATATGCTGTTGGCGGCTTTTGTGTATGCAGTAGAGGAGGCTGTTTGATACTGGTTAACTTGTCTTTGCCTATTTCTGGTTCTGGCTTTCGTGGGTTGATTGATGCTGTTGCCTCTGGCTTCCTTTCTCTGTCTGCTGAAGCTTGTCTCTTGGTTGGAACCACAAGTGTCAGAGATCACTGCAGTACTTATTTATAAGTGTGAATGGTTACTGGATGGGGAAGGTAGAGTGTTCATGCAAACTATGTGGAAGGATGAAATCATATTTTGAACACTCAGAAGCCTAACTGTTCAGTCTTATGGGATGGGTATGGCAAAGAATTCGGAGGAGTGAGAAGGAAGAGGAGGGAAGACACTAAAGGGACAAATGGAACATATATATATTTATTACACGTGTCTTTCAGTCTTTGATACCTTCTATCTAGAGTCCCCCACCCCCACCTCTCCACCATTCCATACAGTTGTCATGCACTGATCTGATTTGATGAGCACTTCGTGTGAAGATGGTTTTATCGTTATAATCATATCATTACCGTGTAATGTGTGTGTACCCTCATACCCCAGATGATTGTAAATGATGGTTTCAAATTTGGAAGAGACTGTGTGGTGTGTGCCACCCAGAGCCCTCCAGTCTCCACTTATCTTGCTGTAAACCTGGCTGTCAGCCTCAAGACCAAGGCTGCATGCACTGTAATTATGCCCTTCTGAAGCCTGCGTTGATCAAAGTATCACTCTGGCATCCCAATTTTGTGGAGTTTCATGATTTGTACTGCTTAACTGATACAGGCCCGATACGTTGACTGAGTTGCCTCACAAGAAAAAAATGTCAGACTTCACCAAGGCATACAGGGATACACAGAAATCATTGAAGTTTTCCCCACCTTTATTTGTCCGCAATTTTCTGAGTTCATGGGGAAAAGAAAATAACCTGCATAACACAAAAGGAAATGATGGAACTAAATTGGGTACACTTATCTTTGGTTTGAAAGCAGAGCTGTTTGGCTGGGGTTATGGAATGCACCAGTTTATTGCTAGTGCTACTTTGATAACACGATGATGTGACTGGGTGTTGTGGTGTTGATATGTGATCTAACTGTGGTATGTGATGGGTGTTGTGTGTGTGTGTGTGGACCGGTGTTTGTGTGCACTGTGCAAAAGTGGGTATGAAAGGTGGTTTTGTTTGTGCAGCTGGTAACCACAGGTAAGGCTTGATGTGGTGGGGGTGTGCGAGTGTGTGATGTGTGTGCACACTTAGTCTTTTCTGTGGTCTTTCTGTCAGTCTGTTGTGAACTTCAAGTCTTCAGTCTCAAACCAAACACAGTAGGCACAGTGGGACCTGTCCACATGTTGTGGTATTGACTGTGTGTTAGCTGTGAGATGGACAGTAGTAGCACACACTACACCCCACCCCCCACCCCTTCCAAAAAAAAAAATCCTACCAGAATTTTAAACAAATAGATATGGAAACAAAAGCCCAACAACAGTTTAAAAAAAAAATCTACCAGAGATATTTATTTTTCAAATTCTTTTAGTTCAGAACACAACTGATTTCCAGCTCTCAGCAGTAAAGTGAACTTTGTTCCCAGTTTGTGATTGGCTAGACTGGCTTATCATCCTGGCTGGTTTTGCCCCTTTACCTCACTGGCAGAATGAAGAACGCCAGGTAGACTGGTGTTTCCGTAAACTGCCAAACTTTTACACAGTAAAGTAATACATAGTTTTATTTTGCAATCGCTTACTCACAAGAAAACTGCTGCTGAAGTGAGTCTTGTATTGATTCAAGAAATAACAAAAGCTTGAGACCTTTTGATACATCAAGTTCTGCCAGGGTTTGGATCAATCATAGCTTTGACCAGTCTTCATAAAAGAAATCAAGCATGGGCTTACCCATTAGTTGCCTTGTTCAAAGTATTATCATAATCGTGAGATTTTTCAGCTCATTCATTTTGACTTTGACAGAGATTTGAAGAAAATTGTTCAACAGAGCAGAAACAGCAGCAGTAACATCACAGATGGCAGATTTGACTTGGAGATCTGAAGGGTGGAATGGAGCTGGTAAAAGTGTCGTGTTGGTGAATTGTAACACTGGTATGTCAGTGACATTTTAACACTGTGTTCTGACAATGTGCTCTTTTAGAGGCAAGAGGCAAGATCACACATGGACTAAGATGTTCTGACTTCAGAAGACATAACGATATATATTGAAAGGATATATATCAGGGGGGTTTTCCACAGTAATTGGATGTGTCGCACATTTATATAAAACAAGAATTCACATATGGCTAGTTTCAAGTAAGAATTAGCTTTTTGCCAGTTTCCACCATGTCATCTTCACACTCACCAAGAAAAGCAGTTATTTTTTAAGAGTTCAGAACATATATCATTTGAGTGAGTGAGTGAATTTGGGTTTTTTTAAAAAATTGTCTACTCTATCATTCTTGGTGACTACTGTAAATGAACGTGTAAGTGGGTTCTTGCAGAAAGTGAATTTAAAACTGTTCTGGATGGTCTGCGCGCTACCTCATCTTTTGATGGCCTTAAAAGCTTACATGTCTACTGTGTTTGTGCAGGCGCAGGAGGTCAAGGTCAGCTTCAAGATCCCGGCGTCGCTCTCGATCCCGTTCCAAGTGAGTCATTCAGATTCCAAACTTCTTTCATCATGTTTCAAAGGACGCTTTCGTTGGTGGTGGGAACTCATCGATGATGCCGTATCACAGTTTCCAATATCATATGTATAGTAAACATTTCAGTCAAGTTGTGAGAAAATACAGATGTTTGAATATATATATACCAAATTTGCCTATGAAAGTTTTGAATTTTTATGAAATTATGACTTGAAATACAGAAAAGCACGTTTGATTTTATGATTTTTTCCCCCTCTCCCCACACACATCCATCCACAAAACATGTGCATATTCACATTCTCTCCCCCCACCCCCCTTCATTTCTCCCCATCATCCTACTGTACACACACACACACGCACACACATACTCACTTACACACACACACACACACACACACACACACACACACACACACACATCCCCCCCTCTGTGAGAATGTCACTGTCACAGACTGTTTGCAGTCAGAAAGCCATTGAGAGTTTACAATGTACCCATTTTTCTTTTTGCAGGCGACGATCTCGAACCCCTCCAAGGGCGTACTCGCGGCGCTCACGATCACGGTAAGAACAACGTTTTTTGCTGTCCGGCTCTTCTCTGCCCGCTTCTGTCTGTTCCTCACAAGTGATGATAATCATCGGCAGGTCTTACAGGCATGCGTGTGTGTGTGTGTGATGATGATGAAAATTACTGTATCCAATTTGGGAAAGTTGGGAGAGGGGGATTTTCACACAGAGTTCACTAGTTTTGAGGGTCATTTTATTTATTGCCAATACCATCATCAAATAGAAGGCTGTTTTTGATCATCATTGTGTGATGCTGGTATTTGTCTTAGTTCTTACTGGAAGTAAGTTCAGTCCTTGCTCTCAGTGCGCAGCGTCCGTTACGGTCACTGACAGATCTTCACAGCCTGACTGGACTTTTCCCTCAGCTCCTTGAGAAGTGGCTGGGCATTGCTTGACATTTTCAGCGAGTGTCTTGTATTCAGGCTGAACCTTGCAGAGCTCATCCGTCTCCAGGCAGCAGGGTGTGTGCATGCTGTGTATGTTTGTGTCATCCACGCCACCCGCCCTCGCGGGCTTACTCCTCTGGGAAAGGGGGATGTGGGCAAGATGTGCTGTGCGCATTTGTACACTACATGTTGGTTTAGAATCTCATCTGAAGGGCTTTATGGGAAGTGGAGTCAGTACTGGTGTTAACCTCAGGGGAAATTTTCCGTGAATGAACACCTCGGCAGAAACCTGCCTTTCATTACTATCAGGTCGCAAGTTTGATTCTCTAAATACAGGCTGTCCCTAGCTGTAACTGTCACAGGATATTTTGAATAGATAGGTAATATTGAGAAACTATTGTATACATGGTAACTTTTTATGTTTTGCGATAGTACAGAGATCCCTAACTAGAAATGGATTTTCCTGAATTCTCTGCGCTGCTGAACTGTAAAATACTGGTTCAATGTTTGCGCGTTAAGAGCGGCTTTTCATTGGACAAAACTAGAAACAAGTTTGTCAAAGGGCTGTTGTGATGTTCCACTGGTGTGTTCAGAAGTCATGTTGCACAGCACATGTACAGAAAGAGACTCAGAAATTACATTCTCTTGAAACTTGAAAACGGGGAGATTTTTTTGTTATAGCATATTATGGCGTATTATGATCTGTAATGTAATGCTTCCTCTTTTTAAATTTTTTTAAATGTTATTTTGGGGGAAAAAAGCCTGAAAGTCAGAAAGTTATCTGCGCAAAAGCTTTTTCATCCTATATATATAAGGGTTTTAAAATATTGTTTGAGACAGTGTGTTATAAAGACAAATGCATCAGAAACGAGGTAGAAATACATACTGAAAGGGTGGGGGGTAAGAGAAGAACCCAGGCTCGTTACCACACACATCACATTTTACAGCACTTTTGTACCTCTCATTGTGCATTCCTCTTTGTCACCAATCTTGTTTCATTGTTGAAAACTGATCTGTGTGTGTGTGAACAGTTATGAATATGCATTTATCTAAAGTATACACAATGGTCTTTAGTGGAAGTGTGCACTTTGGAAATGCTTCTCCGAGAGGAAATGAAAAGATGTATAGTTGATGATCTCTGACACTGAGGGTGTGTAGCTGTGAAGTATCAAGTCCTAGCGGTAGCATTTAGCACATTTGACATTTTATTTTTGTGTATATATATATATATATGTGTGATTTTAGAGTAGCATTTTATTTTACTCACAAGGGATGTCTTCTGCACCCTGCATGTAAAAGCTGTGATGTGATGATGAAGATGCTTGTCAAATATGGAGTATACTGTGTCTCTCTTAGAGAAAACTGACTTGGTTTTGTTTCTTTTTCTCTCCCTGAATCTTATGCATTGCTTACTGGGTTTCGCTTGTCTCTGAGCTGCTTATGGGGATGGATTTGTTTTTGTTTTGGGTGGTGTGCATTTGCTGTGCTTGCAGTCCTGTGCTCATGTCGCGTTCAGTGCCTCCTCCTCCTCCCCCCCCCCCCCCTCTCTCTTGTTTCCCTTTTTACTTTTTATTTTACTCTACCTTTTATTTACCGCCCTTTCCTATTTTGTGTCTGGTGGCAGTGTGCATTGACTTGTCTGATGCCAAGCATGTCTGGGTTTGATTTGTGTGTGTGTGTGTGTGTTGAAGTTTTTGTCTTTTCAGGAGTCGTTCATTGATGATGATGATGGTAATGATGACAGTGATGATTTGTGATTGTGTGTGTGTGTGTGTGTGTGTGTATGTGTGTGTAGGTGTGTATGTGTGTGTTTAGTTTCATTATCTACTTTTCATGTTCAGCATGAACTCCAGCAGATACTGAAATGTGCATTTAGTTGTGTAACTATTTAAAACTTTTTTTTTTAAGTTTTCAAGTCTGTTCACCTGTAAGATTTTGAAGATGATTTCAGAAAAAAGACTACCTGTTTTTAATTGTTGATTGTAATGATGTCGTGATTGTATTTGAATTGAAAAATAGGGGCAAAGAAAGAAAAACTGTAGTGTATGTGTGTGTGTGTGTGTGTGCAGACATGTATGAAAATATGTGGAATGTATGCTGTTGTGTAACACACTAAGTCAGGTAGTGCCAAGCATTGTGTAATGTTATTTAGTTATTGCATTTTATGGTTTGCATCGTCAGATGGTATGTTATTTTCAGTCATGAAAGTGGAGGAATACATAGCATATGTTAATCTTCTTATCCCATGTGTAAATGGAATATTATAGTACACCTAATTGACAAGGATCTTATCTTCAGATTGCGTGTTTTGTTCTCATTGTTCCTACATGTTTTGTATTTAGTTTACATGATAAAGAACAGACAAAAAACAGGTTAACCCCTCCGCTCTCTCTCTCTCTCTCTCTCTCTCTCTTTAACAAGTGTAGCTAAAAACAAAGCCTGTATCCAGAAGGCCCTGGGAAGGAAGGTCGTGTGACTAGAACCATTCACCTTTAACCTTTCCAGGAGCAGGGCCGCGGGGCGCAAGTCTCGCTCGCGCAGTCGCCGTCGCTCGCGCTCGCGCTCTCGAGGCAAGGGGAAGGAGAAAAAGGAGAAGGGGAAGAGCGAGAGAGGGGAGAAGAAAAAAGAGAAGAAGGCGGCAGCCTCGCGCTCCCCCTCACCCCCGACCCTCCACCGGGAAGGCTCTGCCACCCCACGCTCTGGCGGAGAAGCGTCTCCTGCCAAACTGAGTGCCAGGTGCTGACCTTGACCTAGACCTTGACCTTGCTTTTTTTTTTTTTTCCTTAACCTCTTAACTGCCCAGTGCAAGTGCACCCTATATGCCGGGGGAATAAATGTACCACTTGCTATGTTCATATCCCTCTTTACTCAGAAACTACTACATGAATATTCCTGATAGTTTACCCAATGACAGTATATATATATATCGTAGATTACTTCGAGGCAAGCTCAAATTAGGTAGCATGATATTTCACTGCTAAAATATGTTTAAAATGTAAAAAATCGACCAAAAATACGATTTCTTCATCACCACTGTCATCCCGAGTATCCCCATCTCAATAACGTCAATTATAAGTCTAGGCCAAATCTCATTGATTGTTTTTTAAATACACGATCTCCTGAATCATACGCGATCGTTTTCATCACTGTTAGGTAAATCGAGTTTTATTTGCCACTTTTACAGCTGTATAAAGTTATTGATGCCTTCAACAAGAAGTGTCAGCCATTTTGAACAAGAACTTCCCAAGCAGTCATGCATAAAAACACAAAATACGAGCGAAAAAACGATCGTTTTTGCCACGGTTTTTGCAGCTGGATGTTGCCAAACAACAGGAGAGTGATCTCCATTAATTTTGGAGTTTTTTCCCTTTAACTGTAGTCAAGGAAGCAGGCTTGTTTACTTCAGTTCGACACCCCGGAAATTTTCCGGGTTGTAGGCGTATAGGGTGCACATTTAGCCCCGGAAAATTTCCGGGGTAAGGCAGTCTAGTGGTTAAAGTGGATTAGTAGTTCTGAACTTGAAATGTTGAGCTGTTTTTTTAAATGTTTTTGTCCCCCGAGCTTCAGTGATCCGTTTTGAAAAGAGTGGAGTAGATCTTGAAGTGTGGGTCTGCAACTGTGTACTGATGGTGTAACTCTTTTTGTTTTGTGGTGTACGTGATGTGATTACTAGGCTGTGAATCGTAGTGCATGGTTTGCATGCATGTGGTTTTGGTTCTGCTGTTGTTTCGACTAATGAAAAAAGCGGTACTGCTCCACTGGTCGTATTCTGTGCATGTTCAACTTTTCAGTGTTGACCAAGGTCTTAATTTCAGCCTTTTTGCTTTTGGTATTTACAACTAACAGAATTGTACTGGTTCAGGTCGTGGTACGGTTGTAATCAGGGCTGCCTGTAGTCCCATTATGTTCGTGTTTGTCCAAGAAAACAGCAGAAACGGACAACCTGTCCTAAAAGTCCATGTTTTGCTTCCTATTTCCTGGAGAAGAAAAGTTCACATTCCCCCTGCTTCCCTCACCCGCACTACCACCCTTCAAAATTGGCACAAGTATGCACACACGCACACACACACATGAACGAACACTCAGTATCGCCCCATTAAAAAAAACACGATGATTTGAATATTGAACTCAGATGTTGTAGTCATCACATATCTTCTTGTCAGAGTGTTGAAAATATGTCAAGAGAAAAAAAACCATAAAATTTTGGGGGGGGATGCAAATTCAAAATTTTAGAGAGTGAGAGGAAGGGGGTAGCAGGGAACGCTCCTGACTTCAGTGGTTCTGGTGTTCTGTCAGGCCTGCTGTTTGTCTGACTGCAGAGACATCAGGGAGATTGGGCAGGACTTGAAAGTTTGTTTGATGATGATGGTCATCATCTTTGTACTGTAGACTTTGGGCATAGTGTACACAATGATAGAGGAATAGAGCTGCGGGGTGTTTTTTTTCATGAAAGATTAAGGTACATGGATAGAGAGAAGGGCTAGACTGATGTGAGCGCAAAGTAAGAAGAAACAAAGAAAGATTATCTTTTTTTTGTGGTTATCAGTCAGAAAGAGAAGGAGAAGGGGAACTCGGAAAAGGCAACGTCCAGGTAAGTGTGGGTGGTCAGGTGGTTTGTTTATTACCAACCCTTTCTCTTCTTGACATCCCCCCCCCCCCTCCTTGTTTTTCATTTGCCATTTGCTTGGAATGTCTGTGAGAGATTGCGTCATGAACTATGCTCTGTTGCTTCCACTTCAGAAAGCTGCTTTGAAGACTTTTTTGGTTGTTGAAGTTATTGCTGACATAAAAGAATGCCTTTTAAAAAGTTCAGTGACAGTAGTAGACTTGTGGCAGAAAGTCGAAGCGCTGTTGCATGGCAATACCTTAACTTAACAGTACTGTGGGAAGATCATTTATTTTATTTTATTTTTGGTCCTTTGTTTGGGTTTTCAAGGCGCTTTTTCCATTCTGTGTCAAAAGTCCTAGATAACGCAGTGTGCTTGTGTCCAAATTTGTGAAGATCAATTAAAAATTTTAAAAATCAGAACATCTACTTCTTAGGGGCCCTGTGCCCTTATTCTGCTCAAAATTCTCTTCAGCCTGTGGATACATGTATATTGCTGGATAGCAGGCTGAAGTGATCAGAGGGTGGCCAGGACCTTACTGCATTAGATGTAAAAGCATCGTCTTGACAAGTCAGGTGGAAAGGTAAAAAAAATAGATGGAAAATCATCCAGATCAGCCACAAGGAGTGTGACACGTTTTGTGTTTGCATACTTACAGTTGCCAGCATGAGTTTTTATCAGAACTTGTAACGTGATGTCTCTGATCGTTATGAAAAATGTCTAGATGACAAATTTATTTTGGAAATGCAGAGCTTAGGCATTCTCAGAAAGATTCTTTCATTTGTTTATTTCCCCCGTCCTTCAGTCTGTACTTTGCTGTCTTTTCTGCAGTCAAATATGGAAATGCATCTGTTTCTTTTGAGCCTTTTTTTTTTTAATCTGCTTATTTAAACCTTTTGAGTTCTTTCTGTTGAAAAACGCATGAGCACAATTGAATGCGAGTCACTTGGAGGATTGCTAGTCAATTCCATTTTAGTCCTCTGGAGAGTGGATAACTGTGAACTATACGAGGCCCAGCACTTTTATTTTTGCTTTTTTTTTTTCTTCCCATGTGTAACGAATTTATGATTCAGTGACGCAGTTGTGTGTGCTTTTCCCCTGTTTTTCTTTTTTTTTTTTTGGTTGCTGTTGTTTTTGTTTTTACTTCTGCAGCGCTTGGCAGCTATTTTTTTGTATGTCTGAAACTTCTTTTTGTATATGGCTGGCTTATGTTTGTTTGTGTGTGTGTTTGTGTGCTGCATTCTTCATTGTGGGGGAAAGTACAGGTACTGGGTATAGGGCATGGCGACAACAATCTTTTTTATCTGTTGTTGTAGTGTGGTGATATCGATTCCTGTTGGGCTTTGGCATGTGTTTTACAGTTTATGAAATGTCAGTGTTTGTAACCATATATTTTAGCATCAGAATTGTACATTTCTCCGTTCTGATCATGTTTTATGGTCAAAGTTTACAGTGAGAGCACCATGTTTGACAAATTGTGTCTCTGGACACATCAGAAGTTTTACCTGTTGTAGCAGAGTGTAGGCTTTGATGAAATTCATGTAATTCTAAAGTATATTTCATCAGTAACTCATCCCTGATAGGAGTGAAGATTATCCTTACCTTTTGGACTAATCTTTTATTGAAATCTATTCTGTATCATTTTTGTTTGTTTGTTTGTCTTTTGTATTCTTTGCTATTGATTTGTTTTGTTTTGAGCTTAATTTTGCTTTCTCAGTCTTATTATTCTCTCTCTTTTCTTTCTTTCTTTGTTTTTTTGTTGGTTTTTTGGCAAGTAATGCAATACTTTTTTTTTCAGCAGTCAATAACTATTAATTCTGTTCATCTCTCACAAATATGTTGGGAAATGTGAGCAGTCCTCACATGGGTATTTTGTAGTGTTATTTGTGTGTGTACGGTATATTTACTAAAATGTTTTATGCCCTAAAAGTATCTCAATTAAAAAAAAAAAACCAGGGGATGACAAGCAGAGGTACTGAAGCACCCAGCATAGCCTAGAGTTATTTACTATAAAGAGCTTAATGGTCCCATGTAATATATGAAAAATCATCATTCTTTGCAGGCTGTTGAGTTTTAGTATATGAGCTGGTTAACAAATTAACATGGCTACAGCCCTTAATGGTAGTTTGGGCTGTATCAACAGTGTGAACTTTTAAAAAAAATTATATCCTGAGTAACGTTCAGAAAGAAGTCTTTTTTTGGTTTGATTTTGTTCTCAGTTGATGTGAGAAGCTGTCATTTGGATCCTTCATGAGTTTTGTAATGACCGTACCGTTGTGCATTCTTTAAAAAAAACACATAAAAAACCCCCAAACAAAACCAAAAAGAATCTTGTTTAAAAAGCTTGATGTGAAAAGGGGATTCTCGTGTTTCGAATTATTTCCTTCTATGGCAGGTTGCTAAAAGACAGTAAATTTTAAGTTTGGCCATAGGGAATAGAATTTAATTTTCTTTAGGTTTGCAAATGCTTGATGATTTTTTTTTGTTTGAACACACAACTATTTATGCTTAGTTTGGTAAAAGTTGATACATTATCTTGGAATTAATGCAGATGTCAGAAATTGTAAGGTATGTTTAGAATATTTTACAACACCCAAACCCTCCCTTTTCTTCCTTTTTATCCTCACATGCATGCACACACACACACACACACACACTACACACACACACATTACACACACACACACTACACACACACACTACACACACACATTACACACATACACACACACACTACACACACACACACCACACACACACACCACACACACAAACTACACACACACACCACACACACACACTACACACACTCTACACACACAAACACACTACACACACTACACACTCACACTCACTACATACACACTACACACACACTACACACACACACACTACACTACACACACACAGATCCAGAGGATGATAACAGCATAAGAAAGCTAAACAATAGTATTTCCTGCATACCATAAACCCTTCAAGACATCTGAATTCTAGAATCAAGTTCCTTGCAGGTTTGAAATATGAAAATAAAAGTATCAGCAGCCCCCCCCCCCCCCCCTCCCTTCCCCCTAAATAACAAAAATATAACTGCAGTATGTGCTGTTTGCCGACAGTGATGCATGGTCAGTTTATGTCTGACCAGTGCACTTGTAGTACAAACATGCCCACCATTGCTTCAGCAGACATAGAAAGAGATTTAAGCCTGGGTTTTTGTTTTTTGCTCATTCTTTATACTACAATCTCTTTTTTGGGGCTTCAGGCTATATCTCAAGTGCATATAGCAGTAGATCTAATACTGAAAACTTTGTATATTGCAGCTTTTTTCATCTTTAAAAAAAAGTCTTGTATCATTATTAGCATCAGGACAAATGTTTCCGTATAGTTTCTAACTTTTTTGTGTATAATGGCTGTTCTGCGTTGTATGGTATTTTTGTTGTTGTTTCCCTTCGTTTGTTTTTAAATTGCATTCTGTTTAGTTAAGGATGAATTTGTAAGACACCTGTGAAGGGTGTGATTTTGCATCCTAAAGTGTTACATTCACAGCATGTTCATGTTAAGTTATGTTGCTTAGTATGATTCATCTGTGTAATATGTTCTGGTACAATGGAATTGTTTCTTTTTTGAGGATTTATTCTGTTATCAAAAAAACTTTAGGTGGTTGTCACATTTTTGTATCTGATTCAATGTATCATTTCATTTATGTCTCATGTGATTTTGAAACCATTGTGCGTGAACTGTGTAATTGATTACAAATGAGAGCTTAGCAAATGGTGGACAGTGTAATAGAATCATGAGTGAGGTGGTGGAGGAGGAGGAGGCAGATTGTGATTGAAATAGTGACAGGGGGAAGACTGTGATAATCTTTGCTAAACTTTGCAAAAGATATAAGCATTATAACAGTGTCAAGAGTTCAGTATTGACACATGTCACACGCTTTAAAAAAGAAATGTTTGGAAAAGCGAGACTGAATGAAAATCTCTGCAGCTATGATAAGTAAGATTTGATCATTTTCTCGAAAGAGTCACAAAATGTGTAGACCAGGGTTGAAAAAATTGAACAAAAATGGTGATCAGTTGTTAGGTCCTGTGTAAATACATTTTTTTTTTCCTTCGCAAGAAGACGATCTAGACACATAGAATATAATTATTTGTAGACATTCTTCTTGAAACTAAGCAAAGAAACTAAGCAGAGGACTTAAATAACTAAAAAAAAAATGTGTATAGTTTACGCTTGTCACTGTGTTATGTTTGACAATAGTGGTGAGGGAATTGAATGGAGGGGTGACAAGCGCTAGTGTAGAATGCAGGTGTACAATGCCTATCTGAGAAGTGTTGTTTGTTTGTGGTTGTGTTGTAGTGAAGCCAAACCTGCCCCTCCCAGCACGAAGAAGACCAGCAGGTATTGAATGAATGTATTCACCATAGTGGCATCACTGCATGTGTTGCTCATAGAGTTGCTCTCTCTCTCTCTGTTGAAGGCCATCAGTACTACTTCATTAAGGCAGGCATCACTGTATGTGTTGCTCATAGAGTTAGAGTTGCTCTCTTTCTGTTGAAGGCCATCAGTACTACTTCATTAAGGCAGGCATCACTGTATGTGTTGCTCATAGAGTTGCTCTCTTTCTGTTGAAGGCCATCAGTACTACTTCATTTAGGCAGGCATCACTGCAGTGATTTTTTTTTAATCATCACATATTCTTCAATGCCTCCCTTCATCATTTTTGTCATCTGTTTTTTTTTCTTTTTTCCATTCATGCGTAATCATTTAAATGTTAACAATTTACTTATGTTTTGTATCTTAATAAGATTTTGCTTAATGTTTTGTATCTTAAAAAGATTTTGCATTGAGGGAATATGTGTTCTATTCAGTGAGATAATTTATCTTCGCCGTTTTAAGAAATTTACAGTATTTAACTCCAGGTTGTTATTATATGTAAATCATGATGCTAAAAAAAGTTCTGCACTAATCATGTTCCCAAAATTCTGTGCTAAAAATGTGCCGTTTCCAGTCGTTCTCTTTTTCTCTGCCTTTTTCCCCCCCACCCCCTCCCTATCATTTCAGGTTCATGGCAATCTCATCTTCTGCTCTTCTGTGTACATTTATTTATTTTGACTTCAGATATTCTCCCTTCAGGTCCACAACTTGGGTATTTTAAAGAGTGTTTTTTTTACAGGATGTGTTAAGTGTGTGTGTGCGCACGTGTGCACATATACATGTGCAAAAGAGTATGTGTGTGTGTTAAAGTTTGATCAAGAAAACCTGGGAGTGGCTGCTCTTTTTAAATGCAGCAGGGCACAACTGAATCAGGTGCTGCTTATGATACTCATTCACTTTGAGCTATGTCGTAAGCAGCCATGATTTGGATCGGGCCCTTTTGTATACAGCAGTAGTGACTGTTCCTGGTGTTTATCTTGGGTATTCAGTGTCTGGCGCCCCTCTCTTTTGCCTGGTATTGAAATGTTTGCTTATTCCAGACTTTTCCATTTACAATTTGTATTACTTTTCCTCAACACCCCTTGATAAGTGCAATGGTCAGTTCCTCAACACCCCTTGATAAGTGCAATGGTCAGTTCCTCAGCACCCCTTGATAAGTGCAATGGTCAGTTCCTCAGCACCCCTTGATAAGTGCAATGGTCAGTTCCTCAGCACCCCTTGATAAGTGCAATGGTCAGTTCCTCAACACCCCTTGATAAGTGCAATGGTCAGTTCCTCAACACCCCTTGATAAGTGCAATGGTCAGTTCCTCAGCACCCCTTGATAAGTGCAATGGTCAGTTCCTCAGCACCCCTTGATAAGTGCAATGGTCAGTTCCTCAGCACCCCTTGATAAGTGCAATGGTCAGTTCCTCAGCACCCCTTGATAAGTGCAATGGTCAGTTCCTCAGCACCCCTTGATAAGTGCAATGGTCAGTTCCTCAGCACCCCTTGATAAGTGCAATGGTCAGTTCCTCAACACCCCTTGATAAGTGCAATGGTCAGTTCCTCAACACCCCTTGATAAGTGCAATGGTCAGTTCCTCAGCACCCCTTGATAAGTGCAATGGTCAGCTCCTCAACACCCCTTGATAAGTGCAATGGTCAGTTCCTCAACACCCCTTGATAAGTGCAATGGTCAGTTCCTCAGCACCCTTTGATAAGTGCAATGGTCAGTTCCTCAACACCCCTTGATAAGTGCAATGGTCAGTTCCTCAGCACCCCTTGATAAGTGCAATGGTCAGTTCCTCAGCACCCCTTGATAAGTGCAATGGTCAGTTCCTCAGCACCCCTTGATAAGTGCAATGGTCAGTTCCTCAACACCCCTTGATAAGTGCAATGGTCAGTTCCTCAACACCCCTTGATAAGTGCAATGGTCAGTTCCTCAACACCCCTTGATAAGTGCAATGGTCAGTTCCTCAACACCCCTTGATAAGTGCAATGGTCAGTTCCTCAACACCCCTTGATAAGTGCAATGGTCAGTTCCTCAACACCCCTTGATAAGTGCAATGGTCAGTTCCTCAACAGCCCTTGATAAGTGCAATGGTCAGTTCCTCAACAGCCCTTGATAAGTCCAATGGTCAGTTCATCGGCATCCCTTGATAAGTGCAATGGTCAGTTCCTCAACACCCCTTGATAAGTCCAATGGTCAGTTCCTCAGCACCCCTTGATAAGTGCAATGGTCAGTATTATTAATTTGCAGGTAGCCTTATGTAGGTGTGTGCACAGGCACACATATGCATGTGTACATGCCTTGGTGTGAGTGAGTGAGGAAGAAAGAGACCTGGAAGGGGTGTTGGTGTGTGTGTGTGTGTGGGGGGGGGGGGGGGGTCTTGCAATCTGTGTCGACATAGAACTTCTTAGTAGTTTCTTTATTTATTACTGTTGTGAGAGAACCAATCAGCAATGGAACCAATCAGCAATGGTATTTACTGAATTTGTGATTGCCATGGATTTTTGTGTGTGTGAGTGATTTTTTTAATTTTTTAACTTAACTAATGTGTATTGTAGGTTCAGGTATGTTTGAATTTGATATCTAGTGTTTGGCAAAGATTGTAGTGTGAGTATTTTTTTGTTTTTTGTTTGTGTTCAGTGATCCCACGGGGGACAAGAAGTCGTCTAAGCAGAGGTAAATCTTCGTATCAAGAGTCTCTCTTGTTTGTCAAAGTGTTGAATTTGTGGGAGGCGAAACTGAAAGTGAACATGTGTGATAGTAATCGTGTGTGTGTGTGGGGGTTTTGTTGTTGTTTTGCAGCACTTGTTTTGTGAGAAGCATGGAGAGTTATATCTCCTGTTTCTCTCTCTGCTGGTGTGATAAGCTTTGTGTCAGGGCATTTTATGTGAAGATATTTGTTTCAGGGCATTTTCAGCAACAAAAATGTTTCAGGGCATTTTCAGCAACAAAAATGTTTCAGGGCATTTTCTGTTAAAAGAAAATTTAATGTTTTAAGAAAATGTCAGACTGCACTGGCTGTGACATTTGGATATGCTACAGTGAAAGAAATTTGTTCAGAATCTTAGTGCGGTTGATATTTGAAATTAAGCTTTGTATGTGCAGGTGCAACAAATTATTATTCACAAATCAGGAATGAAATGTAAGAGTGCAAGTGGTGCATGCAGTGAATGTATATTGTCATTGCCATGAATAAAGGTAGTTTAATGAACAAAAAAGTGTCAATACTGCCGATAGCGATAGCATGACCATCATCACTGGCTATCATGTGTTGATCAGAATGAATTTGAGCAATTTTATGGAAATTAAGCGATATATTCTTGGGAACATTGCGGCAAATAGAAGGCCCTTTGCTAATTGCATTTTTATCAGCGGTCTTTTGGCTTTTCTCTGCACATTATTTATCATGAAGCTGAACCGTTTCATGATCTTGCACACACACACACACCCTTCTCTGTTTTTTCTATGTTTTAGCTTTAGGAAAGGGGGTGAAGCATACTGACTTTAATCAACAGCTTTGAACACCATCACCATCAATTTTTTTCCCCCCTAACCACTTTCCTCAAAAGGCATCGTTTCTTTTTATTTTGGCACATGCAGGCACCTCTGACATGTTGCTGGTCAGAATTCAAAGCAGTGGCTGTGTCGTGTTGGTACACCCTGTGTGTGTGTGCTGGTTTGCAGAGATCGCTCCCCCAGTCCTGCGCGGCGCCGGAGAAGCCCGTCCCGCAGCCCTGTGCGCAGTCGGAGGCGCAGTCCGTCCCGCAGCCCTGTGCGCAGCTCTCGCCGTCGCAGCGCCAGCCCCAGGAGACGCCGCAGCAAGTCTGGAAGCCCGCGCCGCTCTCGCTCGCCTGCTGCGTAAGTGTGGCTGGTGCCGGTGCTGTTTCAGAATCCTGTGGTGGTGTAAAGTTGGTTCGTGTGTTGGGAAGGCTAGGTGGGGGGTGTAAAGTAAAGCTCAATGTTTTTTTAGTTGAAGAGGTGCCTTTAAACAAAAAAGAAAATCATCTTGTGGACCGTCCTGTAGAGAATAACCTTCTTTGTCCATAATTCTGAATCTGAAAATAGTGATTTTGAAACTTTCGATCAAGACAGCCATTTCACAGTGACATGCCAAGTGAATATTTGACTGGATTTGAAACAGTATAGACGTAGTTCAGATGTATCTGAAACTATGCATGTGTTAAAAAAAGAGAGAAGTCAGGGTGTATCAATCCCATGGCTACTGATGTTTCAGGCTTGAATTCATGCCAGATGAATTCCATGCCATGCACGTGATCACGCCAGGAGGGACGTTCAGTCTTTGATGTGGCAAGTGTTGTGATAGTGTGTCTGCTGAAGTTGATAGTGGGGAAGTGGTGAGAAGAGAGACAGGGTTGTGTTGAAAGTGTCTGGTGAATGACGACATTGCTTTGATGGTTGCTCAGTCTGCTGGTTCTGGTGAACCATGGTCCAAAGTTTCCAAATGGCTGCTGGTGGCAGAGTTCATCACTCAGGGAGGACAGATTTTAAAAATGCAGATAAAGATTTTCTTTTTGATATCAAGTTTAACTCTTTTGCCACAATAGGCGACTTTAGTTAACTATACACTGCCGTTGATCACCATAGGCGATTTTCGGAAACAGCACAGGTCATATTAAACAGGACAGTTTTTCGTACAGTAACAAGGTTTCACACCTCAGTTGACTTGTGTGCGTGATAGCAGACATATTGTCCTTCACGCCTGACCCAGTTTTGCGTTAAAAAAACCACTGTATTATTCTGACACAGACTGAATGTCCAGAAATCAGTAACAGCGCTAAAAATTAATTGGGGCTGAAGAGAGTTCTTCACTCAGAAACTTAACGGCGAAAGAGTTAAGGAAGAAAAATTTTAAGTGTCATTGTAATATTGTATATAACTTGGCATTTGAAAGAGTACTATCAGAACTTTTCTGTACATAGTTCCAGGATTGGTTGGTAGCTAGCTCTGTGTGGGTGGACACATTGTGTGAAAACATGTTGTAATTATTGAAGACAGATTCCGTAGACATGAGTCTTATGAGCTTAACTGATGATGTTTTCTCTTTATGTGTTTTTTCAGAAAGAAGAAGAAGGCACGCAGCCCCCGCCGCTCTCGCAGTGGGTCCCGGCACAGGTGGGTAGAGTTTTGACAGGTGACATGCTCGAGTTAACAATACACGCTACAGACTTGACCCTCGTCCAGGGAATCTTGTTGCATTATTTTGACATTTTCAGTTATTTAATGTTCTTGGAAAGTACTTAGATTCATGTTTTGAGGGAAAGGCATTGAGGGTTGTTTTTTTTGTGGTGGAGGTGCTTGTTTCAAATGCAAATTGACTTTAATTTAATTTAATTTAATTTTTGTTTTATTGATTTGGAATGATTTGAGTTGCAGAATAAATTGCAAAAGAGAATAAATCTATTATTATGAGTAAAAATCAGCTTTTCCCTCAGTCAGAACCAGTGTGACTCATTCCATTGCAAATGATCACAAAAGGAAAAGACGTAGTAAATGTGTTCCCATAGTTGGGTGAAAATAGTCCCAATTCCAGATAAAACTTGACATGCCCAGGGTGTTGGGCCAGGTTAGATTGACCTCCCCACACTTCTTTGAGGTTTTCAGACAATCTCAAGGTTTTGTGCAGGTGTGTTTCAAGCGTCTTAAGAGACTTCATTCGCATTTTTTGTGTGAAAGCAAATAAAAAATGTGATCACTAAACACTTGTTAGCATTGATGGTTGAGATCACCTACATCATCCCAGGATCCGCTGTGTGGCTTTACAAGTTCATCCCGGAATGTTCCGGGTACTGAGCTCTTAGGGTTAAGGGTTGTGAGACCCCACCCTGCTTCACAAAACAACACCGGCCAACGTTAATCCAGCCAGCAGCACCATGAACGCCCCTCTGTAAATTCAGCGCCGTCAATCAGTTAGTTGTCTGCTGTTGTTGACAGGTCCAAGAAAGACAAGAAGAAGGAAAGGAGCAGGAGCCGGGACCGCAAGGAGAAAGAGAAGAAGAAGAAGAGCAGCAGCAGCAGCAGCAACAAGGAGAAGCGGGAGGAGAAGAGCTCCTCCTCGGGCAAGGTGACCCGCGACTACGACGAGGAGGAGAAGGGCTTCAACAGCGACGCCCGCTCCCAAGGAGGCGACGACGACGACGAAGACCGACCTTCCAGCGGAGGAGAACAAGTGGTGGACATGGAGACCAGCGATTAGAGCCTTCCGTGGGAAGGCTGGTGAACAGCAGTACCGTGTGCCGTCTGGCTGGTCATTCTGTGCAGAGCATTGCCAGGCGGTTCATTGGACTGCTGTGGAGGGAAGGCTGAATTGATTTTGGATGTGGAGTGATTGTATTTTGTCGATATCGCATTGACGAGCCGTTTGGTTGATGTAATGAGGACGCCCCTTTTCATTCCACAACTTACAGGAATGAGGATCCTGCAGGTGTTGGGTTTGTTGTCAGGAATCGAGATTTCTGGGAGTGGGGGAGAAAACTTGAAAGGTGTCAGTTGGTGTGGGTGCACCAGTCACACTGGAGTCTCAAGTGTGCCAGTCAGATCTGCAGAATTAAGTCTCATTGGATATTTGACCAATTTTAGGGGGTTTGGTGGAAAGGGGTCTTTTCTTGTTATTGGGTTTGGTTTTTTTTCCTTTCATTTTTGGAGTCCTTTGTCAGTTTCTGGCGTTTCTTTGTAGTTTCATCATTGAAACATTTGCTTCAGTACTTTGCTGTTAATTGTTAAAGAGACAAAGGACATATACAGTTTACGTCTCTTTCAAATAGGACCAGAGGCGTAGTTTAGGGCCGAACACTTTGTGCTTAATTCCGTAAAACCAGGAATCGACTGCAGCAACATTTGGTGGAAACGAATGAAAAGATGAAATGGGACAGCCAAGAAACCCATCCTCTTGAGATAAGAATAAATTTGACATTTCTCAGTTCTGTTGCTCTTATTTGTCTCTGTAGTTAAAGAGAGAGTAGTTATTTGGGGGTGGGTTTTGTTGTTTGTTTGTTTTTCTACTCCAGTGTAGAATTGAAGTAAGTTTACCATGGGGAAAAAGATAAAACAGCACAGTGTTGGCAGCATTACGGAGTGCATGTTACCTGTGTTTTTTAACAGCCGACTTTGGGTTGCACGAATTATTCAATGCATTATTTTTTTTTTTTTAAAGTTCCCTGTCAGACACTTCTACTGTCTGGCAGGTCTGTTTTGAAACAATCTCATCAGATATTGGAAAGGTATAGTGCGTTTCATGGTTGAGATTTGTTTTACATAACAAAATGATGCAAATAGAGAGCCATGTAATTACACAGGACAAAACATGAAACTCGCCTTTCCTTGAGCCATGTAATTACACAGGACAAAACATGAAACTCACTATACCTTTCCCTGCAATGTAACTGGTTAGATAGAGTGGCAGAAAGAGTGTCGTATTTTCTGGGTTACAAGGTGCTCTGCTGCATAAGCCACACCACAAAAATGTGTAGTCAGACCGACTGCAAATTTCTGTGTAGTAGCAAAACTGAATTATTGATCCTCTTGCGGTACTTGTCTGATTGTACCATTAACCTATACGTTTTCCATGCACAATTTCTTATAAAATCAAACTGCTGTCTTTGGTAGCCTGCCAGCTGCTATTTGCTGCTTTTTGGGGGAAAGATTGAATCTGGTGATTCGCTTTTGATCCAATATGGCAAAGTTAGTTGTTTGAACACACTGTGCTACTGTTACGCTTGAATGTCAGAAGGGTAAAGGAACAGAAAACTGGATTGGCAGCACGTTCATCAGAGCACAAACCGGATGGAACTCTTGTAAAGATCATCAGCCATGACCAAATACTGACTGATCTTTTTGCTAACAATACACTTCAGAAAAATTAGAGAAAACTGAAGACTGCATTTGTTTTGTAAGATGCAGAGGCATGATAAAAAGTTGCAACTTGTAACCCAGAAAATATACTATATTGATGGATTTTGATACATTAAGCACATGTCATGATCAGTAATTTTTATTCTTTAAAATCATTTCAAAGACATACACATAAAATGCAAGAGGAATGTAACACTTAGTTTTATTATGTGTGGTTAATAAAACTTTTTTTAAAGTGCAATTTGAAAAACTTGTGGTGTGCTTTTTTTTTTAAAAACATGCAGTGAGTCCCTTTGATGACTGTTTTTTTTTCTCAAACTAGTCAAAGTGCTCAAAGTAGACTTGCATAGATATGTCCAAAATGCATACATGGACATAGTATGAGATGCATTCAGTTTATGGGTAAAACTATATTTCCTAAACAATCTTGTGTAAAAGAAAAAAAAGCACTCACTGACTGGCATCCCTGCCCCCCCACAAAACCCCCCCAAAACTTAGCTACCCCTGATTATGTAGTATAAAAACTCGACTGATTATAAAAATGTAGCTACCTCTGATTGTGTAGTACTAAATCAACCATGATTATAAAAATGGAGCTACCCCTGATTGTGCAGTATAAACTCGACTATGATTATAAACACAAATCTAAATCCTACCAGCAGCAAAAGTGTAAAATTCAATATACAGGTAAGATGGAGGACAAGTGAAGCACATGGACACTTTATCACAAGGTAAGTTTTACATTCCTCCCGACTGCAAAAGACAAGTCATGTTAAGGCTATTCGGGTTTTACATTTTAAACCTCTTCAATGAACACAACACACACCGGGCTGTCTGCAAATATACAGATAGGGGATATCCAATTCAAACAGAAAATACTTGCTACAGTTGATAGTATTTCATAGTTTTGACCAAACTTCACTGGCATTAAGTGTAACAAGCTTACAAACAGCACATCATCTAGGCAGAAATGATTCAATCATGTGTACATTGTAAATAATCTATACCTATTCATGCACACTGGTGAACTGGCCAAATCACTGACACTGATACCATAATTATGGGGATGCCGGGGGCCAACAGTATAAACAGCATTCCCACCTTGAAATTTTGTGCTAGAAATTCCCTCTTTTCTATTATTCTTTGTTTCTGCCTCATTTCTTATTTTCCTGTCCACCTCCTTCTTGTCTATTTTCTGCCTTCTTGGTCCATTCTCCTGCCTTTTTTTTCCAGAAATACTTAAAAGGTAACACTTCTCTCCCTTGCTGAAGCCAGATGCGCTGGGCCTGACTTGTCATGCACTTAAGAGCAACGCAACACAGTTTGCTCAAATGACAGGCAACAATAGTTGCTGTCTCAGCATTTGACAAAGAAGAAGAAGGCTGACACTGATCTAGGACATGGGATGTCCTGCCTCACAGATAAACAGATTCAGTTCCATTGGCCCTATGTGTGGAGTACTGGAAATGCTGCTATACACATTAAACTTCAATTGCTTACAACTTGAACCACCCAGTGCTCTAACTGCATAATCCTAGGCACTGGCAAAACCATGGGTGTCTGTAATCTACTAATGTGAACAACATACAGGGTCTTTTTTTTAATCTCCATACATTTATATTTGTGACTATGTGTGTGTGTAAATGTATGGGCACAGAGAACTATGAATAATGAATAAACGGGTGGGGGGAATTTGCCTATCAACTGACCTAGGAACTTCAAAAATCTATATTTTATATGAAACTGACCGTTTTCATTCTTCCCTCCACTTACATGTAGTTCTTAACTATATTGCCATTCAAGAATACTGGTGAGAGATTATATAAAAAATAAAATTGATAGGTCTGTCAACAAGTTCATGTGGGGCTTACTTATAAACAATCAAATGCATGGGACGTGATCTGGAGGAAAATAAATGAAATACTGCATGTACAGATTGAGACATGATGAACACAGCACCGATTCTTGGAATGTCATTCCTGGTGATCTCGTAAACTGCACCTCCCCTTTCCCACCCCCCCTCCCCAATGAAAAATATTATTCTGCAAAAAGATTTTTAAAATGCCACCACTTTTCAGCTTCTGCGTAGTAAAGCAAATTGGTGCATTACTTAACGGCAATAAGTAGTCAGTCATGTCTTGTTGACCTTGGCATGGTTGCTAGTGACTGGAATCACTCAACGTATAAAAACAAACAAAACAAAAACAAAAAAATTCCATGTGTACAAAAATATACACAGTATGTTTATGACTTCTGAAAGTCCAGGAACAAAACTACATTAAATATTTTCCTGTAATTAAAAAAAAAAAAAAGCCATACCACCACCACCCCTTCTCCACCTGCTAAAGAGGTGGGGGGAAGGGGCGCATGAACTTATGATAAAAATGAATGTTTTCAAGTACAGTACAATCTTTGGTTAAAAGAAACAAACAAAACAAACTTATGCGTAGCAAATCACACAGTCCTAGAGACATTCTGCAGGGGAACAAGTAATAAAACTGAAGACTTTGGAAAGACTATGGGAATGAAATTTCCAAGTCTATGGTGCTAAAAAAATCAAACCAACAGAAAAACACCACAGCCTTCCTCTTCATCCACATGTACCTCCAGGTAGCTTTTGACTGAGTTTCCACAGTGTTCCGGGTCCAGCAGCAAAACGACACACACACACACCTACCCAAGTTTATCTCCACACTCTGCTCAAACCTTCACACACAGCGACCCTGTTTTCAGTCCACAGCAACATGCTACCACTTGTACACCAGGAATCGGTTTCAAAAAGCACCATTTGCCTTTAAGTCAGGCCTCGAAGCATAACATCTCTCACCTACATCGTCTCGTTACTCACACCCCCAAGTAACATGATATGTGATGTAACCAAAGAAGTTGGATGCCAAACTGTACAAAATCATCTTCCTGAACAGAAAAAAATGTTTTATGTCAGCAGACCTTGTCTTACAGCACCCCATGAAATAATGGCAAGAGTATACAAGACTGTTGGTTGTACTGGAGCACTCGTCAGTGGGCCGCTCAACAGTAAAATAAAACAGTGTCAAGCAAGGCAAGAAATGACTCGAGTCCACACGACTACACACTGCCCATTATCTGATCATACCACTGGTATATCAAAAGTGGTGTCACTCTGGCCCATTTATCAGTGCACGGGAATGACAAAAACCATACTGAAGACAACTATGGTATGCTTTGTCCACTGACCATGGTTCATCCTGACATGTATCCATGACTAAATACTGTGACCTGTCATGCCATCTAGTCCTGTTGCTATCAATGATGAGATGGTTTCAACAACCATTTTCAAGAATACACAATCCTATTAGAGCAGACCCTTCAGCACACACTAACTCTTCACCAGGACCTACTTAATTCCACAGTACACCACCACAGATGATTTGCCAGCACAAGGGAATACTAGCAGCCTAGGTCTGGTGGCCACGATGATTGAACAAGATTCACACACATCAAACACTATGTGGATGTTCATCCCTATTCCATTTGGGTGACATGGCCAAGCTAAGGAAGGCTTATGATGATTGGGCAGGTCCTATCCTAGTCCCCAGAGGCTATGAGATCAGACATAAGACACATCAAAACTTTTTTCAACTTTGGCCTCAACTTCACAATTAACATACTGAAGTTAACAACCTCATGGAATAGTCATAAATGTATCTCTCGTTCTTCAATTGAGCAATATAGGTATATACTAAAGCCTTGTTACACTTAATTCATCATAGCTGGAACTTAAAAGAGTTTTGACTTCAGCTATATGAAGAAATGCACCCTTAAATGTAACGAATCGACAATATAATCTGGAGACAAAGAAGTCAAAGCAATTAAAAAGAAATCTTATTTGAAAGCAGTAGGAGAGTTCACAGCAAGAAGCCTTTTTAAAAAAAATTACAAAAAACCCACTGTTAAGTAACTGTAAAGTGGAAATAAAATGAAATGTTCAGGGTACTTTAAAATTCTTATACAATAAATTTTAAAACCAGTTGAAAATATTCAGCATAAATCAACTAATATCACAAGATGTAAAAATGATAATACATTTCAATCTGGTAAAAACAACAACCCAACAACTACTGGCTAATTCACGTTAAAAATTTCAAAAAACACACTCTGACTAGCAAAGCACTAAATATATAGCGGGATTAAAAAAAAAAAAGGACACAGTAACAATCACCTGACCTAAAACACATACCACATTATCCCGATGCAAGTCAACGACTCTACCTGCTACTTAGGGTTTACCCCGGGGGAAGACAGTGGTGCTGTACAGGACCTGGCCGGAAGCTTCGATGTAGGTGAAGGTCATGTTAGCGGCTGTGGCCTCGGCAAACACAAAGCCTCCCAGCTTGGTGGGGTCGGCCCAGTGGAACTTGGAGGAGCCTTTGGGCACGGCGTCCTTGTGAGCCTCGCTGGTGTCGATGAAGTTGGCACAGCCCGACAGGATGTAGTCCAACGTGTGACCGTGCGAGCTCGTCTGCAAGTGCTGCCCGACAACAGGAATGAAAATACCGTTATAAACACGAGCTTCAGCTTATGCCGTATAAAAAACTCTACAAAGATTTCTTAAAAAATGAAGATACAAACATACTGATTATTTCGTGTACGACAGTTTTGCAAGTTGTTTTAATACTGTTATAAACACGAGCTCAGCTTATGCTGTGCAAAAAAGCTCTACCAAGAATTCTTCAAAAATGAAGAAACAAACATACTGATTGTTTCGTGTACAACAGTTTGCAAGTTGTTTTAATACTGTTATAAACACGAGCTCAGCTTATGCTGTGCAAAAAAGCTCTACCAAGAATTCTTCAAAAATGAAGATACAAACATACTGATTGTTTCGTGTACAACAGTTTGCAAGTTGTTTTAATACTGTTATAAACACGAGCTCAGCTTATGCTGTGCAAAAAACTCTACAAAGATTTCTTCAAAAATGAAGATACAAACATACTGATTGTTTCGTGTACAACAGTTTTGCAGGTGTTTTTTTTTATAGATTCAAGCTTTTTCTGACATAGCAGTCTTGCTCCTCTGTGAGTTGTTGGTAGCTGTAAGAATGTTTATGGGTGGAGAGAGAGAGTGTGTGTGTAGGTGTGTGTGTGTGCGTCTGTAAGTATGTGTGTGTAAGTGTGTGCACGCTCGTGTGTGTATGCAGATCCGTGTTCAGCTCAAAGTCATGTGTGTGCGATTCTGTGAGTGTTTAAAGGAGAGAGAGAGAGAGTGCGTGTGTGTGTGTGTGTAAGTGTTTGTACGGATTTTTGCACATTTCAAAACCCTCTGAGTGTGTATCCTTGTGTGTGCATGCGTGCGTGTGTGTGTGCACATGCATGTGTGTACACGTGCATGTGTGTGACAACGGATGCCGGCCCCTTACCTGCAGATTGTGGTCGTGTCCACTGAAGTGACCGGAGGCCCTGTACTTGTGCAGCATGGGCAGCAGCTGGTCCACCAGACACTTGGTCGGGCCATGCTCCGCGATGGAGAACACGGGGAAATGGCCCACCGAGAACAGGTAGGTGGCACTGCAACACACCACAAAGCAGGTTTGGAGGTCATTCATATGTACATGGGCCTGAGACTTGTGTGTCTTTTCATATTCAGACATCACCAGGAATATTTTTGGGTTTTTTCCCTGGATTGGGGAGCATCTGGTGTGTGTGTGTGTGTGTGTGCGGATGTGGGTGTGTGTGTGTGTCTGTGAGAGCGAGAGAATGTAGGCCTATACAGTATGATTACACTAACTCTGATTGTACAGTTATATCAAAACTTTATAGTTCTTATCACTTGAGAATTTCATGAACAACTTTTTTTTTTTATAGAAAGCAAGGTTCCCAGGTCATCCCATTTTCTACAGTCACCTAGTGTTGTCAAAACTAACCCTCTTTTTCCCCCCCCACCAAAACAGTTTACATCCTTACTGACTAAATGCAAAGCTGCTTAAGCAGTGCCTCAAAAAATTACATGTGCATACACAGAGGTGTACGAGATATTTCCTTTTTTGTTGTTATTTTGGAAGGACAGGGGGAGGGCGCAAGGTTTTTTTTCTCCAGTTTATCTTGTGTGCAAAATCATACAGAGAGCAGATTCAGTGAACACTGTACATGACTGAGCAAGTTCTACACAGTAATTCCATTTTACAGCTT
>CM054140.1:23796536-23859036 GCA_028751875.1 Rapana venosa
CTGAGGAGAAGAAGAAGAATATAGATAAAAACTTTATGATGAGGAGAAGCAGTATATATTACATCTGAAATGGTAGCACACACTTGCCAGCCTCTGCTCATACAGCAACAAGATGTTTCGACATGACCCATTACATACAGCCCTGAAAGTTGATACATGTACATATATATATGTCTTCATAGTTTATAGCCACTTCTTCCAAAGTTTTATTGGCCATATGGACACTCGTAGGCACTTTAATAGCTCTTGTTATCAGGTTCAAGCCACCAGCCTCTGAGACACCTGTTCAAAGAGATTTTCCCCTGGGAGTTAACATCAGTACAGGCCCCATTCCCTGAAAGTCCTTCAGATGAGACTATAAACTGAGGTCCTGTGTGCAAATGCACAAGGAACTTTTTGCACACATATGTTAAAACCTGTCCTGCTCTTTTAGAAGAGTAGGCTATTAAGCTAGGAACAGATGAACATTTTTGTTCATGCATTCACTGGTATCATGTTTAGACATCATCCCCAAAGACAGAAAGCAGCTACCTTAGTGGTGAGCAAAAATGGCCACAAGAGCAAAACCACACCATTGCAGCACTGGTGAACCTCTGAGCTCTAGCCAAGAAACAAAAACCAGAAAAGCTCTTGTTGAAAGCGCTGAGATGGATTAAAAAAAAAATCACCATCAAAAGGAGACGATTAAAAACCTCCCCCTACCCCCACCCCCAAAGATGCTTTCTTTCTATTTTAACTTGGCATGGTGAGTCGACACAGATTTTTTTTTAAAAACCTCAAAAACAAGTTGATCAGCCATGAAAAATATATAATGTACTTCTGTCCACAACCAAGTCAAAGGATAGGGAGAGAACCAAACCACCGTAATCATGCTTTCAAGAGCAACAACAACTGACCATCGTTTGGATCGCTGGGAGTAAGCAATCTCAGCGCTGACGTTGCCGTTGTGGTCGTGGTTGCCAGCGATGAGGTACCAGGGGATCTGGAGGGAGGGGTGGTTGTACACGTCCTCAAAGGTCACCTGCAGCCATACCAAAGAAGCCTCCTCAATCCTCTGGGATTTTATTTTAACTCCAGCCCAATCTCCTTGAGTCAGACCAGGGAGTATATACATCATCTATGGAGCTACTGACTACTGTTGAGGTTTGCCTACTTCCTAAAACCGGTTGCACAATCTTTTAAGAGTTGGTGAAAGTAACTGCATGATACAGACAGATAGACAAGCAAGTAGGCAGACGCACGAGTACTACAGACACAGACACACAGGTTGATACATGATTGCAGAGGCAGACAGAGAGTGATAAAAGACCAAAAGAATATAATACTCTTTCTCAACCAGGCTCACACACACACACACACACACACACACACACAACACACACACACACACACACACACACACACACACACACACCCCTGTACCTGGAAACGCTTGTCGTTCACATCCGTCACCCCCTCAAAGTAGAAGTTGTCCCCTACTTCCATGATGAACTGGGGGTTGTACAGCTTGGCAATTTTGGCCATTTCGTTGGAGGTGCCCACTTCAATGGGGGTGCGGTAGGGCCAGGTGGGCAGTCCCCCCATGTCCCCGATGAGAAGGAAGCGCAGGCTGTTCTGCCCATAGCAGCCGCCTGTTCCACAGATTCGTAACCCCTACACTTAATGGAATCATCCACTCTTTTTTTCTCCCTTTTTTCTTCATTTTTTGTTGTTGTTTTGTTTGGGTCAGGGGGTGGGGGAGGGGGGCACAGCACACAAATTCAACATGACTAAGTCAAAAGTGCTAAATTTACTTTTCGCTGTTCCACAGATTCATAACCCCTACATTTAACGGAATCATCCACTCATTTTTTCTCTTTTTTCTTATTTTTGTGTGTGTTTGGGTCAGGGGGTGGGAGAGGGGGGCAAAGCATACAAATTCAACATGACTAAGTCAAAAGTGCTAAATCTACTTTTTTTTAAAGAGTGCTCCTTCCTTTTACCTAGTCCAAGTGTGGTCAGTCAGTTCCTGCTATAACTAGCACCAGCTGGCCCCAGCTGGGTTGGTATGGGAAGGAATGGATAGCAGCTGAGAGTAGATGAAAGTGAGGAAAATGATAGCTGGGTGTGTGTGTGTTGGGGGTGGGGGGTGGGGGGGTTGGTAATTCCTGGGTAGGCTTTGGTGTATATGAGCTGGACCGATTTCCTTGTGCATGCTTGCGTGCGTGCATGCGTGCGTGTGTGTGTGTGTGTAACATGTGTGTGTGTGTGTATTGCATGTGTGTGTGTGTGTGTATCATGCGTGCATGTATGCGTGCATGCGTGTGTGTGTGTATGCATAAACCACGCACACATACTTGTACATCTGTGTACTTACGTGTGTGCAAGCATAAATGCATGCAAAAATTATGTGCATACACAAGTCTATACTGTAATTATAAGTTTTCATGATTGTGTGTGAGTGAGTGCATTGTATTGGATAATGTATTGCATTGTCTTGTACTGTACATGTACATCATTTTAGTTTTAAATTATGATTTCTCTCATTCCCTGAGTATTGGTCCCCTTTGAAAAAGTATTTATTCAATCTGAATGGTGTTTAAATTTGCAAATGTTTACATCTGGAACTGAAAAAATGTAAATCAAAATGAAAGATTTAAATCACTTCTACTTTCTAGTTTCTGCCAAATGCACAACTTCTTCCAAGTCTCTTCCTCTCAGTGTGTGCACACATACACAGAGTGCTTTGCTCTTGAATACGTACACATGTATCACTCATGTATGTCTGCTGTTTCTCTTTCTTACTGCATTAAGACTAGTATGTTATCTTTATTTTATTTGAACACTGAATTACATTCCATAAGACTAGCATGTAATCTTTATTTGATTTTCTTGATATTGTGATTTACAGGCTGGAAGCAAACATGCATATCATACAGTTTACATTAGCTTTCATGTAGACCTATGTACACAAACCTTACATAAGAATGTCTTCATTACATGTCTTTATTTAGGGCATGGTTCAGATGACCGAAGGTATCAAAGCTAATTTTATACCCTTGCAGATAAAAGCTATCACTATCATCACCATCACCATCATCATCATCATCTCTACTATACTCCTATCTCTTCCTCTCTGCACCATACACCACACACTGACACAGTATTGTCAAAGCAGACCTTGACTGAATTTCAAACCAAGAACAAGTGCTGGTAAACCTGTGGCCTCTGTAACGATAACAACATTTTCCCAGATAAATGTCTGGGTTTAAGTACACACACTCTTTGGCCCCTGTTAACAACAGTGTTCACCTTCAGGTGACTCTCAGTCTCGTGCCAGTCATGGGCTCAAAGTCCTTTGGGGGAAAATCATAGATTACTCCCATCATGTGATGGTATCAACATCATTAACAACACAATCCCCCCCATAAATTAATCAAAAGTTTCTGTTTCTGTCTGTCTGTCTGTCTGTCTGTCTGTCTGTTTGTGTGTATCAGTCTGTCTCTCTCTGTCTCTGTCACACACACACACACACACACACACACACACACGCACACACTCAGAGGATAGCCAGACGGTTAGAGTGTTGTGCACTATGCTTGCAATCTGCTAACCCAGGTTCAAATCCTGCTCAAGGGGATTTTTTCCCCTGGAGTTAACATCAGTGCCAACTCCACTCCTCCCAACAGTCCTGATGAGACTATAAGCATAAACCAAGCTCCAGTGTGAAAACAAACACAGAACATCTTGCAAAATAAAACCTGTTCCGCTTTTCAGAATAGGCCCATTGTGTGCTGGTGGGAACAGATAACAAAATTTACAAAACCACATGCACCCAGGGACTGGATAGATGTAAAAAAAACACTACCAAAACGCACGTGAATGCTTATTTTATTATTCTGCTATCTGAAATAAAAGAACGAATTTAAATAAATGATAAAAATAAAGAGAGTGAACATTTTGAATGAACATTTTTATTGAGAGAAAACTAAAGAATAAACTTGAACGATGGTGGCCAGCCATTTTTTTGTCATCCCGCCCCCAGTGAAAAAATAACTATATATATATATATATATATATTATATATCAACCATAATGAATTCATTTTCAAATTTTGAGCTGTCTGCAGCAACCAACATCAGTGACATGATAAAGAGTTCATGGGGATCTAAAATGATTATTGAAACACTGACTCTTGATTTGTTTGGTGAATACTATGATTGGAAATTTTACTTGTTAATGTTTACTAGGGAGAGAGAGGGGGGGAGCTAGAGGGAGAGGCAGAGAGGGAGAGATAGAGAGATAGAAAGAGGTACAGACATACAGCATACAGACAGACAGAGACAGACAGACAGACCAACCGATAGACATACAGAGAGAGAGAGAGACAGAGAGAGAGAGAGAGAGAGAGAGAGAGAGAGAGAGAGAGAGAGAGAGAGAGAGAGAGAGAGAGAGAGAGAGAGAGAGAAAGTAGTGTGTGTGTGTATGTGTCATTGTGTGTTGTTGTTGTCTTCGATTTTATGTCTGTTCACTCTCAGTGATATTAGACAAGGAAATAAAAAATAATATATATGAGGGGTGTGTGAGAAATGAGGTGGTGGTGGAGGTCCTACTGAAAAATGCGCAGGGGAAAAGTAGTCTAATCATGAAAAGAAACCGTGCAAAGCAAAAGGTACGATAATATTTAAAAAAAGAACTAAAAAAAGAACAAAACAAAAATTTTCAAAGTCATTAACGTTAAAGAAACTATAATAAATGTCCTACAAGACTATACCAGAGACCTTTTGAAATATCAAATGCCGAATTCAAATTATTGAATATGCTTCTATAATCTAAGGGAGTTTTCAGAAAATTGGGTAAAAAAGCTTTTGCATTCTTACATTCAAATATTATATTATATGAGATCAGAGATATTCTCACCACATATAGACATTTTCTCTTTCTACTGAATTTGGTTACGAATGCATTAAGTATGATTAAGTTTTATTCTATAAAACAAACTATTCACTCTTCTTGCTGTGAAGATATTTGAGCAAGTCTTAGAATGGCTCATGACTCTTGCATTATCGGTATTGATGACAGATCTGTTTTAAAATCTCTCTTTTAGGTGATACATTTCTGTGACCTTTCTCCATGATGTTTGTTCTCATAAGTGGTAGCCTTCTTGTAATTCATGATAAAGGCACGTGCAATACTACTGATTCCTGTCCATGCTTTGCACACCTTTTAGCAGCTCTATCACTGTATCAGCCCACTCATTTCAAAAGAATCCACTGTGTCAAAGCACCCAACAGAATGTGACACTTATGCCCTTTACTAGTTTAGTTACAAGGTGTTATGACATACTTAATCTCTAATGCAATATTTGAAGTTTTCTTGTACCACAAGGATTTTAAAGCATACAATACCAACTTAGAATCAAGACAAAAGTTACAACGTGTAGACTGCAAAGCTTACAGGCTTGCCCTTGGTGTTCCTTATCATGCATCAGCTCTTGGAATGTACAATGAAGTTGGTACATTGCCTTTGGGTAGTTACTGTCAACTAGCATGAGCTAAATATGATCTTAGATTAGAAACAGAACAACTGAAAAGGAAGCAGAAGTAAAATATGAACTACAGTTTCCTAAAAGAGCAATAGATATATCTTCCTTAATGCCCATTAACACATATGTGTCTGATCTAGTGGAAAGTTCTAATGTCAATCAACACAGAATGGACAAACGAGAGGCAGCATTACCTTGCCTATCATGGGAGATGAATAGTGCACACTTTGACAAAGATGTAACTAATGTAAAAAAAAAAAAAGAATGAGGATCTGAATATTATCATTTTTATGGTTTCTGATGCTGGATCCCACATCCATCATAAGTATTTTCATCATTTACAAATGTATACAGATGGATCGCGCCTGGATAACCAAGAAACAGGTTCAGCTTTTGTTATACCGTCTTTAAAAACTGAAAAATCATTCTATGTTGGTAAACATCATTTGATTTTTACAGTGGAACTAGTACAGTAGTAGCAATTCTGGCTCTAAATTATGTTCTTGATTTGCCATTGTGCATGTATATTTCAAATCTTGTCTTTGTGCATGTGTGTGTGTGTGTGCACGCACGCGCTATATAATAACTACACATCTCCATGACATATTGACAGTTTATTATATAATATCTATCTCATCAATTGATAACAATACAAGCAAACATATGATACATCAAGGATCTCAATTTATGAGAAACTAAGACTGGAATTCTACAGTTACTCAGATCACAATCAACTTTTAACCAAGTAATACCACTAATAGTACTAGAAGTAAGCATTAGTCTTAACACTAATACAGTTGTGAATTTGTGTGCTAGCACTACTAACATCATCAGTGACTACCATCTAATAAACAATCCTGAAACCATTTCCAAATTTGGGGCTGAGTCTAATACCTTAGTAATGGCATATGAAGATTTCATGAGGGGGATTTAACATAAACACTGGCTCTTGATCTGTTTGGTGAATCAGAAGATTGATTGGAATTAGGCTACTTCTAATACTTACTGTAACTAAGTGTAAGCGTGTTAATCAACTATATTACTAATTCACTGTAGTACTGATTTAAAATTTATAACACAAGCAAAGTATCTGGGACAAAATTTAAAATGATTAAATTCAATATTTACAAGAATTTACTACTGATGCTTAAAAAAACCCCAAACAAACCAAACAACAACAAAATCACTGGGTTACATGAAGATTGTATCAAAGTGACGTTCTGATCCCCTCACACACTTAAACATGTAATCTTTGTATACGTGCATGCATACATGTGTCTGTAGTCACTGCCAATGCTAATATTGCTATACACAGTACGCTGTACTATATTTTCTCAATCAATTTTTCCTTTAACCCGTTCTGAGCAATATCTAGGGATCATTTCTCCAAGATAAAAAACATGTATCTTTTACTCATACATTCCTCAGAAATAAATCACAAACCTGCAAAGACAAGGACGAACGCCAACCTTCCTAACGCCTGGGCTGCCATTTTCACTTTGTTATTATCACATGATCTGCTCTCGTCATGTGATAAGAACGGAAAGTGCCGACGCTCTTCGGAAAAGATCGGCCGAGCGTGGTAGCAACAAAGATGGCGGTCATAGGAGAAGCAGAAGCCAAACAAATCGCTTCTCTCAAGGTAAATAATCATTATGGGTTTATAAAGCATTGCATCCTCTTGTGTTTGGTCTTGAAATGGTTCAGTTGGTGAATGACTTGATTTGATTAGAATACAGGCATATATCTGACGAGAAATGGCTAAAATAGGTCTATATCAAAAGAGTTGGACACCAGTGCACAACTGAAGAAGTGCTCCAGTATTCTGAACAGGCTCAGTGATGATGAGGATGATGACGACGACGACATTGATGATGAGGATGATGATGGTGTTGGTTGTGGTGGCCTTAGAGGTGGTGGTCATGCCGTTGATAATTTGATGTCTTAGGGTAGCTTAAGAATAGTCCTTGGTATATGGCACAGACACAGAGACAGACAGACAGCACACACACACACACACACACACACACACACACACACACACACACACACACACACACGGCTGGAGTTAACATCAGTGCCAACTCCACTCTCCCCTAAAAGTCCTTTGGACTATAAACTGAGGTCCTGTGTGCCAACACACCAAGAACATCTTACTCACACATGAAATTCTGTTCCGCTGTGTGGAAGAGTAGGCCATTGTGTGCCAGTGGTAACAGATGACACTATTTGCAAAACTGCATGCACACAGTGACGGGATGCAGAAAACCACACAAGCGCGTAGGTCATTATCTTTGAAATAAAAAAAATGAATAGATAAATGGATAAATAACCACCAACAAAAACAACATTTCAACTTCTCACAGATTTCCTATGACTCTGTGACTACTCTGTGACAGGATGATGAAGGGCGAAGCCTGCTGGCCCAGTTGATGGACCTGGGTCCCTACGAAGATGAGCGCAACATGGACAAGGCCATACGAGCAGACTTCTTCTACGACACCCTGAAGTTTGCTGCTGACAAGGGCTTCCCCTGGGAGCAGGTCTGCTGTGTGGTGGAGTTCGCTGTGGAGTTCTTGGCCACAGCCACAGGTATGTCTGGACCCACAGGGGTGATGAGAGTGTTTGAGGAATTATACTGCTTACCTTGAGGAATTATACTGCTTACCTTGAGGAATTATACTGCTGGCCACAGGTATGGCCCTGCAGGGTTAACAACAGTGTTTGAGGAATTATACTGCTTACCTTGAGGAATTATACTGCTTACCTTGAGGAATTATACTGCTGGCCACAGGTATGGCCCTGCAGGTGTGATGAGAGTGTTTGAGGAGTCGTACTGTTTACTGTTGGCCACAGAGCCCCCTCCCTGTTTCTTTACCCAACTCAGGTCATTTTCTGCCATGATTAGCAACAGCTGGGCTGAGGTGGTATGGAATTCACAGCAGCTGAGAGTAGCTGAAAGCAGGTGGGGAGGGGAGGGAGCAACTGACATCTGTGTAGTGGGTACCGTTTGTTTGGTACAGACTTTGCTCGGGTCATGTAGTTTATATTGTGTTTGTGTATTTAATTACTTTATTTTTTTTTATAGTTAATTTTATTTCATTCTTTTTTGTTTCAAGGATAATGGAATGGGCACTCGTGTGTTTTTACATCCAGTCCCTGTGTGCATTCAGTTTTGTCAATTTTCTCACACACACACACAACGTCACACACAAACACACACACACACACACACACACTCGCATGCGCTCGCAGCACACACAACAAGTGCTCGCAGCACAGACAATCACACGCATCACACACCACAACCGCACCCATCAACAACACACACACACACACTTACTCAACACTTTTCAGTTCTTTTTCTGCAATAATCGTGCAGTCAAAAACGTTGTTCTTCTCCCTTAGACATGAAGATCACAGAAGCAGTTCAGCTGTACCAGGCGCAGTCCCCCAACCTGCTGATCGCGCTGGGCGAGAGGAACTACAAGGCGTACACCGACTTTCTCTTCTCCACTTTCTTTGGCCATTTCCAGCTGTACAAATACGTCCTCGCCCATCCAAGGCCTCAGAATATTCCTCATGTGAGTGGCAGTGTTTTGTTTCATCATTGTTTGTTGGTGTTGGTCTTGGTGTTGGTGAGAGAGAGAGAGAGAGAGAGAGAGAGAGAGAGAGAGAGAGAGAGAGAGAGAGAGAGAGAGAGAGAGAGAGAGAGAGAGAGTGCGTGTGTGTGTGTGTGTGTTAGTTGATGGACTAGTTAGTTGGTTAGTTAGTTTGTGTGTGTGTGTGCACATGTGTGCATATATGCATGCATGCATGTGTGTGCACGCGCTTGGTGTGTGCATGCAGTGTGTGTGAGTGCTTGTCAGTGTCCACATGCATGCTCATTATGTACAAATGAAACAAGATACACAGAAAGACAGTCAAAATCAGGAAAAGTTTGTAGGCAAGAAGAATAAAAAATAAAATGAGAAGAAAATGGGAGAAAGAGAAATTTGTCCTTTGAGCTACTGATCTTATCAAGTAATTTTTTTTTTCAAAAAGATACTCTTTACAGAGGATTAAACAGTTCTTGTACACACGGATTCAATGTGTCTACATAGCAGCCCATATCATCATCACCACCACAGAATATTTGTGCAAATTGGTTTAGCTTGAATATTCTCACCAACTGAGTATCATCTTTTTATGATAATTCGTGAAGTACCCTTGACCAACTTGACTTCTCCCTTAACTCCCTAAGGAGTTGTTGGGGCACTGCACTGAAGTTTTCAGGCAGGTGGGGGACCTGGGTTATGCCTGCCCCTTTTCTAGAGCCCAGAAAGTGCTAACAGCATCTGATTTGTCGAAGTCGGTATATCTTACCAAAGAAAATAAGGCTGCTGCGATTGCCTCTCTTGAAGCAAAAGTTGTCGACATAGAACTATGCACAAAATTCCTTAGTGGTGATGAAATTCCATTTCAACATCCTGAATAAACACGAGAGTTCATGCCTCATATTTCAAGTAATTAGGAGGAACAAGATGACAAATTCTTGTATGTCTCATCGTCTTTCTCTTGTTCCTCCCAACTCTGGCCCTTTACTACTTTTTATATGGTGTTTCTTTCTCATCTACATGTCTTTTTAAATTTCTTTTCTATAATTACCACCAAAAAAAAAAGGTTTTATTATTCACAGAGCACAAATCCAGCATAACTCAGTCAAGGGTCCAATGGCCCAGTGCTAAAATTAGATTGCCCCTTCCTTTTACCAAGTCCAAGTGCAGTCAGTTCTTGCTATAAGTAGCACCAGCTGGGCTGGGCTGGGACAGAATAGATAGCAGCTGACAGTGGCTGAAAGTGGGGGAAACTGACAGCTGTGCGTTACATACAATCATGTTTAACACCATGAACTCGATTAAAAAAAAATTTGTTTTTTTTTAAATGACAAAACTGTTTAATCATCTTCCGCAAAAAAATCTATTCTTCTCACAAACTGACCCGTTCACAGCTGACTCTGGAGGTGCACCCCCCTGTGCCGCCGCTGCCCATGACCGAGTCCAAAGAGCTGAGCGTGTGGCGCTACGACCAGATGCTGGAGGAAATGCAGGACCAGGAGTTCGAGCTGACCAAGAGACGCCTGCACCACCAGGAGGAGACTGAGGGAGAGGTGCTGGAGAAGAAGATGGCTGTCAAGAACAACGTGGAAACCGCTGAAGGGCCTTTCACGAAAGAGGTGAGCGCTGCTTGCTGCTGCTGCTGCTGCTGCTGTTGGGTCTGCGTGGAGAGCCTGGGGGATGTTATCGTCATTGTTACCAACATTGTCGTTATCATCGACACCATCATCAATGTAGTTTTTGTTATCATCATCGTCATCATTATTATCATGATCTTTGTTATTGTTTATGTTACCAATCTCAGTTTTTGTACTAATATTATACAGTTCTGTACTATGTTAAAAAAAACATTTTAAAAAAAAAGCAGCCCGAAAGAAACAAAACATGCTATGACATTCAAAGACCACACACACACGCGGATACACACACACACACACACACACAGACACACACTCACTCACTCACTCACTCACTCACTCACTCAAACAGCGAGCAAGAATGAGAGGAGGGGTCCTTTTTTTATTTTTGTTAAAGCTAATCCCAAAACTAAAGAATAAGAATACTATTCAAAATAAATTCTGACTTTAATGTGTACTCTCACTTGTACCTCTGTTTCTGAATCTTGACTACTAGCAGGAAAAAAAACACCCAACTAAGCTTACTGTTCTATCACACATACTTGTAAGTGACTGTGAAAACAGACAGATTCTTTCCCTTCCTCAACAACCATTTTGCATGCATGCTGTTAGTTCTTCACATTCCAATGGTCTCGGGTCTCCGTTAGGAGATTAGTGACAGACCTACTGGTAGTGTAGGTCTGATTAATCTCCACACACTTGATGTGATGGTGGAAAGAACTCTGTCAGCATTATCTGACAAAGCAACTATCTTCAAAAGAAAGAAACCTATGGCGTGTCTTGAATCTTAGGAGATTTGTGAGGAGATTTGTGACAGGCCTACTGTTAGTGTAGATTTTTTCTTTTTTTCCCCAAATACCTGGTCTGATAGGGCAAAGAACTCTGACAACATTACCTGAAGAAGCTATTTTCTGTGAAAGAAAGACACTTATGTTATGCCTTGGTTCATAAAGGAACACTGAAGATGAAGAAGAAGAAGGAGAAGAGGAGGAGGAAGAGAAGGAGGAGGAGGAAGAAGAAGAAGAAGAGGAGGAGGAAGGAGAAGAAGAAAAAGAAGGGAAAGAGGAGGAAGAAGAAGATGAAGAAGAAGAGGAGAAGGAGGAAGAAGAAGAATCTTACATAAAAACCAGTCAGAGTACCAAGGAAAAATGATGAAAACAATATCATTTTTATTTCCAACACTGCTCATCATTTAAAGTTAAATAATTTTGAAAAGTTTAGAAGTAACATCTTTTTTTCTGAAAGTACTTTGAAAGATTGCAAATGACAACAATAAGATCTCAGTTTGTGACAATGAAAATTAATGTTTTGTGATTCTTGAAGAAAACAACCCCTCATTTTTCATGAACTGTTAAACCTATCTAAAATTTTGCATCTTACCAAGTCATCCCTCCCTCCAGAAAAAACAACAACAAAACAACCCAAAGAAACAAACAACTTAACAAGCAAAACAAAAAAAAGCTCCTCTGAAAGCTATATACTGGGTCAAGACAACACACCATGTAACCTCTCCACACACACAAAAAAACTGGTGACTTTGGCATTTTAGTAGCATAACTACGCTAAAACAGTGTGTACATAATTATACAACACATTACCCATACACAAGATCTGTAATTTTTTCCTTTTTTCACGTTCCTTGGTTAGACCACCAAGGTTCATGACTGGTGAGATTTTTGCGTATGCGACCGCATCCTCCCCCCTCCCCTCCTTAACACCCCCCCCCCCCCCACACACACACACACACACCATTCAGGTACTGCATTCACACTTTGGGGATGATCTGTCAATAATCCTGGAGATGCATCTGTATGTATGTATGTATGTATTTTTTTGTTGTTGTTGTTTGTTGTGTGTGGTTTGTGTGTTGTGTGCTTTGTTGTGTGTCCTGTTGTGTGTGTTTGTGTGTGCTTTGTGTTTGTGCATGTGGGCTGTTGTGTGTCTGTGTTGTGTGTGTGTGTGATGTTGTGGTTTGTGTGGTGTGTTTTGTCTATGTGTGTGTTGATTTGGTGTGTTTATTTATGTAATGATGTAGTGTTGTGATGTAATCGTAGATGTATGTATGTATGCAGTGAATTGTGTATGTATCTGTCGTGTCGTATTATATGCTGGAGATGCTTTGTATGTAATGTATGTGTGGTGTGTGTGTGGTGTTGTGTGGGGGTGTTGTTGTGTGTGTGTGTGTGTATGTATGTGTCTGTGTTGTGTGTGTATGTAATGTGTGTGATATGTATGTATGTGTCTGTGTGTCATATGTTGTTGTGTGTTGTTGTTGTGTGTGTGTTGTGTGTGTGGTGTTGTGTGCGTGTGTTGTCTGTGTGTGTGCATGTATGTATGTATGTGTGTGTGTGTGTGTGTGTCTGTCTGTAGTGTGTGTTGTTTTGTTGTGTGTGTGTGTGTGTATGTATATATAGTGTGTGTGTGTGTGTGTTGTATATATATATATGTGTGTGTGTGTGTCAGTCGTTAGGGGAGATGATGCGGAGTCTGCTGGGGGACTACGCTCAGGCGACGGGCAAGGCCTTGAGCACCACCATTCAGGACGTCCAGCAGGACCTGGAGGTCAAGCTGCAGAAAACCAGCCTGCCCCGCCCTGCTGGATTAGGTCAGTGTGGGTGTCTGTGTGTGTGTGTGTGTGTGTTGGGAGGGGGGGGGGAGTGGGGGGGGGAGTGTGTGTGGGGGAGGTGGGGGTGGGGGTGTGGTGTGGGGGGGGTGGGGGGAGCGTGTGTGTGTGATGTGTGTGTGTATGTGTGGCTCATGTGTGTGTGTGTGTGTGTGTGGCTCATGTATGTGTGTGTGTGTGTGTGTGTGTGAGGGGCTCATGTGTGTGTGTGTGTGAGGGGCTCATGTGTGTGTGTGTGTGTGTGTGAGGGCTCATTGTGTGTGTCTGTGTGTCTGTGTGTTTGTGTGTGTGCGTGTGTGTGTCTGTGTGTGTGTGGGTGTGTGTGTGTGTGTCAAGTCAAGTCAAGTCAAAGTCAAAAACACTTTAATCATCCCATGAAGGGCAATTACAATACTGACAGGCAGATTGATACACATCAAATATATCAAAGACACAAAAGCTATATTTCATATTGGTTTTCAAATAAAATGTCAGAACACACACACACACCAACACACACGCGCACATGCGCACACACACGCAAACACCCGCACGCACGCACACACATCAATTGTGAACACAATTTTAAACCCATTGACTAGAAGACATAAAAACTTATTTTTATGCACGCATATACGCAGCACCTACACACGCACGTACGTGTGTGTGTGAACACGCCCATGCACACCCACACCATACACCAATATATGAATTCATGTGTGTGTGTGTGTGTGTGTGTAAAACCAGCCTGCCCCGCCCTGCTGGATTAGGTCAGTGTGAGTGTGTGTGAGGGGCTCGTGTGTGTGTGTGTGTGTGAGTGTGTGTGAGGGGCTCATGTGTGTGTGTGTGTGTGTGTGTGTGTGTGAGGGCTCATTGTGTGTGTGTGTGTGTGTGAGTGTGTGTGAGGGGCTCATGTGTGTGTGTGTGTGTGTGAGTGTGTGTGAGGGGCTCATGTGTGTGTGTGTGTGTGTGAGTGTGTGTGAGGGGCTCATGTGTGTGTGTGTGAGTGTGTGTGTGAGGGGCTCATGTGTGTGTGTGTGTGTGTGAGTGTGTGTGTGAGGGGCTCATGTGTGTGTGTGTGTGTGTGTGAGTGTGTGTGTGAGGGGCTCATGTGTGTGTGTGTGTATGTGTGTAAAACCAGCCTGCCCCGCCCTGCTGGATTAGGTCAGTGTGTCTGTGTGTGTGTGGTGGGGAGGGGGGAGGCAGGGAGGTGGGGGGACTGTATGTGTGTGTGAGGGGCTCATGTGTGTATGGTGTGTGGGGTGGGTGGGGGTGAGGGGCTTGCATGTGTATTTTTGTGAGGGGCTCTTGTGTGTGTGTGGGGGGGGAGGGGGGAGGTGAGGGGGGTATGTGCGTGTGCGTGTGTGTGTGTGTGTGTGTGTGCAGGTGGGGAGGGGGTATATGCGAGTAGGGCCTCAGATATATATATATATATATATATATATATATATATATATATATATATATATATATATATATATCCTTTGAATCCTCTTTTCCTTACTTTCCTACCTACTTTTCCTACCTATGGTGAGATCCAAAAAACTTTGAATATGCAACCATTAAATTTTGCTCACCCTCAAGGTAGCTGCATTCCGACTTCAGGGCTATCATCATTATTATCATTATTGGTATTACCGTTTCTGTTGATGCAGGTCCCCCGCCCCGTTTCAAACCCAAATCACCCATCCAGCCACTGCCCAAAGCAGGAACCACACCGGGCAAGGGAGACAAAAAGAACAAGACCAACAACTCTCTGGACAAACCCAAGTCGCCAAAGTCACCCAAGTCTCCGGCCAGGAGTCGAACTTCCAGCTCTCGAGGATCTAAACGATGAACTCTTCCCCTGTCTGTTTGTTTGTTTTATGATTCAGGTGTCTGTAGGTTTGTTGCTTGTTTGTTTGTCTTGGTTGTTTGTCTTTGTTCTGTACAAATGACATGTTCCAGTAAGTCAAAATAAAAACAATCTGCTTCAGAGACAGTTAAAGTGGAAAAAAAACAGTAATGTGTTATTTCTTTAAATAGTCCTTACTCGAAAATTTCTTCAGAATCTTTCATTGAAAGGATTTTTTGTTCTCTAGGTCTGCTTTGAGGTTTGTTGTTGTTGTAATTTTTGTTGACATTATTTTTTTTGTTATGTATATAATGTAGTTGTTCCTGATGAAGGGCACTTATTTTCTACCACAACTGTTGTTGGCTCAATAACGTAGTATTTTTATTTGTAAAGAAAAGAGAATACTTTGGTTTTCTTCTTCAGTAGATTAGAAAATACGCTCAGAAAGATCAAGGATATTTCATTTTTATTCCCTACTCAAAGTACGTGGATTAAAAAACCCAAAAAAACCAATAACTTATAAAATGGAGGGATGGATGGCTACTGAAAATTATTTCAAGATTCTGCTACAAGCTAATTTTTTTATGGCTTGAGAGGTGTCATTAATTCAGTGTTTTTGACACCATCTTTCCTTCCTATTAATGGAGAAAGAATAGTGGATGAAAACAAGTGCAGGTAACTACTTACAACTTCTCCATCATTTTTGAAAATGAGTTATCAAAGATTCTTTTTTTTTTTCATTTGAATTGATCAAGAAAGATGAAGGATGAAGGTGGCATTTTCCTTCACCTTCACCTATCCCGTAGACCCCGTGGACGGTGGTGGGGGGGGGGGGGGGGCGCGGGGGAGGGCACCACTGAAGATTTCGCAACCAGCTTCCTCCACTCCCCGCGGTCCTCTGCTTTCTGTAGCAAATCGTTCCACTCAAGGCCAGTCCACTCTCTGATGTTGTCTTCCCATTGTTTTTCTCTGTCTGCCTCTTCATCTCCCTCCTTGTACTGTTCCCTTATTTTTTATTGTAAAGCTACAAGCAATCGTTGGAGAATGATTGTCAAAAGTAATTTTGTGCTAACGAAGAAAATGATTGTGCTGTGACTAATCACTGTTGGATACTGTTGCTGTTTCTGTAAAGAAAAATAAAACTTATTTTACACCTCTTTAAGTCACCTTTCCACAATCCAGTGTGTGGCACTGTGAGTTTTCCCTCTTGTATATATGTATATGTATAAAGTGTTATGTTTCCATCACAATGCATTTGTCACATGTGTTGAAGAAAGAGTATGTGCGTGAAAAATAAAGACGTTTTTATAATTTTTGTCTGGTTATTTTAAAAATATCATCAAAATACAGAGAGAGAGAGAGAGAGAGAGAGAGAGAGAGAGAGAGAGAGAGAGAGAGAGAGATTCCAAGAACTAAGTACATAAATGTATCTTCTTGAACACACACGAGACCAATTAAAAGAATCCAGCATACAGCCATACACAGATGTATGATCAAGCGAACACACATATACAGAGTTACACAGATTTCAGTCCTTTACATGGATATGTATTTATGGTGAAAGGTTTGGAGGAGAAAGAGGAGGGTGGAAGCTTGGAGAAGAAAATCTCAGGGAGTAATGTTGAGATCAATTCCTCAGCTTCAACATCATGAGGGTTAAAGGTCACGGTAACGGTGTCCCATAACCTATGTTGTCGTAGGGGAGGGAGGCGTCAGAGACCTCACTTCTCTTGGGGCCAGCATATTGAGGGCGGCGCCTATCTCCTCTCCCTCGCTGCTTTACTTTCCCTGACTCTAAAGAGGCAGGTACCTATTTACAGCTAGGTGAACTGGGGGACTGTACTGAAGCCAAGGCGTGCAAACGGTCACCCATCCAACTGGTAACCACGCTCGACGCTGCTTAACTTGGCTGGGGGAAAGGGAGTGCTCCGACCACTGAGCTATCCCGTCCTCATGAGGGTTACCCAATTAATAAATAAACTCTCCCTCCTTCATCCCATTTGAAAATCACTATGAGGTTGTAACAACACAGAAAACAGGTAGCCATATTATGTTTTCATAGGAGTGTTCTCCTTTGATGGAGAATCAATGAATAATGTTACAGCAGAAGTTTGCAATGGATAATGACAACCTCCACATAACAGAGTGTTCATACAGCATACAGTAAAAAGACTTCAATGTAGGCTTGGTGTGTTACTTAGGTTAATAACTGACATAAAAACCTTTGGCCAAGTCTCCTCCACCCCCTTCTCAAAAATAAATCCACAAAGACATAGGAAAAATTTTATCCTGTGCTTTCCCCACTCAGCCACAAACTCCAAAACTTAAGGGTCTCTTGATCCAAAACACCAACTAAGCTATAATTTCACTTTGGAAAGTTTGATAAAATTTTGTTGTTTGCCCTTTTTTTTTCTTTGCAAATTCCCTTTGCCATATGTCTGCTATTTGTATGTATCATATTGCAAAACCAAACAAGAATTGTATCAGTTTCCTGTTAACTCCAGGGACTAAAGCGCACATTAATTTTGGCCAGGCGCTGGTGAAGGTCCTGAATGAAGATCATTCTTACCAGGGACAGCACAGAGCTAGCTACAGCAAAAGGTGTGCGAACGCACGAAGAACATCTTGCGCACACGTTCAATCCTGTTCCACTTTTCGTAAGAGTAGGCCATTGTGTGCCAGTGGAAACACATGACAAAATTCACAAATCCGCATACACAGGGGACTGGAGGTAAAAAAAGCACATAAGTGCTTATTCCATTATCCTCGATATAAAAGAATAAAATAAATAAAAGGATAACACCACAGAAGCCACCTCAGTCTCTGCAAGAATTCCAGACCTCCCAAACCAAAACCACAGACTGAATGCATCCACAACTTTTCCCCCCAAATAAATACTGAGCCCTCACTTCCTGGTCCACAAGGGAATTAAGTCGGCCCCCTCCCCTAGTTGAAACAAAAAAAAAGCCCCCCTCCCTACCCCCCCCCCCCTCCCCGACCCCCCACCCCACCCCCCAGCCGGCTCCAGCCAATATCTAGGCCAGCCCAATTTTTTTTGTTGCTTGCAGCACATGCAGTGAGCCGGGATGAAGTCCCCGAGAGTAAAACTATAATTATTGCATTGGCAAATCTGAACCACCAGCATGACGGCTGATTCAGCTTCAGTATTTCCATAATATCGAAAACTGCCGGAGATAAGGTCCTCCATGCATCTGTCTCTGTCTGTCTGTCTGTCTGTCTGTCTGTTTCTCTGTCTCTCTCTCTCTCTCTCTCTCTCTCTCTCTCTCTCTCTCTCTCTCTCTCTCTCTCTCTCTCTCTCTCTCTCATTGGTGCTTATTCATCATCCTTGAAGTAAAAGAATTTGATTCTCTCTCTCTCTCTCTCTCTCTCTCTCCTCTCTCTCTCTCTCTCTCTCTCTCTCTCTCTCTCTCTCTCTCTCTCTCTCTCTCTCTCTCTCCAGGTCTCATGTGCAAACATATGTAGAACATCTTGCCCACACCTTAAAACCTGTTCCCCTTTCGCAAGAGTAGACCATTTTATGCCGGTGGGAAGTATTGATCTGACAATTTAAAAAACAGACAAACCTACATGCACACGGGGGGGGGGGGGGGGGGGGGGGGAGGGAGAGAGAGAGAAGGGGGGATATAAAAAAAAAAGCACATGAGTGCCTATTTCATTTACCCACAAAATCAAAGACTCTCTCTCTCTCTCTCTCTCTCTCTCTCTCTCTCTCTCTCTCTCTCTCTCTCTCTCTCTCGCTCTCTCTCTCCATTTCTCCCTCCCTCCCTCCCTTTATCTGATTTAAAAGAAAAAAAATGCAACTGAACTAAAATTCTGAAGTTCACAAGTGGTGGATCTGGATTATGGGTATGTAATCATTAATAAATGGCCTCGGCTGTTATGGTCGCAGTACTCTATCTTTGGGGATCCAGTGATGTTAAAACATGACTTCATCGGTATTGGTACTTGTTGTTGTTAATGTTGTTGTTTTATTTCATTCTTTTATTTTAATAATAATATGGAATTGATATAGCGCTGAATCTTGTAAAAAACAAACAAATCGAAGCGCTTAAAGCGCTTGAGGATAATGGAATAAGCATTCATGTGCTTTTTTACATCCAGACCCCGTGTGTATGCAGTTTTGTCAATTCTGTTATCTATTCCTACCGGCACACAATGGCCTACTCTTCTGAGAAGCAGAACGGGTTTTAACGTGTGCGCAAGATGTTTAGTTTTGTGAGTGTCATACAATCGTATTGGTAGCGATCGCCTACTTTTTTGCAAGGGAAGTGGGGGGATTTGGGGATTTTATTTGGTGCAATTCTTTCCTCTTGTCTCCCTTAAGTCAGTAAAATAATGTGGAATGATAGATATGAACACAGACTGATAACCTTTTCAATTTACACTTGATACCAACACTCATCCTCTAAGCAGATACAGATTTGATAACGTAGCAAAAAAAATCCAACATGAACTTTCATAAAAGACATTAGAAAAACAGAACAATGAACATGAAAAGTTAAGAAAAGTGACATCCTACTTGTCATAATACTTTTAGATGTCAGAAAAGCCTCTGATTCTGACTCACACAGAAAGGTTATTTATCAGATTACAATTGTACGTCAACGTCAGCCATTGTTTAACGACTTAATTGCCCTGATGCGGGAAAAAAAATGCTTTGGAAAAGTTTGAAACTTATCTTCTCTCCGGCATTGATTTGTAGTTAGCGGCATGCCCCAAAGAAACGCACTAGGCCTTACTCTGTACGCAGTATCTTTTTTTTTGTTTTGTTATTAGCATTTTGCTCTATACGACATTTGCAAGAGCTCTAGGAACATTATTTTTCTTTGAAGTACAAAGGGTAAAAAGCGCATCGCTCCTACTGGAAAATGTAGGCCTATTCATTTACAGTCAGGTCGCGATTACGTACAATAAAATCTTCGCGACGAACATAAACAAGAGAGAGAGAAGACAGAAGAGAGAGAAGAGAGAAAGAGAGAGAGAGAGAGAGAGAGAGAGAGTGAGAGAGAGAGATGTGAGAGAGAGAGAGAGATGTTCATTGTTTTTGATTTTCTGTAGCTCCAAATGCAGTTACCCCGCCTATTTTTTACAGACAGAAATGCGAGTGATAGACCTATAAGGATTTGCTTGCAAGTACATTTGCAGTGTGTACGCACACCGCACACGCGCACTACCCCCCCCCCCCCCCCCCCACCCCACACACACACACACAGAGGACCAGTGCAGAGACAAAGCAGGAAAAAATCCCTCCTGTTCCAGCAAGTTGGCCCTTCAATTTTTATACTAGTCCTTTGGATGAGACTATAAACCTAGGCCCTGTGTGCGAACGCACGCAGAACATCTTTGCGCACACGTTCAATCCTGTTCCGCTTTTCGTAAGAGTAGGCCATTGTGTGCCGGTGGGAACAGATGACAGAATTTACAAAAAAGCATACACACAGGGACTGGATCTAAAAAAAAAAGCACGTAAGTGCTTATTCCACTATCCTCAATATATTAAAAAAAAATATATATATATTGTTATATATACATAGCGGGTTGGGCCACGTCCATATCTGATTTCTGGTGGATGTCATGCTGCTTGTTTTGTTTATATCCTGTTGTTTCAGTTTTGAACTTACGCGCTGCATACACATCATCGTAATCATTTTTACATCATCAGCAGCAACAGCAGCAGCAGCAGCAGCAGCAGAAAGCATCATCATCATAACCATCACCATCACCAACATCATCATCATCATGATGTCTGTCGACCAATGATGGTCGTTGGAGAGACACAAAGAACGCGTTATTGGCAAGTTATTATTTTTCCCAATATCAGCCCGTTTCCTTCAGTATAATTATTGCAGCAGCCTTGCCGTGTCAAGGTGGGTTCATGCGTTGATGCTCCTCCCTCCATCTCCCCCAAATGTCCCATGCAGAATAAGGATAGTCTTGTGGCACTTCAAGTGTGAGGTGTGACCTGTGATGTGACCAAAATACGTCAGCGTCTTCGTCTTTTACAACAGCACTGGTAATGATCGCACTCTGGGTTTTTCTGCTCCACCTTCCCCCCCCCTCCCTCGCACCTACCCCCCCCCACCCCCCCCCCCCCCCGACTCTCCCCCCCCCCCCCCTCTCTCTCTCACATGCACGCACGCACGCACACATTTAGCACAGATTAGACTATTAAGTATTCTTTTGCCCAGCGCGCACGCGCGCGCACACACACACATTTAGCATAGCTTAGACTATTTACTTCTTCTTTTGCCCAGTAAAAGACAAGCGTGTATCAGTGCTAAGAGATTTATTTATTTATTTTTATTTTATTCTTTTATATCGAGGATAATGGAATAAGCACTTAAGTGCTTTTTTACATCCAGTCCTTGTGTGTATGCGGTTTTTGTAAATTGTCATCTGTTCCCACCGGCACACAATGGCCTACTCTTACGAAAAGCGGAACAAGATTTTAACGTGTGCACAAGATGTTCTGCGTGCGTTCGCACACGGGGCCTCAGTTTATAGTCTCATTCGAAGGACTTTGGGGGAGAATGGAGTCTGCGCTGATGTTAACTCCAGGGGAAAATATCCCCTTGAACGGGAATCGAACCCGGGTTGTCAGATAGCGAGCGCAACGTTCTAACCACTAGCTATCCCGTCCCCCGAGAGAGAGAGAGAGAGAGAGGGGAGAGAGAGAGAGAGAGAGAGAGAGAGAGAGAGAGAGAGAGAGACAGAGACAGAGACAGAGAGACAGACAGATAGACAAACAAACAGACAGACAGACAGACAGTCCTGCTAGGTTAAATTCCATCGATTCGTATGCTCTATCCCGTGGGAATGCCAGGGGGGGCCCTTTCAGTATAAAGAACATCCCCGCCTTCTGGAAATTCTGTGCTGGAATTTTCCCTTTTCTATCACTCTCTTTGCGTCTGTCTTTCTCCTCACCCCTCTGTCCTCTCCCTCTCATGTCTATTTTCTGCCTATCCAGCCAATTCTCATGCCTTGTTTCCTTCAAATATGCAAATTTTAAAAAAAAGCTTTCTGATGAACTGCCCTGAAGTCAGAACGTGTGGGCTGAGGCCAGCCGACAGACCTCCTACAAAGTTCCATGCATAAGAGAAGACCAAGCACTATGCCTGCTACCTAATAACTATGGCTGTGCAACAACATAAAAATATGTTCTGACCGCAATATTACAGGGCTTTGGCCTTCATATACCTCTCCACCCTACTTATTCCTCTTTACCCACTAAACTCTCTGCCCCCCCCCCCCCCCCCCCCCCACCCCTCCCCCCCCCCCCCCCCTTTCACCACCTGCTTCGCTATTCTCCCGTCTCGACTGTTAGTGTTCGTGTGATTAGTTCCATCAGCACTCATCCGCGATAATCCTTAGCACCGTGGGTTTAAATCCCCTCTGGATTCTTTTTTTTATTTTTTTTTATTGCCCATGTCTGAAACTGCAGTGTGTCTGTAGGGCCATGCATCAGACCACACTCCACAACTGGCGTGCAGTGACACCATGGATTGTGACCTACTTTTTTGCTCTGTTCTGTGTGTGAATGGTGTTTGATGAGAGCAAGAATTCAAAGGCAAAGACGCTGATATAACGCATGTGCATACACATGCCTACACACAAATAATTATAATGAACTGCTAAGATCGATTGGGATTTCTTAATTAATCTGCATTCAATGACCAAAATGTAGGCAGACAATAAAGGGACATCACTGTCACTTTGACCAAGTACCTTCTTGCTTGAAACACTCCATGGCATGATTCAGTCTAGCTGTGAAACAATCCTTTTTAACGCACTGAAGGCAAACGTGATATCTAGGAAACATGGGAAAAAAAGAAGTAATTTACAGGATCAAAGGTGCCAGTTGAAAATCCGGCACCTCATAATTATCCTACAGTCAATGCATTACCAAAACACGAACATGCCCAACTTGCAACTAAGTGGAAGGGTTACCTCAGCACTTCTACTAAAATATTGTCGTGTTTTGAAATGTTACATAACACAACCTGTAACCCCTCTTTAAGAAGAAAGAAAAAAATCCTCTGAAGCTGGAGTATAGCTACCTACATTGTAGAAGTAGCCTATTTGGAAACAGCTAAGACAGCTCATCCAGTGTGTAGTCTAGGAGTGATTGTGTTTATTATTTTGGATCACCCCCCAGTGAGTTAAGCTGGGGAACATCCAACAGCCACATACCCTACCTCAGCAAGGTGAAACTTGTCTTCTAAACACACACACACACACACACACAAAAACTAACTCCACCAGTTGCTCCAGTACAGTGGACACTGCCTCTTTAAGACCCTGACCGAAACAGACCCGCCTAACTGCAAACCAATCATCACACCTAACTGACCCACCCGCTTAGTATAGCACAGCACAGCACAGTACGGCCCCCCGTTTATGCCATATGCAGGGGACGTCATTCGCGCAAGGAGCAGACAACTGCACCACGGGGGCGAGAGCAGCCAAGCGACAGCAAGGGATTAAGGATTTATCACCTCCTTCTGACTGCATGGTCGTCAAACGGTTTCCCTTAAGCCGGTCAAGCCACTCGTGTTGTGTTGCGCTGCACTGCACTGCGCTGTGCAGTGCTGTTAGGTTCGGATTTTACCATTGTGTACGTCTGTATGTGTGCGTGTGTGTGTATTGTGAGAAGCCACCAGATGTTTGGTGCTATTCAAATGTTCAGTGATGATCCTACGGTGGCATGGTATTATTTGAATGGAGCAGGACTTCTGACGAAGGTTGAGTTGTTGTTGGTTTTCAGGTGAAGACGGAGTTATGCTTTCTGTTGTATCAAAACTGATGGCAGTGTTTTTCAAAGGTAGTAGTTACGTTTGTACAGTTATTATACTGCATCAATGAAATTCCAAACCTAGAGAGTTTTAAATAGTATATGATGAAATTGTACAGTTTGTGTGAATTTAATGGTCTTGGTCATGAACTGTGATATAACTGTCACAAAAAACCTATCATTTTATCATTATTAGAACACAGGTAGAGAGGGCAGTGTGTGGATATAATCATAATTCTCTTTCTTGAAATGGTTTCAAATTTGATTCTCAATGTATTTCATGGAAAAAAACAGTTTTACCTTTCCTTGTATCAGTAAGATAAAATTCTATGTAAAAGTACTGCGTGTAAACCTTAAGATTTCTACTCTCTATATTTTCTATATTTTAAATTTTTTTTACACAGCTACAATGTGCTGTTGACACAGCTTGTGGCAGGCTAATTCCGCACACCGAGACCTCTCTATTGTGGCGGGGTTACTGAAGTAGATACATCAGGTTTGACATTGTTGCTAACTGTTGATGGACTGGTCGAAGAATCGCGTTCTTAACCCCAGTGTGTCTGACCTATTTAACCAACTTCTTCAATCCAATCCTATTGTTTATAGCCCCGCCGACCACAGAGGCCAACTTCTTGGATTAGGAATTCAAACGGACGTGACCGAATGTTCATATCTTTTTAACATGGCAGGTTGAAGCTTGATAATATTTTTTTAAAGTGGTGTTGTAGCGAGCGAGACACTCCATAATATGTTCTACACTAAATCACCCACTGAACTAACAGATGTTTCACGAACGGTAAAAGCAATAAAGCATTGTCCCACTGACGCTTTATGCACATAATTTGAAGTGGATAGTTTCGCGTAATCAACAGATGGCAGTATCATAACTGAATAATCTGCATTTCTCGTACTTTTACAGACAGAATTATAAACCTTAAAGTCTAACTCATATGATATTCGAGTTATCAATGATAATTTTAAAGCAAAAAAGCCATAATGCCAAATCAACAAAAACAGTATAAGCTATTTTTACATATTTTATACCACTTTAAATCACGGCAGATTTATCCGCGTGAAATTCGGGCTGCTCTCCCTGGGGAGAGCGCGTCGCCACAAGAGCAGCGCCACCCATTTTTTTTTCTTTTCCTGTCTTCAACTGTTATTTGTTTCCCTATCAGAGTGGTTTAAAACAGAAAACACCAACCCAACTGGTAGGTATGCAGCTATGTTCTCCTAAACTGTTATGTGCTATGATTTTTCGCCATTGCTTGTATGAGTCAAGATATATATTTCTTGTTGCCTGAGCACAATAGTTATGAGCGCCAAGCTTGTTGATGCCCTGTGTCGTTGCATTTCGTTGTTCACGTACTTCGTCTGCTTTGAGAAGAGATTCTTGTGTAAGCAACTACCTACACAGCAAGCCATGGCCCTCTAGTCTAAATATTATGATAAAAATAAGCAGCAGATTATGAATTATATCTCAGGACAGGATAGCTCAGTAGTTAGAGCACTCGCTTTCCCCAGCTAAGGTTAAGCAGCATCGAGCGTGGTTACCACTTGGATGGGTGACCGTTTGCGCGCCTTGGCTTGAGTACAGTCCCCCAGTTCACCCTGCTGTAAATGAATACCTGCCTCTTTAGGGTCAGGGAAGGTAAGGAGATGGAGATGGGCGCCGCACTCAATATGCTGGCCCCTGAGGAAGTTGAGGTCTCTGACGCCTCACCCCCTTCGACCCCATGGGTTATAGGACACCTTTACTTTTACCTTATGTGAAAATTGCTGCAGGTAACGCAGAAGACTGGATGAAGCCACCAGATACTATTTCTAAAAACCACAATGACCACACGAGTTGCGCCTGCTACTTACATCTCTTGAATGACTGTCAACAAAATGAACCGGAAGGGGTAAAAAAGCTGACGTCAAAAAGTGGGCCTACCTGACGTCACTGGATATGACGGCATTCAGCAGTTACACAATCATACCTGTGAGGCACAGTTTCCACAGGACAACTTTACACGGTCCCGAACCTTGACTGTGCTTCTTCACTGCACAACAGGGGAAAAAACACCAACCACAACCGAGTTGTCAGGTGAGTAGCTTACATAAAACATGTTCGTAAACTTCAGTCAAACACATGATGATCATTATGCTTCTATACACAAACTCTCACCATTGGTGAAGAACCTCTGATGAGATCTAGTTAGCCGAGAAAGGAAAAGAAAAGAAAAAACGTGTGTGCTCACGTGTGGGGCATGGTTGTTGCTCTCCCACACGCAACAGTTCAGCTGTTTGACAATGTTTTTGGTTGTTTTTAAAACGTGTTGTTATGATCACTTTGCCACACCACCATCTTCATCACCACCACTACTACTGTTACTGCTACTACTATTACTACTACTGCTACTATTATCACTACTACTACTGCAGCTGCTGCTGCTGCTGCTACTGCTGCTGCTGCTGCTGCTGCTGCTACTACTACTAGTACCACCACCACCACAACTTCTGCTACTACTACTACCATCACCACTACTACCTCTACCACCACTTCTGCTACTACTCCTACTGTTGCTACTACTACTACTACTACTACTACTACTACTACTACTACTACTACTACTACTACTACTACTGCTGCTGCTGCTGCTGCTGCTGCTGCTGCTGCTGCTGCTACTTCTGCTGCTACTACTACTACTGCTGCTGCTGCTGCTACAACTGCTGCTGCTGCTACTACTACTACTACTATTCCTGCTGCTGCTGCTACTACTACTGCTACTACTACTGCTGCTGCTGCTACTGCAGCTACTACTACTACTACTACTACTACTACTACTACCACTACTACTACTACTACTACTACTACTACTGCTGCTGCTGCTGCTGCTGCTGCTGCTACTGCTGCTGCTGCTGCCACTACCACCACCACCACCACCACCACCACCACCACTACTACTACTACTACTACTACTACTACTACTACTACTACTACTACTGCTACTACTGCTGCTGCTGCTGCAGCTGCTACTGCTTCTACCACCACCACCACCACCACCACCACCATCACCACCACCACCACCACTACTATTGCCGCTGTTGTTGCTGCAGCTGCTGCTGCTGCTGCTTTTCTACCTCCTCCTACAACTTGCAAAACGACAACATACCCCTTAACAGTCCCTCAGTTTATGTAGAAAATTAAAAGGGTATTTCACTATAATGACTCCCAGTCACATACTGTACTGATGATGCCGTGGGATCCTTCAGTACTGAAACAATGCCATTCCCTCTGGTAGTCATCTGGTGTTCGTGTTTCGGGTTCGTCATCATAGACTATAAATACAAAATGACTAGCTTATGCCTCATAGGAAGAAAAGACAATTTTTTCTCTAGGGGATGGTTATGCAATCATAATGTCCGCGAGTAGTGAAGAGTCAATGAGGCATTTGCTCCCCATCCCCCTGCTCACCCAACACACACACACACACACCACACAATCACACACACACACCACACACACACTCACACACACACACACACACACACACACACACACACACACCACACACCACCACCACACACACACACACACACACACACCACCACACGCACTTACACACGCGCGCACGCACCACACACACACACGCACGCACGCACGCGCACGCAACACCACCCACATCGCACACACACACACACACACACACACTGTACGTCTTCCAAACACCCATGACCCAATACAGTTTGCATTACATGCTGAACCCAGCAAACACGGTACAGTATGCATTATATGCTGAACCCAGCAAACACGGTACAGTATGCATTATATGCTGAACCCAGCAAACACGGTACAGTTTGCATTACCTGCTGAAACCAGCAAACACGGTACAGTTTGCACTATATGCTGAACCCAGCAAACACGGTACAGTATGCATTATATGCTGAACCCAGCTAACACGGTACAGTATGCATTATATGCTGAACCCAGCAAACACGGTACAGTTTGCCTTACCTGCTGAACCCAGCAAACACGGTACAGTTTGCCTTACCTGCTGAACCCAGCAAACACGGTACAGTTTGCATTACGTGCCCCAATCAGTCAGCAGAAAGCAATATGCAATACACGCCCAACTAGTAAACACTGTACACTTTGCAATACACGCCCAACCAGTAAACACGGCACACTTTGCAATACATGCCCCAACCAGTAAACACAGCACACTTTGCAATACATGGCCCAACCAGTAAACACAGTACACTTTGCAATACATGGCCCAACCAGTAAACACAGTACACTTTGCAATACATGCCCAACCAGTAAACACGGCACACTTTGCAATACATGCCCCAACCAGTAAACACAACACACTTTGCAATACATGCCCCAACCAGTAAACACGACACACTTTGCAAGACATGCCCCAACCAGTAAACACAGTACACTTTGCAATACATGCCCCATCCAGTAAACACAGTACACTTTGCAATGCATGCCCCAACCAGTAAAACACGACACACTTTGCAACACATGCCCGAACCAGTAAACGCAGTACACTTTACAAGACATGCTCCGACTAATATAAATAATTATATGGTTTTAGAGTCTCCTCCGAAAAGACTTGTTCATTCACTTCGATTTCCCCATCAAACTGGAAAGAAAGAAAGAAAGAAAGAAAGAGCGAGGCTGGGAATCGAGCCCCAGATCCAGACAAAATCCTCACATCACTCTTCTCTCTTTCTTCCCCACAGGCCGGCCTGTCCCCTGCTGGAGAAAGAACAGGAGCAGAAGGAGCAGCAGGAAGAGAAGCAGGAGCAGAAGGAAGAGGAGCAGGAGCAGAAGGAGCCGGAGGAGCAGGAGGAGAAGCAGCAGGAAGAGAAGCAGGAGCAGAAGGAAGAGGAGCAGGAGCAGAAGGAGCCGGAGGAGCAGGAGGAGAAGCAGCAGGAAGAGAAGCAGGAGCAGAAGGAAGAGAAGCAGGAGCAGAAGGAGAAGCAGGAGGAGCAGCAGGAGCAGCAGGAGCAGCAGCAGGAAGAGAAGCAGGAGCAGCAGGAAGAGAAGCAGGAGCAGTAGGAAGAGAAGCAGGAGAAGGAGCAGGAAGAGAAGCAGGAGAAGCAGCAGGAAGAGAAGCAGAAGAAGCAGAGGAGAAGCAGCAGGAAGAGAAGCAGGAGGAGAAGCAGGAGCAGGAGGAGAAGCAGGAGCAGCAGGAGTAGCAGGAAGAGAAGCAGCAGCAGGAAAAGCAGGAGCAGGAGGAGAAGCAGCAGGAGGAGAAGCAGCAGGAGCAGGAGAAGCAGGAACAGAAGCAGCAGCAGGAAGAGAAGCAGGAGCAGGAGGAGGAGCAGCAGGAGGAGAAGCAGAAGAAGCAGAAGCAGGAAGAGGAGCAGGAGGGCACGCACCAACATAGGGACGACTCTGGTCAAGGCGGCCGGGCACCAAGCCCTGCCCACGGGGGGCACCATGCTGCTGCCCGCGGGGGATGTGCCCGAGGACGTCTCCTACGTCCTGCTGGACCCGCCCCTCATCCCGCCCCTGGACCTGTCCCAGTGCCGCCCCACCGAGCTGCCCGTGCTGCCTGACCTCACGCCCACGCCCCAGAACCACAACCAGAACCACCAGCACCAGCAGCAGCAGCAGCAGCAGCAGCAGCAGCAGCAGCAGCAGTTCTGCGGTTCTGACCCGAAACGGGGAGAGCCGCGCCGCGTGAGCTCTGCTAGTAGTGCTGGTGGTGGTGGTGCTGGTGGTGGTGGTGGTGGTGTTGGTGGTGGTGCTGGTGGTTTTACTGCCGGCGTTGGAAGAGTGGAGCCTATGGAGGACGGGGGTCTTCCTGACGCTATGCACGCGACCACGCTGCCCCCTGCCCCTGTGAAGGTGAGTGGAGACAGGAGTGAGGATAGGATAGGATGGGATGGGGAAGTGGGGAAGTGATGATGTCGATCAGGATGGGGGAAGTGATGATGGAGTCAGGATGGGGAAGTGATGATGTCGATCAGGATGGGAAAGTGATGGAGTCAGGATGGGGAAGTGTTGGAGTCAGGATGGGGAAGTGATGGAGTCAAGATGGGGACGTGATGGAGTCAGGATGGGGAAGTGATGGAGTCAGGATGTGGAAGTGATGAGGGTCAGGATGTGGAAGTGAAGGAGTCAGGATGGGGAGTGATGGAGTCAGGATGGGGAAGTGATGGAGTCAGGATGAGGAAGTGATGGAGTCAGGATGGGGGTGAGGATGGGGGAGTGATGGAGTCAGGATGTGGAAGTGAAGGAGTCAGGATGGGGAGTGATGGAGTCAGGATGGGGGAGTGATGGAGTCAGGATGGGGAGGTGATGGAGTCAGGATGGGGGTGAGGATGGGGAGTGATGGAGTCAGGATGGGGAAGTGATGGAGTCAGGATGGGGGAGGTGATGGAGTCAGGATGGGGGAGTGATGGGGGTGAGGATGGGGGAGTGATGGAGTCAGGATGGGAGTGATGATGGGGGAGTGATGGAGTCAGGATGGGGAGTGATGGGGTGAGGATGGGGGAGTGATGGAGACAGGATGGGGGAGTGATGGGGGTGAGGATGGGGGAGTGATGGAGACAGGATGGGGGAGTGATGGAGGTGAGGATGGGGGAGTGATGGAGACAGGATGGGGGAGTGATGGAGACAGGATGGGGAAGTGATGGAGGTGAGGATGGGGGAGTGATGGATGTGAGGATGGGGGAGTGATGGAGTCAGGATGGGGAAGTGATGGAGACAGGATGGGGAAGTGATGGAGGTGAGGATGGGGGAGTGATGGATGTGAGGATGGGGGATGATGGAGTCAGGATGGGGTGAGGATGGGGGAGTGATGGAGTCAGATGGGGGTGAGGATGGGGAGTGATGGAGTCAGGATGGGGGTGAGGATGGGGGAGTGATGGAGTCAGGATGGGGGTGAGGATGGGGGAGTGATGGAGTCAGGATGGGGAGTGATGGAGTCAGGGTGGGGGAGTGATGGGGGGAGGATGGGGGAGTGATGGAGTCAGGATGGGGAAGTGATGGAGACAGGATGGGGAAGTGATGGAGACAGGATGATGAAGTGATGGAGATGAGGATGGGGGAGTGATGGATGTGAGGATGGGGGAATGATGGAGACAGGATGGGGAGTGATGGAGTCAGGGTGGGGGAGTGATGGGGGTGAGGATGGGGGAGTGATGGATGTGAGGATGGGGGAATGATGGAGACAGGATGGGGAGTGATGGAGTCAGGATGTGAAAGTGATGGGGTGAGGATGGGAAGTGACAGGGTGTAGATGTAGAAGCGATGGTGTGAAGAAGTAGAAGTGATAGGGTGAGGATGAAGGAGGATGTGGAAGTGATGGGGTGAAGATGAGGAAGTGATGGGGTGAGGATGGAGGAGGATGTGAAATTGATGGGGTGAAGATGAGGAAGTGATGGGGTGAGGATGGAGGAGGATGTGGAAGTGATGGGTGAAGATGAGGAAGTGATGGGGTGAGGATGGAGGAGGATGTGGAAGTGATGGGGTGAAGATGTGGAAGTAACGGGGTGAGGATGTGGAAGTGAGGGGGTGAGGATGGAGGAGGATATGTAGGTGATGGCGTGAAGATGTGGAAGTGATGGGGTGAAGATGTGGAAGTGATGGGGTAAAGATGTGGAAGTGATGGGTTGAGGATGTAGAAGTGATGGGGTGAGGATGTAGAAGTGATGGGGGGTGAGGATGTAGAAGTGACGGGGGGTGAGGATGTAGAAGTGATGGGATGAGGATGTAGAAGTGATGGGGTGAGGATGTAGAAGTGATGGGGTGAGGATGTAGAAGTGATGGGGTGAGGATGTAGAAGTGACGGGGGATGAGGATGTAGAAGTGAGGGGGTGAGGATGTAGAAGTGAGGGGGTGATGATGTAGAAGTGATGGGGTGATGATGTAGAAGTGACGGGGAAAGGATGTAGAAGTGATGGGGTGAGGATGTAGAAGTGATGGGGTGAGGATGTAGAAGTGATGGGGTGAGGATGTAGAAGTGACGGGGGGTGAGGATGTAGAAGTGACGGGGTGAGGATGTAGAAGTGATGGGTGAGGATGTAGAAGTGATGGGATGAGGATGTGGAAGTGAGGGGGTGAGGATGTAGAAGTGATGGGGTGAGGATGTAGAAGTGATGGGATGGGGATGTAGAAGTGTTGGGATGGGGATGTAGAAGTGATGGGGTGAGGATGTAGAAGTGATGGGGTGAGGATGTAGAAGTGATGGGTGAGGATGTAGAAGTGAGGGGGTGAGGATGTAGAAGTGTTGGGATGGGGATGTAGAAGTGATGGGGTGAGGATGTAGAAGTGATGGGGTGAGGATGTAGAAGTGATGGGGTGAGGATGTAGAAGTGATGGGGGGTGAGGATGTAGAAGTGATGGGATGGGGATGTAGAATTTGTTGGGATGGGGATGTAGAAGTGATGGGGTGAGGATGTAGAAGTGATGGGGTGAGGATGTAGAAGTGATGGGGTAGGATGTAAAGTGAGGGGGTGGGATGTAGAAGTGTTGGGATGGGGATGTAGAAGTGATGGGGTGAGGATGTAGAAGTGATGGGTGAGGATGTAGAAGTGATGGGGTGAGGATGTAGAAGTGATGGGGGTGAGGATGTAGAAGTGACGGGGGGGTGAGGATGTAGAAGTGACGGGGGTGAGGATGTAGAAGTGACGGGGGGTGAGGATGTAGAAGTGACGGGGGGTGAGGATGTAGAAGTGATGGGGGTGAGGATGTAGAAGTGATGGGGGTGAGGATGTAGAAGTGACGGGGGGTGAGGATGTAGAAGTGATGGGGTGAGGATGTAGAAGTGATGGGGGGTGAGGATGTAGAAGTGACGGGGGTGAGGATGTAGAAGTGACGGGGGGGTGAGGATGTAGAAGTGATGGGTGAGGATGTAGAAGTGATGGGGGTGAGGATGTAGAAGTGACGGGGGTGAGGATGTAGAAGTGATGGGATGAGGATGTGGAAGTGAGGATGTGGAAGTGAGGATGTGGAAGTGACGGGATGAGGATGGGGAGGTGACGGGGTTAGGACGGGAAGGGGTGGGGGTGTTTCCGGCATGTTCGTTGTTGAACATTTTCCTAAACAGGAAAAACTTTTTTGGTTTTGTTTTACATAGCAACTTCATTTGGACGAGTTCAAAACAGACTGGGTTTCCTAAACAGGCAGTGTAACCTTCTGGCAGGAAGTCGACATTATCATGTTCTTTGCTAATCAATTTTCACAAGTCTATTCTAGAACTAGGCAGACAGTTTTTAAAAAGCAACAACCAAAAAACCCCCATCCGTAGTATTATTATTATTCTTTTTTGTGGTTTGGTTCGGCTTTGTTTCAGCATTCAGCCCACGCTGCTTCTAAATCAGGCACCGATAGATCGGGGATGCTCTTCAAATTTGCAGTACAGAGGAGAACTCTTAGATATGGATTGTTGCTCACACCCCCCCCCCCCCCCCCCCCACACACCGACCATCTCTTTTTCTATCTCGTATAACGAGTGGCTTAAAGTTGTTTAGACATTTTCACTACTGCATGGCTATTCAAAAGCTAAGTTATAGATTCGTGATCACGCATTTTCGCTGATCAGCTGTTTAGAGAAAAATAGGGAACCCTGGTGGCAATGCATGGAACTCCTATCAAAGACAGCGGTGATGGGGACACCTGACCTGACCTGACTTGAGCTGGCTGAAAGTGAAGTTACAAAATACATGATGATGCCAGATTCACTCAATTCAGTTTATTTGGAATGAAAAGTCTGCGTTTTATTTGGAAGAATTTGCATGTTTACAGATAATGTTCATACACAAGTGTATATTACGACAGTAAGATTAGGCTCTACCCACCCTTAGTATAGGATTAAGGTATATGTCACAATGTTGAACGCAGACACAACATTACAAATCTCACAAAGCAACAAAAACGAACATGACATGCATCAGTCTCACTACTATGGCTGTTACCGCTAAAACAGCACGTTTCCCACCCTCGCTCCCACCCCCTACCCGAAACAAGGGAGACAATAATTATTAGTAAACAGACACGATTACAGTCTGAAGGCAAGTCATCACCACAATGGAAATGCTCTGTTCAGTCAGTGCCCAGTCTCTGGAGGCCACTCTGTGGACCAGAAGCTTGCCGGCCCTGTCTTTCTGAAGATAATGCCAGCCACCATCCCCCGCCTTGGGTAACAGTTATGTACCCGCAAACAAAAGCAAATACTCAAAATGTCATGAACTGTGAACATATCGGCTTTAACGCCAGGTGTTACCAACGCAACGCTTGACCCTTCGTTTGTTGTTCATCATAAAGAAATCTCTGACATAAGATCCTCAAGTTGGGATGAACTCTGAGTTCTTGAAAGGGGCGACAGATGAACCTCCCAAACTGTACAGCCAGAACGGTCAGGGTAAAACTGCCCCAAACCAATTGTCTGTCCTCCTCAACACAAGTTTCAAGCGGCATAGGGCTTCAGGTTCAACCTGATTGTTCGCAATAGCTCGTGGTCAGTTTCAAACGGATGACTTGCATCTTCCAGCCAATCAACACTCAGCTTAATGCTGACGGTTAAGTTAAGCGCGTGAACGTGTGTCTTGTGACCTAGACTTCAGGAATGGCAGCAGCCTTGACCTTTCAGGCTTTTTGAAATGTTTGGTGTGGCAGTTTGCCTCTTTCATCCTGACAGGTTAATAAAAAACCAGGTTTAAACTGTCTGTTTGAGCCTCAAGGCCATAGAAGAAAGTGTGTCACCAACTGAAAGTTTATGTATATAATATGTGTATATTGCAGATACCACTCCAATCCCAAAGTCACAGAACACAAGGCCGAAGAAGAGAATGTATCACCAGCTTCACGTGTGTGTATATTGCAGATATCACTCCAATTCAAAGTCACGGAACACAAGGCGGAAAAGGAGAATGTGTCACCAGCTTCATGTGTCTGTATGATATAATATATATTATAATATTATTGCAGGTACCATCCAAGTTCAAAGTCACAGAACACAAGGCCGAACAAGAGAATGTGTCACCAGCTTCATGTGTGTGTATATTGCAGACATCACTAATGTGTCACCAGCTTCACCTGTGTGTGTAACTGAGCTGGCAGGTACCACTAATGTGTCACCAGCTTCACCTGTGTGTGTAACTGAGCTGGCAGGTACCACTAATGTGTCACCAGCTTCACCTGTGTGTGTAACTATGCTGGCAGGTACCACTAATGTGTCACCAGCTTCACCTGTGTGTAACTATGCTGGCAGGTACCACTAATGTGTCACCAGCTTCATGTGTGTGTAACTATGCTGGCAGGTACCACTAATGTGTCACCAGCTTCACCTGTGTGTATATTGCAGATACCATCCAAGTTCATCCACCACCTTCACCTGTGTGTGTAACTATGCTGGCAGGTATCGCCCCAATCCAAAGTCACAGAACACAAGGCCGGAACAAGAAGAATGTGTCACCCACCAGCTTCATGTGTGTGTATATTGCAGGTACCACTAATGTGTCACCAGCTTCATGTGTGTGTAACTATGCTGGCAGGTACCGCCCCAATCCAAGGTCACGGAGGTGCGGACCTTGGTGGTGGACATGCGAGACCTAGACAAGTATGGCGCCGATAGCAGCAACCGCACCCAGGACAGCAGCAACAGCGGGGGCCCCGGCCAGGAGAGGGAGGAGCGGAATCCCTCTCGAGGGGGGAAGAGGGTGGGCGGGGTGCTGAAGGGGGGCGGGGAGTACGTCAGCTCCGGGGGGCAGAAGCCCCGGCCCCGAGTCTCCTTCCTCCTGGATACCTTCCCCGGGGAAGGGCAGGATGGCGCCGCCATGCAGATCCGCGTGTACGCCAAGCCCCAAGAGGTTGGGGGACATTTGTTGTTGTTGTTGTTGTTGTTTTTTGTTTTTTGTTTTAGGTTGGGGGACATGTTTTTTTAAAACTTCTTATACAGGGGAAATGTACTTGTAAAGCCAAAAAAAAGTAGTCTTTGGATATCATATTTTTTTCGTGGTTTCATTTTCTGCAAAAAATGAGCTAAAATACGTGACATTAAGAAAACAGAAAACATATAAGTCTTTCTTATCTCCCCTGTTCCTGTGTTATTATGAATCAATATCGATCTTGGCAAATGGGTTTTTTTTCCATTGCACTTGTCTGTAACTGTCTGTAAGCAATAAGCGCAACAACATTGAGTGGTTTTACGAATGAAGATGTAGAAACTCTAAACTACATGATGATTTGCTGACGGGATTATTTTATTATCTGGAATCCTTGTGTGGAAAGTGTAATTTCCTCGTAAAGATAATGAACTGCTGCTACTACGATAAAAATCTACAGGTGATACAGAAACTCATTTCTCTGGTTATGGAAATAGGGCTAAAACCATAAGTAAAATCATCTTAATATTTTGATGTATTATTTTATACCATTGTTTTGCCCCCCTTACCTTACCAATGCGTGCTTTTCAACACAGGGTCAGGAACACGGCACGGGTTTCACAGACAATCCGACCTTCATCACAGCCAATGGCCCTGTTCATCCCCATGCCATTGTCAATCATCCTCTGCAGACTGTCAATCACCAGCGCGTGGACCATGCCTTGCCCAATGGGCTGCCACCTAAAAGGTTCCGGCCGCTGGGTTCCACTGAGAGACGTCCGTCTGCGGCCTCCTACAGGCAGCAAGTCAGACACTTGCAGGTCAGTTGGTGAGAGAACTGCCCCGTAGTGGTGGCTGGTTGATGTGTGTAAAATAATGTTCCCATAACCTATGCGGTGGTAAGGGAACAAACTGTCAACGAGACCTCAGCTTCTTCCAGGGGCCAGCATATTGAGGGCGGCGCCCATTTACTCTCCCTCGCTGCTTTACCTTCCCTGACCCTGAAGAAGACAGGTACCCATTTACAGCTGGGTGAGCTGGGGGACTGTACTGAAGCGAAGTCTATCCCGATGGCTAATTCGTAACTGCTTCATAACGGGCAAAGGCACATACATACATACATGGCAGCCAGAGGCTCTGAACCTCCACCAGCTCGGTTTAAGTAAGCCCTCAGTGTTAGTGCTACTATCGTTTTGTGTGGCGAAGCTGACCTCTAAGGCCACAGAGTCACCAAGAAAACATGAGAGAGAGAGACAGAGACAGAGAGATAGAGTTGATTTTTCTTCTACTCCTCACTTTCGTTCCCCATGGGCTCTATATTGAATTCTTTTGCTGGGAATGTTCATACCACCACGCACTCTTGCATCTGGAGAGGGAAAGGTGCTGCCAGATTCAACTTAGACAAGAGACATGGCCTGAAAATTTCAGTGCAGTGCTCCAAACTGTTCCTCAGAGAGTTAAGGGAGAGGTGTCAGAAATGAATTCTTGGTCAGTGTGTTGTGGGCAACAAAGTTTGCTGCTTGAAAAAAGTTTGAACTCTGAAGGAAAAACAACAAAGCGCAATGTGTAGGCATGGTGAGGTGACAAAACGCATACATACATACATGCAAAAGTACATACATACATACATACATACATTACATACATACATACATACATAACATTACATACATACAACATACATACATACATATACATACATACATACATACATACAACATACATACATACACTCACATACATACATACATACATACATATACATACATACATACATACACAACCACACATACATACATACCATACATACATCACACACACATACATACATACATACATACATACATACATACACACATATACATACATACATACACACACAAATACACACACAAACACACATACACACACATACAACACACAACCATATACATACACACATACACACAAAACATAAAACAAAATACATACATACATACATACACATACACACATACATACACACTACTACATACACTACATACATACATACTACATAACACATACAATACAACATACATACATACATACATACATACATCATACATACATACATACACATCATACAACACACACACATACATACATACATACATACATACATACATACATACATACTACATACAGCACATCATACATACATACATACATACATACATACATACATACATACATACATACACACATACAACACATACATACATACATACATACATACATACATACATACATACATACATACATACACATATACATAACAACACGTATACTACATACATATTACTTACATACATACATACATACACACACACATACAACACATTAATACATACATACGTATACACTACATCTACTACATACATACATACGGAATAACATATACAATTATACACATATCACAACGACACACAGATCATACATACATACATACATATTTATTATTTATTTATGTTATCCTTTTATATCGAGGATAATAAAATAAGCACTTATGTGCTTCTTGTACATCCAGTCCCCATGAGTATACGGTTTTGTAAATTTTGTCATCCGTTCCCACCGGCACACAATGGCCTACTCCTACGAAAAGCGGAAAACAGGATTTAACGTGTGCGCAAGATGTTCCTGCATGCGTTCGCACACGGGGCCTCGGTTTATAGTCTCATCCGAAAGACTTTCGGGGAGAGTGGAGTCTGCACTGATGTTAACTCCGAACGGGAATCGAACCGGGGTCGTCAGATTGCGAGCGCAATGTTCTAACCACAAGGCTATCCCGTCCCCCACCCAAGGTAAGGAGGGTAAAGGATTCCCATAACCTATAAGGTCGTAGGGGAGCGAGGCGTCAGAGACCTCACTTCTCTAGGGCCAGCATATTGAGGGCGGCGCCCATCTCCTCTCCCTCGCTGCTTTACCTTCCCTGACCCTAAAGAGGGCAGGTACCCATTTACAGCTGGGTGAACTGGGGGAACTGTACTGAAGCCAAGGCGCGCAAACGGTCACCCATCCAACTGGTAACCACGCTCGACGCTGCTTAACTTGGCTGGGGAAAGCGAGTGCTCCGACCACTGAGCTATCCCCAAGGAACCGGCATTATATCAGCGAACCCTCACATCTCCACTCCACTCCACGCTCTCTCTCTCTTCACAGGCAGAAGCCAGGCTGCAGCACGGCCACCCAGCGCCGCCCAGGTCTGCCGACAGCGCCACCAGGATGCGCCGGCTCTTGCAAGACAGCCCCCACCCGCTCTCCTGCACCACCCCGCCCAACAACCTCCCCCACGTCCCCCACCCGCACCCCCACCGCCCTCCTTCCCTCTTCCACTTCCAGCGCCGGACCTGCAACGCGGACTCGGCCTACACGCACAGCCCCGGGACCGGGCGGGAAGGGCCACGTGGCCACGGCAGGAGGAGCTTCGCCCTGCCGCCCAACCCGGGCAGCAGCAGGCAGGTGAGCAGGGCGCAGGTGAGGTTCCAGGAGACGGCGGACGTCGACAGCCCGAACGGGAGGCCGGAGAACGGCGAGGGCTCGGGCGAGCTGGGCGGCGTGGCGGGGGAGGGCGGCGGCAAAGGTCTGGGGACCTACAGCGCGTCCGAGCACCCGCCACGCGCCGCCAGCTGCAGCCGGCCCCCGCTGCCCAGGCAGGCGTCCATCCCCACGGCTGCCGTGCTGGACATGGCCAGCGGCGGCGCGGGCAACGTCAACTCCCTCAGCAGCCGCTCCGGCCGAGTGAGGGAGTGGCTGTCGGTGGAGGCGGTGGCCGCCTCTTCCCTGAGGCCCAGGCAGCGGCCCTCCACCGTCAGCTCCGCGTCCAGCTCCTCGCGGTCACGTGACATCGGCTCGGCCAATCAGAGGTTGCCGCCTCCTCCTCCTCCTCCTTTTCCTCCCCCTTCGTCTTCCAGGGCGTCCTCGGCGTCCTTGAAGGCCGCCTCTGACCCCGGGCCTGACCTTGACAATATGGACTTGGTGACCTTGAACTTGATGGCGCGTCGGGCGAAAGGTCCGTCGCGGTACCGTTACCTGGCCAAACTCCGGAGTTTGAATCTGAACACGCCTTCAACGCTCGACTGCTAGCGCAGCGTGTGGAGGTCATCGAGGTTCATTGTGACGAAGTCCTTTTTCATAAAACTCATGGTAGACTTTCAATCTAGAACGTGCCAGAATTGGGGACCTGAAAGCTGAACATGAATTCGACAAGCCATGAACAGAGTTTAGTCAGTGCTGATTTCAAACCTGAAGGGCCAGGTGTAGGCTGGTCTGGGTTCTTCCTCATCAGAACGTCGACCAGTTCTACAGGAGTGGGAATGCAGTTAAGTCCTGAACTGCACGAAGAAGTGTCAAGTAGTAAATGCAGATTTTGTTTTGCTAGTCACAAGGTCTAGAACCACTGGGATGTGCAGTCATTTTGTGTTGAAATTTTAAGTTCAACGAAATCCGACACTTGGACAGAGGGACTGAAGGTTGAAATAATTATCAGATTCCTTTTAAGGTCACAGTACATGGAAAACTTCTTTGATGCCAATTCTTGCCAGTGTTGTTTTAAACAAAAGAGATAGGTGATCAATATTTGGACACCTTACTTTCAGCCACTGTCCAAGCAACAACGTAAATAATGAGTGGGATTGCCCAGTTTGAGCTAAGCACAACCACTGCTCTCTTCCTAACCTGAGTAGAAGCTTGAGTTAAATTCTGACCAAATTTCCATGGTTGTTCTTCTGATGATGACTGAGAAGAAAAGAGGCTGCATGAATAGTTGAGTGATGTATTTATTTATTTATTTATTCTTTTATCATCGAGGATAATGGAATAAGCACTCATGTGCTTTTTTACATCCAGTCCACGTGTGTATGCGGTTTTGTAAATTTTGTCATCTGTTTCCACCGGCACACAATGGCCCACTCTTCCGAAAAGCGGAACAGGATTTAACGTGTGCGCAAGATGTTCTGCATACTTATTCGAAACCTCAGTTTTGCTGATTGCTGTTCCTCAACGCTGGCTAAGACCAGAGAAATGGTACAGACAGACACATTCCTTATTACGCCGATACTAGTGAAACCCTCTAGTAAAACCTTCCAGTGAAGCCTTACAAGGAAGCCTTATCTACATAAGTCACGATTCAGCAAACTTGGTAGAGCTGGATCCACACAATCTTGGACATATTCGAGAGCAAAAAGGGAGGCCACTGATGATTCGTGAAGACAACATTCCAGAGAACAGTTGACAGAAGCTGGATGTATGGAAAACTGGAGAGCAGGAAGTTTCTACAGATCTCCGACAGGGAACTGATACGCTGAGGAACTGAGGATGCCTGGTCTTGATCATCAGACAACCGCCCACAATCACATCCATCTTTGAACACCCCCCCAAAAAAAAAAAACAACCTCCAGTTTTTTTCCATACCATTTGAAACACATCTACACTGGTTTTTGTTTGATGACAACAGTGCTTTGACTACAATACAAAAATAATGGCCCTGTGGCCAAAAGCTGTGGCCAAAACTATGACTAAAGTTTATAAATGATATGGCCTACAAGACTTATTCTGAATCGTGGGTTCCAATTACAAGTTCAAAATCGTCTCTCTGATGCATGCTTGCAGAAAGTGCAAAAGACAGAATGCAAGAGTTGGGTCTTGTTCTTTTACATCTCCTAGTAGTGTACTGAACAGTGTGACTGTAGCTTTGTGTGTGCTGTGCACATTGTGTGTGTGTGTGGAGTGTGTGAATTCACTCATGGCAACGAATAGGGCGTTCGGGATTTCATGTTTGTGTTTGCTTGTAAGAAAAGACGATTTTGGAAGGAAAAAAAGAGAAAAAAAGGTTGGTTACAAAGTTTTCCATTATTGCTTTGGTCTTTCTGATCTTCTTGTACTTGTACCAGGCATAATTCTTCTTCAATGTCTATTCTCAAGCAGCTGAAAATTCAGAACATATCTGTGAGGACTGTGTGGCTGACACATACTTCTGACGTCAAATCTGGCCTGAAGATGATGAAGACCTCCAAGAAAAGTGGTGTATAGTGGAACCAACGTCAATGGGGCCGAGAGAAGACAGCTGACTTCATCCTCAGGGCTGAACTCATGACACAGCACCACAGTAACACCAACAGCAGTGAACAGAACTATAGCAATCTAACTTCAGGCTGGAGACTAAGGAGATGCCTCAATCCACGTATGGATTCTTATGCAGTTTTGGTTACACGATCATTCCTTAATCTACCTTCCGTTAGGCATACACTATTCCCATTTCACTTTGCTAGGTACTTTCCCGTGCCAATTAATTAATCAAGAGCACTTGTTATCATTACTAGGTCTCACATGTAGATGAAAGCTCAATGACCAAGCTGTTCATTTTAAAGATAAGAATCAATCGTCTACTGAGAGCCACAACCCCACATTTCCATACATAGAGGTTATGGAGATGTATGGTTGTGGCTGTCAATAGACGAAATTCCCGTTTTAATTCCTGTCCAGAATGGAAACTTAAGTTTTTCCCCCCACATCCAGCAGTCTACTACATGTTGCGGTCTTTTGGACGTGGCAATGAACTAACGCTTAGTATGCAACACACTTTTGGTGTGTGCTTATGGACTCATGTCCCCCCCCCCCCCCCCTTCCACCACCACCACGAAAAAAAAAGAATATACATAATCATTTATCCCTGGCAAATGTCTCCATTATCACCCATTCTTATAGCAAAGAACTTGGCAGAAGGAACGGAAAGGAGAAGAGAAGGGGTAGGGGAGGGAAATGCGACTACACTATAGGGACAAGCTTGTCTGAGGAAAGCAGACTGGAATATCTGTTGTGTCAGGACAAAAAAATGTTATCAATAGGAAGCTGGGGAGAAAAAATATATACCCTCTCTGCTATCACCCCCAATACTGCTTCTTCTACATCGCTTAATCTGACATCGCCACAGACTTGCCATGTCACTGACCTCTACGTCAGACACACTCCGACGTCATTCATTCTGACGTCACCACATTACTTCTACGTAATATTTTTCTGACGTCATATCAAACAACCACACGCAATAAAATATACTGTTCTACAGTTGTTCCTTTATTCCTGAACTGTCAATGTAGCGTCGTTGTTTGGCCACCCTTTAGAGGCGGCCCTGCATATCTCTAAAGCTTCATCCAGTCCCTACACGCCCCCCTAAGATTTGAACCATGAATTTGATAGATAAATTTTAAGGCTGAAATAATCATCTACCCCACGATCATTCATTAAAAAGCAAACATTTAGAGAAGAAAACCCAACCAGTTTTGACATTGGCTGATAAAAACTATTTCAACCCCATCCCGTAGCAGTTTCTTCTGACCATACGAGTTTACTGTGTGACAGACATGTAGGATTTGTTGACATTGCAAAATGCTTAAGAGACTATCATCAGTTGTTCATGAGGGGGAGGGGGGAGGATGTGGGAAGAAAGGGCAAATCTAATTTATTTTGCGTGTTTGAATGATGAATGATTTCTTGAAATAATAACGATTTGATGCGCTGAAAGAGACAGTTACACGGTGTGGTACGGTTGTGTTAAATAACTGCCTTTCAAGACTATTCCCTGATACTGCGGGGGGCTCCTCACTCGATCTGACAGAAAGAGTGACAAACTGGATTCCGTTTTTTTATTTTTATACTACGCTTATAAACCGTCTACCAAGGGTTGGTGTGTTAATTTCTAGTGTAGAATCTTCTTCTTCGTAGAACGCTCAGACAGCAACTATTGTCGTCTGTCATAATATGAGCGAAAATGTCTTTAAGCGCCTGACAAGTCAGGCCCAGTACATCTGACTTCGGCGTGGGAGAGAATTGTTATCTTTTAAGTTTTTCTGGAAAAAAAGACAGGAGGACTGACCAAGAAGGCAAAACAAAAAAATAGACAAGAAGGAGGTGACAGGAAGAAAAGGAATATGACAGAAATAAGAGAGAGAGAGAGAGAGAGAAGAGAGAGAGAGAGAGAGAGAGAGAGAGAGAATTCCTAGCATAGAATTTCTGGAAGGTGGGGATGCTTTTTATACTGACAGGCCCCCTGGTATCCCCACAAGGGGGATAGAATAGCTGGAACATCTCCTCAGTGTGACACCTTCAAAAAGGGTTGGAAACGACAGTGAAAATCGATCCAAACAATGATTATACCAACACTGAGTCAAAGCTCAAACCTTCTGTGGATCGATGGTCTACAGGTAACGCGCCTTAGTAGTAAGCGAAAAGGCCGGGTCGGAAGTGTGCGGTGGTTGGGTCGGAAGTGTGCGGTGGTTTGATCCCCGTTGGGACCCGAAAATTTCCCCCCATCCATTAGTCCATGAGTGATGATCTGGGCGCTAGCTTTCAGATGAGACGATAAACCGAAGTCCCGTGTGTTACACAAAATTATTTAGCGTACATGAAAGAACCCACGGCAACAAGAGAGTTGTCCCTGGCAAATTCTATAGGAAAAAGTCATTCTGATAGAGAAACAAATACAGTTGAGAACAGGAAAAAAATGGGTGGCGCTGCTCTTGTGGCGACGCGTTCTCCCCAGGTAGCGCAGCCCGAATTTTACGCAGAGAAATCTGCCGTGACATATAAAAAATAAACCTCAAACCTTGTGATTGGGAATGATGGAGGGAAACAACAGTTCATAAAATCCTGTCCTGTCTGTTACTAAAAGGGAGTTTGGGTCATAATAAGGTCCGATGTACAATGGGACGAAGCCAGTGGAGAGAGAAGAACAAAAACCATGACGGAGTAAAATTGTGTGGACAAACAAAGGGAGGGAACAAAACAATCGGATTGGAAGGATAGATCTGTGGCTGGATAATTTTTTCTGGTACCACGAATATCAACCTGAGAGAGAGAGAGAGAGAGAGAGAGAGAGAGAGAGAGAGAAGAGAGAGAGAGAGAGAGAGAGAGAGAGAGTGTGTGTATGTGTGTGTGAGAGAGAGAGAGAGAGAGGAGGAGAGAGAGAGAGAGAGAGAGAGAGAGAGAGAGAGAGAGAGAGAGAGAGAGAGAGAGAGAGAATGTGTACGTGTGTTTGTGTGTTCTTTCTATATATTCTTTTATTCCGAGGATAATGGAATAAGCACTCGTGCTTTCTTTCATCCAGTCTCCGTGTATATGCAGTTTTGTAAATTCTGTCATCCGTTCCCACCGGCACACAATGGCCTACTCTTCACAAAAAGTGGAACGGGTTTTAACGTGTGCGCAAGGCGTTCTGCGTGCGTTTGCACACGGGCCCTCGGTTTATAGTCTCATCCGAGGGACTTTTGGGGAGAGTGGAGTCTGCACTGGTGTTAACTCCAGAGGAAAAATCCTCTTGAACGAGATTCGAACCCAGGTCAGCAGATAACGGATGCATCACTCTAACCACCAGGCTATCGCGTCCATCTGTGTGTTGCAGTGTTGCAGTTGCAGTGTGTGTGATGCAGTTGTCTACAAATCACAGTAAGAACAAAACGGGAAAATCACACACACACATACACACACGCGCGCGCGCGCGCACACGCACACACACACACACACACGACACACACACACACACACATACACACACACGCACACACGTACACACACGCACACACGTACCAACACACACGCAAACACACACACACACACACACACACACACAGTACACACACACACACACACACACCACACACACACACCACACACACACACACACACACACACCACAAACACACACACACACACACACACTACGACCACTTGTATCAACTTGAGTGGCCCCTTAATCTTTCATGTAATGCAACGACCATGTGAAGTGCAACCGCTTCGATCAAAGCCTATCGTCTGAGCACAGCGCTAGCGCTCTTCTGCTTTTACCTGGGCGAAGTAAATCAATGTGTATCTCAAGTCCAGGCACGCAGTTCTACAGTATACTGTTCCGCCAGGCGCGTGTTGCGTCGTTAAGTGATTTTTTGTCCTAAAAGTGGACAGGCTTAACGGAGATAAAAAATAAAACGCCCACCAACCTCCTCCTCAGGTCTGGAAACTTCCTGCAGGGGAAAAACTCGCCCAACTTCTACTTTCCTGGAATTCACCAGGTGGGCTGCAAATTTAATCCTCAGATTTGCAAATCGCACAACAAAAACGATTCCAAAAATCTGGCAATTCACATTGTCTATGTGAGTGTGCGAATTGGGTAAAGCAACAGGTTTTTCCCCCCCGGGAAAGTTAGCAAATATTCGTTTTACGGTCGCAGTCCCGGCTAAGTGAAGCCACCATTAAGGCATCCGCTCTCCGACTTCAGAGACGCTGCATGCATTTTTCTTGTTCAAATGTTCATCCGTTCCTACCGGCAGGAACTAGCCCACTCTTCCGAAAGGCGCAACGGATTTCTTTGGTTAACGTGTACACAAGATAATAATAATAATAATAATAATAATAATAATAATAATAATGATAAATGGAATCTATATAGCGCTATATCTTGCAGAGACAAATCAAAGCGCTAGCACTCAACTCATTCTTATACAGTCATACAACCAGTAACAAGTAATAGTGCCATCAAGTCCAAATGTGCACGCACGCACGCACGCACGCACACACACACACACACACACACAGAAGTTACACACCCTGGCAGGGCAATAGAATCTTGGCTGTTGAAGGCAGGAAAAAACTATGAGATGAAGCAGGAGAGGAAAATCTTAGGTTTGAAATAAATATGTCTTGAGACTGGATTTAAAAGTGACATAAGAAGGCTTTTGGCGGAGAGAGAGAGAGGGGGGGAGATCATTCCACATCAATGGACCAGAAATTGAGAAAGAGCGACGGCCGATGGTGGATTGGTTGAATCTAGGTATTCGTAAGGACAAGGTATCTGCAGCAGACCGAAGAGAACGAGAAGGAGTGTACAAGTGAAGACATTCACAGAGGTAGGAGGGTGCTGTTTTGTGGAGACATTTGTAACAGAGGGTACTGATCTTATAGTTTACTCTCTGTGGCATAGGCAGCCAGTGGAGAGATTGCAAGAGAGAGGTAATATGCTCAGATTTTTTCTTTCTGAGGATTAGTCGAGCTGCAGAGTTTTGTATGCGTTGAAGATGATCTACTTAAGTGCATTCGCACTCGGGGCCTTGGTTTACAGTCTCGTTCGATCGAAGGACGTTTTGGGGGGAATGGGGTTGGTATTGATGTTAACTCCAGGGGGAAAATCCCCTCGAACGAACGAACGAATGAACGGGCACCTAGCTCGGTGGTGGCTCGAACCCGGGCCGTCAGGTCACAAGTGGAACGGTCTAGGTTTCGATCAGTCCACGAACACAAACGCTACATCCACACCACTCTGCATCAGCGAACTGAAAATCTATTACAGCTTTTTGTTTTGGGGTACTGATGGGAGACTCTCTCCCTGTCTCTGTCTGTTTCTCTCTCTGTCTCTGTCTGTCTGTCTGTCTGTCTCTCTCTTTCTCTCTCTCTCTCTTAATTGAAACGTGTGGCAAATAAGATATGTCTCTACAAATATTGTTTCTATGAAGATGAACTGAAATATTACATTTTGATTTATACCGATTTTGACATATGCTGTTAGCAATATTCACGCAGTCTAATAGCAGTGTTTATCCAGTTCATAGTCCAAGACTTGATCACTGCGGTCATGATTCACATGAATCGGTTGTTGGTTTGTTTGTTTAGTTGGTTTTGTTTGTTTGTTTAGTTGGTTTTGTTTGTTTTCTTTTCTTCCATATACTATGGTACTTTACATACCAGTATGTTGATTCCCCTCCTTCCCCCAAACTCCGTGTATTGTGGCCTAAGGCCAATGTACATATTAAACACGTTCAGAGTTCAGAGTTCTCTCTCTCTCCCCTCTCCCTCCTCCTCTCTCTCACACACATACCACATACCATCTCTCGTTTTTTTTCTTCTCTTTCTGTATCTCTGTCTCTATCTCCGTATCTGTCTATCTCCCTGTCTGTTAATCTGTCTGTCCTTCTGTCTCTGTCTCTGTCTGTCTGTCTGTCTGTCTGCTGTATTCTCTCTCTCTCTCTCTCTCTCTCCTCTCTCTCTCTCCTCTCTCTCTCTCTCTCTCAAGGTCCAGCTGAAGAAAACTATAATTATTATTATCTGTCACACTTGAAAAAAAAGATTAGTAACCAATCAGTCTGTCAATCAATCAACCAATCAATCAATCAATCAAATAATCAATCTCTCTCCCCCCCCTCTCTCACTCTCTCTCTCTCTCTCTCTCTCTCTCTCTCTCTCTCTCACTGTGTCTCTCTGCCTCTGTCTGTCCCTGTCTCTGTTTATCTCTCTCCCATTCCCCCCCTCTCCCTCTCTCACCCTCTCTCTCCCCCCCCCCCCTCCCCATCTCCCCCCTCTCACCCCCCTCTCTCTGTCTATCTACAAAACCTCGCCTGTTGCCAGCCCCCAGACCCCCCTCCCTGCTTCCCTCTCCCCCCTCCCCCAACCTCCCAGCCCACGACATCATTTTCTTTTTAATCAAAGGACTTTTAAAGCACACGATGACGCCGATAGGTGGGCTTCCTCCATCAAGCAGTCTTGGCTGCGATCGATAAACCGGCGAGAGACTGGCCCCTTAAATTAGTTCCTGTCTCCCTGCCCATCCTGTCCGTTTAGTGCAAGGCAGGGAGAGGAGAGAGAGAGAGAGAGAGAGAGAGAGAGAGAGAGAGAGAGAGAGAAGAGACAGAGACAGAGAGAGCGAGAGACAGAGAGAGAGAGAGACAGAGAGAGGGAGAGAGATAAAGAGCGAGAGAGAGCGAGAGGGTTGTGGGGAGAATGAGAGAAAGATGTGTTTTATCTATCTATCTAATCTATCTATCTATCTATCTATCTATCTATCTATCTATCTATCTATCTATCTATCTATCTATCTATCTATCTATCTATCTATCTATCTATCTATCTATCTATCTGTCTGTCTGTCTGTGTGTCTATCTATCTATCTATCTATCTATCTATCTAACTATGTATGTATGTATGTATGTATATATTATATATGAGGTGGAGGAGACAAACAGACAGTGACAGAGTGTATATATATATATATATATATATATATATATATATATATATATATATATATATATATGACAGTGACAGATGAATAGATGGATGGACACACAGATGTGAAGAGGAGAGGAGGCGACGAGGGGGGAGGCAGGCAGACAGACAGATAGACAAACAGACACAGACAGACAGACATTGGCAGAGAGAGAACAGAGAGAGAGAGAGACAGACAAACAGAGCCAGCCAGACAAACAGACAGAGAGAGAGACAGATACAGAGAGACAGACAGAGAAGCAGACAGACAGACAACAGACAGGCAGAGAGACAACGAAACAAACAAACAAACAAGCAAACAAACAAACACACACAAAAAAACAACACACACACACAGTCTAGCTATTACCCCACCTGGCGCGAGCCCTCTCTGTCCATTGTATCGCCGCTGCTTTGTTGCTCGGTGTATTCCGAGCAGGGCAGGGCAGGGCAGGGCAGGGCAGGGCAGGGCCTGATCAAAGCTGACAGGAGGGGGCCTGAAAGAAGACATGCACAGGACATTGGTTCATCAGCACATCTCCATATTATATAGAAGAAGCGTTCAGCTTTGATGACAAACAAACATTGGTACTAACTAACGATCCTCAAGAAATAAGTTAAGGTGAAGGTGTCCCATAACCTATGTGGTCGTAGGGGAGTGAGGCATCAGATACCTCACTTCTCCAGGGGCCAGCATATTGAGGGTGGCGCCCATCTCCTCTCCCTCGCTGCTTTACCTTCCCTGACCCTAAAGAGGGTAGGTACCCATTTACAGCTGGGTGAACTGGGAGACTGTATTGAAGCCAAGGCGCGCAAGCGGTCATCCATTCAAGTGGTAACCACGCTCGATGCTGCTTAACCTTAGCTGGGGGGAAAGCGAGTGCTCTGAAGAAATCAGTACTGTAACTGAATAGATAAGCAAATGAATAAATGAACGAGTTCTTTTAAAAAAAAATCTATTTATTCTATTTATTCTTTATTTCGAGAATAATGGAATAAGCACTCACGCGCTTTTTTTAACATCCAGTCCCTGTGTGTATGCAGTTTTGTCAACTTTGTCATCCGTTACCACCGGCACACACTGGGCTACTCTTCACGAAAAGCGGAACAGGTTTGCGCGTGTGCACAAAGATGTTCTGCCTGCGTCCGCACAGGGGACCTCGGTTTATAGTCTAATCTGAAGAACTTTCGGTGGGGAGTGCAGTCGGCACTGATGTTAATTCCAGGTCTTATGATGTTTGTCATAATATCATTAACTAACCAACTCACTAAGTATCTGACTGATTGACTGACTGACTGACTGACTGGTTGACTGACTGACTGACTGACTGACTGTCTGAGTGAGTGACTGGCTGACTGACTGACTGATTGACTGGCTGACTGAATAAATAACTAACCAACTCACAAACAAACTAAAAGACTTAAGACTTATGCAATACAATATCACGCTACACAAAATGCTGGTTCGTTACCAAATTTTGACACAAAGGATACGCTCAAATTTCGAAGAACATGGCAAATAGATGACAGACATACCATTGAAAAGAAAAATCGCTGACAAAGAAAATAAGAACAAAAAAAAAGGGGGAGGGGGGTTGGAGTTGGAGACGGGGTGGGGAGGGGCAGGCTTGTGCCAAATCACTACAGGGCATATGGAGTTATCATCAAACCTGGACAATATAACGAATGCGTTCGGCTTCAGGGCAACAATGTATATTGCTTATGGTGAAACCATAAACGCTTTAAAAAATACTGTTACATTATCATCATAATTATAGATTATTGGTTCGTCATCAGATCTTAGATACACAAGGACGCGTTCAGATTTTGGAGAACGCTAGTAACTGGCAACGCTCTTTCACACAGAAGAAAAGTACCCCCCAAAAAACAAACAAACAAACAAACAAAAAAAACACCCAAAAAACCCACCCCCCAAAACAGCCAACAAACAACAACAACAAAACCCCCCAACAAAAACAAACAAAAAACCCCAAACCCAACAAAAAAAACAAAAACAAAAAAACCCACGTCAGCCACAACACTAGCTTTGAGGTGCCCTAAATCCTGAAACTACGTGCTAGGGATTCCCTACTTTTCTATCCCTCTCTTTGTTTCTGCTTTGTTCCTTTTCTTCCTGTAGCATCCTTCTTGTCCATTTCCTGCCTTCTTGGTCCACTCTCCTGCCTGCCTCCCCCCCGCCCCCCAGAAATACTGACAAGATAACAATTCTCTCTCGCGTTGAAGTCGGATGCGCTGGGCCTGACTTGTCAAGCGCTTATTAACGGCAGTACAACGCATTGTTGCTTATTTGACAGACAATAGTTGCTGTCTGAGCGTTCGAAGAAGAAGAAGGAGAAGGAGATGAAGAAGAAGTAGATGAAGGTAAAAGGTAAAGGAGTCCCATAACCTATAAGGTCGTAGGGGAGCGAGGAGTCAGAGACCTCACTTCTCTAGGGCCAGCATATTGAGGGCGGCGCCCATCTCCTCTCCCTCGCTGCTTTACCTTCCCTGACCCTAAAGAGGGCAGGTACCCATTTACAGCTGGGTGAACTGGGGGAACTGTACTGAAGCCAAGGCGCGCAAACGGTCACCCATCTCAGTGGTAACCACGCTCGACGCTGCTTAACTTGGCTGGGGGAAAGCGAGTGCTCCGACCAATGAGCTATCCCGTAGATGAAGAAGAAGAAGAAGAAGAACAAGAAGAACAAGAAGAAGAAGAAGAAGAAGAAGAATCTACTTGCCTGAAAACACCCCTGATAAATTATACCAGAGTTCTCAACACGCTGACGATGGAACACTAAGAAAGTAAGAACAGTTCGCTCAGTCTGAGTGTATGAAACTGATAGTGTGCTTTGTCACTTGTTCATGAATATCATTCTTGAAGCTGAAAAAAAACCCAACCCAACCCTTTTCGCATAGACAGTCTCCTCTTATTTGTACTTGACATTTTAACGGCGCTTCACAGGCAAGTATTAAGACATTGATATCCAGCTTTCTCCAGCATTTCTTTCTTCTCTGTTCCATGCGGGCTCATTTTTTTTTCTATGCTGCATTTTCCCAAATGAAAAAAATCTTTTGGGTGTCTGGCATTAATTTTTGTTTGTTTGTTTGTTTGTTATCTTCAACGGCACGCGACTGTAAATCAGAGAAACGCCCAACTACAAACATTATCTTCATAGCGCAACCCAAGCAGGCATATCCTGGTTTCTGTTCATTACTGTGTGTATGATGGTTGCAAGTAGTATATATTATTCTGTTAAATGTATCAAGGGAGGCGTAATTTTTATCTGCGCTGTATCTTAATAGCGTTTCTTAAACAGACACATACGTTGCTCTCTCTATCAACAGACTGAGTTGTCTACCCGCCTCCCACATCCACCCCCACCCCACCCCAACTTCTCTTGCTTTCTCTCACCTTCACTTTCCTTCACCACCTCCCTCCCGCCATCTCTACCCACCCATTGCCTTCTCTCCTCTCCTTCAAGTTTTATTCTCCCTGGATCTTCTATTCCAACTCACCCATCACAACCTTCTCTTCCACGCCCTATCTCCTCTCACAACTCACCCACTAACTTCTCTTGCCCCACTGCGTTCTCTCCCACCCACTAACTTCTCTCACCACCCACTGCCTTCTCTCACCACCCATTGCCTTCTCTCACACCCACTGCCTTCTCTCACCACCCATTGCCTTCTTTTTCCACAGATTCCTTTTTTCCACCACACATCCCTTCTCTCTAAACCCCCACTACTTCTCTCTTCACCACCCACTGCTTCTCTCCCACCCACTCCTTCTCTCACACCCATGCCTCTCTCACCCCACCCAATTGCCTTCTTCACCACCCACTCTTCCTCCACCCATCCTTCACTTCTCCCCCATGCCTTCTCTCCCACCCATTGCCTTCTCTCTTCCCACCATTCCTTCTCTCTCACCACTACCTTCTCTCACCACCCATTCCTTCTCTCTCACCCATGCCTTTCTCTCCACCACCCCACTAACCTTCTCTTCCCCCACTGCCTTCTCTCTCCACCCATTCCTTTTTCCTCTCCACCCATTGCCTTCTCTCCCCCCCCAAACTCCTTCCCTTTTTCCACCCATTGCCTTCTCTTCCACCCATTGCCTTCTCTCCCACCCATTCCTTCTCTTCCACCCACTACCTTCTCTCTCACCCATTGCCTTCTTCTTCCACCAGTGCTTCTCTCTCCCAACCCACTCCTTCTCTCCAACCATCCTTCTCTCTCCAACCATTGCCTTTTTTCCACCCATTGCCTTCTCTCTCACCACTACTTCTCTCTCCACCCATTGCTTCTCTCTCCACCCATTGCTTTCTCACCACCATTGTTCTCTTCCACCCACAACCTCTCCTCCACCATTGCCTTTTCTCCACCCATTGCCTCTCTCCAACCACTGTCTTCCTCTCCACCCACACTTCTCTCAACCCATTCCTTCCTCCCACCCATTGCCTTCCCCAATATTCTCTCCACCATTGCTTCTCTCCACCATTGCTTCTCTCCCACCCACTGCCTTCTCTCCACACTACCCCCACCCTCCCTTTCTCCCCCCCATTGCCTTCTCTCTCACCACCCACCCACGCCTTCCCCCTCCACCACCCACCCTTTAACCCCCCAAACCCCTCCCACCCCTCTTCTTTACCACCATTCCCCACCCATGCCTTCTCTCCACCCATGTTTCTCTCAACACCCCTGCCTTCTCTCTCCACCCACCCTCTCTCACCCCCACTGCTTCTCCTCCACCCCCTCCTTCTCTCACCAACCCACTGCCCTTCTCTCACCACCACTACCTTCTCTCCCACCCAACTGCATTCTCACAACCCACTCCTTCTCTCCCCCCCATGCCTTCTCTCTCCACACCCACTACCTTCTCTTCTCTCACCCACCCACTACCTCTCTCACCACCCCACTGCCTTCTCTCACCCAACCCTCTCTCTCACCACCACTCCCTCTCTCTCACCAACCACTACTTCTCTCACCACCCACGCCTCTCTCCACCCAACTTCCTTCTCTCACCACCCCCTTCTCTTCTTCACCACCCACCCTCCTCCCCCACTCACTAACCCCTCCTTCTCTCACCACCCACTCCTTTCTCTCACCACCCACTCCTTCTCCACCACCACTCCTTCCCTCTCTCTCACCACCACAACCTTCTCTTCTCTCCCCACCCACAAACTTCTCTCACCACCACCTACCCTTCTCTCACCACCACTACCTTCTCTTCTCCTCCCACCCACTCCCTTTCTCTCTCTCACCACCCACTACCTTCTCTCACCACCCACTACCTTCTCTCACCCACCCCTACTTCTCTCACCACTCACTACCTTCTCTCACCACCCACTGCCTTCTCTCACCACCACTCCCCTTTCTCTTCTCTCACCACCCACTACCTTCTCTTCTCTCACCACCACTCCCTTCTCTCACCACTCACTACCTTCTCTTCTCTCACCACCCACTGCCTTCTCTCACCCCCCACTCCCCTTCTCTTCTCTCACCACCCACGCCTTCTCTTCTCTCACCACTCACTACCTTCTCTTCTCTCAACCACCAACTACCTTCTCTTCTCTCACCACCCACTTACTTCTTCTCTCACCACCCACTACCTTCTCTCCCCACCCACTACCTTCTTTTCACACCACCCACTACCTTTCACTTCTCTCACCACCCACTACCTTCTCTTCTCTCACCACCCACTACCTTCTCTCACCACCCACTACCTTCTCTCACCACTCACAAACCTTCTTCTCACCACCCACTCCTTCTCCCCACCACCCACTACCTTCTCTTCTCTCACCCCACCCACTACTTCTCTTCTCTCATCACCCACTGCCTTCTCTCACCACCCACTGCCTTCTCTCCTCACACACCCCTGCCTTCTCTTGCCACCACTACCTTCCTTCTCTCACCACTCACAACCTTCTCTCCTAAACCCCACTACCTTCTTTCCTTCACACTTCACTACCTTCCTTCTCTCACACCACTACCTTCTCATTCATTCACCCCCCACCCCTTCTCTTCTCTCACCACCCACTACCTTCTCTTCCTCACACCCAAACCTTCTCTCACCACTCATACCTTCTCTTCTCTCACCACCCACTCCCTTCTTTTTCTCCCCACCCACTACCTTCTCTCACCACTCACTACCTTCTCTCACCACTCACTACCTTCTCTTCTCTCACCAAACCACACCTTCTCTTCTCTAAACCACCCACAAACCTTTCCTCACCACCCACTACCTTCTCTCACCACTCACACCTTCTCTTCTCTCACCACCCACTACCTTCTCTTCTCTCACCACCCACTACCTCTCTTCTCTCACCACCCACTACCTTCTCTCACCACTCACTACTTTTTCTCCCCACTCCCCTACCTTCTCTTCTCTCACCACCCCACTCCCTTTCTCTTCTCTCACCACCCACTACCCTTCTCCCCACCACCCACTACCTTCTCTCACCACCCACTCCTTCTCTCACCACCCACTCCCCTTCTCTCACCACTCACTAACCTTCTCTCCCACCCACTGCCTTTTTCACCACCCCCTACCTTTCTTCTCTCACCACCCACTAACCTTCTCTCTTAAACACTCACTATTTCTCTCACCATTCACTACTTCTCTTCTCTCACCACCCACTCCCTTCTCTTCTCACCACCACTGCTTCTTCTTCTTCACCACTCACTACTTCTCTTCTCTCACCACCAACTACCTTCTTTTCTCTCACCACCACTACCTTCTTTCTTCACCACCCACTACTTCTCTCACCCCCCAAACTACTTCTCTTCACCACCCACTACTTCTCTTCTCTCACCACCCACACCTCACTTTCTCACAACCACTACCTCTCTTCTCTCAACACCCACTACCTCTCTTCTCTCACCACCATACCTTTTTCCCACACCCACTACCTTCTCTCACCACCACTACCTCTTCACCACCCATACTTTTTCTCACACCCACTTACCTTCTCTTCTCTCACCACCCATACCTTCTCTCTCATAAAACCCCACTCCCTCTTTCTCTAAACCACCCACTCCCTTCTCTCACCACCACTACCTTCTCTCACCAACCCACTACCTTCTCTTCTCTCACCACCCACTACCTTCTCTTCTCTCATCACCCACTACCTTCTCTCTCTCCCCAAACCCACTCCTTCTCTCACCACCCACTCCCTTCTCTCACACCCACTACCTCTCTCACCACCCACTGCCTTCTCTTCTCTCACCACCCACACTTCCCCCCACCCACTTACCTTCTCTCACCACCCACTCCCTTCTCTTCTCTCACCACCCACTACCTTTCTCTCACCACCCACTACCTTCTCTCACCACCCACTCCCTTCTCTCACCACCCCCAACAAAACCCCTTCTCTCACCACCCACGCCTTCTCTTCTCTAAACACCCACTGCCTTCTCTTCTCTCACCACCCACTACCTCTCTTCTCTCACCACCCACTACCTTCTCTTCTCTCACCACCCATCCCTTTCTCTTCTCTCACCACCCACTACCTTCTTTCTCTCACCACCCACTACCTTCTCTTCTCTCACCACCCACTACCTTCTCTCACCACCACTCCCTTCTCTCACCACCATTTACCTTCTCTTCTATCACCCCCCATATTCTTTTACCCCAAACCCACTACCCTTCCCTCTCACCACCCACTACCTTTTTCTCACCACCAAACCTACCTTCTCTCACCACCCACTACCTTCTCTCACCACCCACTACCTTCTCTTCTCTCACCAACCCACTACCTTCTCTCACCACCCACTACCTTTCTCTCCCCACCCACACCTTCTCTCACCCCCACAACCCTTTCCTCTTCTCTCCCCACCCACTACCTTCTCTTCTCTCACCACCATACTCTTCCTCTCACCACCCACTACTTCTCTCACCACCCCACTCCCTTTCTTTCTCACCACCCACAAACCTTCTCTCACCACCCACTACCTTCTCTCACCCCCATTCTTCTCTCACGTCACCACCCAAACTGCCTTCTCTCACCACCCATTCCCTTCTCTCACGTCCCCACCCATTGCTTTCTCTCACAACCACTCCCTTCTCTTGCCACCCATTGCCTTCTCTCGCCACCCATTGCCTTCTCTTGCCACCCATTGACTTCATTGCCACCCATTCCTTCTCTCGCCCCCCATTACCTTTCTCGCCACCCATGCCTTCTCTCCCCACCCATTTCCTTCTCTCGCCACCCATTGCCTTCTCTCACCACCCACTACTTTCTCTTCTCTTGCCACCCACACCCACTACCTGTTCTTTTCCTGACACCCACTTCTCTTGCCATCTTTTCTCCCAACCCACTATCTTATTTCACCACCCACTACTCTGTCTCTTCTTGTCTCTCTGTCTCTGTCTGTCTGTTAAATCCTGTTCCGCTTTTCGGAAGAGTAGGCCATTGTGTGCCGGTGGAAACAGATGACCAAATTTACAAAACCGTATACACACGGGGACTGGATGTAAAAAACCACATGAGTGCTTATTCCATTATCCTCGATATAAAAGAATAAATAAATAAATAAATAAATAAATAAATACATAAATGTCTCCCTCGCTGTCTCTGTCTGTCTCTCTCCCTCTCTGTCTCTGTCTGTCTCTCTCCCTCTCTGTCTCTCTCTGTCTGTCTCTGTCTGTCTGTCCTCTCTCTCTCTCTCCACACACACACACTCACACTCTCACACACTCACACAACACACACACACACACACACACTCACACAACACAACACACACACACACACACACACACACACACACACACACACACACACACACACACACACACACACACACACACACACACACGTCCCCTAATCTGTTTTCTGTGTTGACCACGGAGAGAACTGCAGGCAGGGAGCGAGACAGGGGCTTTATTAAGGGTTTAGGGCCTCAGTCATACCACTATCGATTGAAAGGAGGATGAGGAGGATGAAGAGGAGGAGAAGGAGGAGGAGGAGGAAGAGGAGGAAAGGAGGAGGAGGAGGAAAAGGAGAAGGAGGAGGAGGAGAAGGAGGAGGAAGAGGAGAAGGAGGAGGAGAAAGAGAAGGAGGAGGAGAAGGAGGAGGAGGAGAAGGAGGAGGAAGAGGAGGAGCCTGAGTGATGGAAACCTAACCCAAATGTCACTGGCTTGCCTGCTTAAAGGGCTGTGTGCTTACAAAAAAGAAAAAAAGAGGCAAAAAAGCAATTTTGGGGGTGGGCTGGGGTTTTACAGCAGTCCAAATGAGTGAGAGATAGATTGGAAAAGGAGGAGAAGGGGGCGGGTGGGAATGGGGGAGGGGGGGGGGAGGGGGGGGGGGGGGGGGGGGGGGGGGGGGGTGGAAGGGAGAAGAAGGGGCAGGGTTCTTGTTTATGTTTGATTAAAAAAAGAACGAGCAGTAGCAATAACAACAACAGAAATAGAAATTTTGCTTTTATTATTTTGAATTATGGCTTCTACGTTTTGATTTTTAAAAACATAATGTGATTGAAAATGTTTGTTGTTTCTTTTGTGGCGTGAATAATAGAACAATATCAAAAGATCGATTCATATTATTGAAGAAATCAATATAGAAAAGCAAGAAATAAGTAAAGAAGCAACAAAAAAACCCTACCAGTAAACAAATAATCAAGCAAACAACAAAGTTTTTTTTAAAAGCAATAACCAAAAAAAAACCCGCCAAGCTTCCATCCACCCCCACCCCCTCCCCTCACATACAGAGCCAAACAGCAAAAATTTGAACTCGTACCATAAATCCTATTTCTGGAAAATTAATAAGAAACGTGTACAGTGTTTATATTATGCGTTGCGCATGGAAGAATCTACCACAACAACTTAAGTCTGACTGAAATTTTGAAACAACCTCTGGCCCGGGTCAAAAGCAGTGTTATCTATTGATGTAAGCGAAGTGCCAGTAGTTCTGATCACAACGACCAGAACGACTGGGAAGCAACAGCCCTCGAACGGTCAGCCTGGAGACAGACTGTGCAGAAAGGTTTCTCCAAGTTCCAAGAGATACTTGCTGCTCAGCAGCAGGAGGCAAAGAGAAGGAGAAGAAAGGCTGCAGCCCAGGTACCAGGCAGACAGACAGACCAGCGTCAGACTTCATCTGTGCCCTCTGCCATAGGCACTGTCTGTCATTCCCGTGTGGGACTGGCCAGCCACACCTGACACTGTACCAGAATGAACACCTAGAGCGAAGCAACTCCATAGTCTTCCGAGACTGAAGGCTGCCAGGAAGCGAAGTGCCAAGTGGCTACATCGAAACCCTGAGATGTTAAGATTGTCTGCAGCCAGGACAAGCTCCTAGTGTAGTAACAATCTGCACTCTCCGTTAAAGGTGAAAAAACAACTTTCAAGTCGAAGTATTGCTGTCTATAATGGCAAGACACTTGAAGACAGCCAGCTTACACACGCAAACTTTTCGCCTGGAGTATACTGAATAATGTCACAGTGATATCCAGGCGGGGATGAGAGAGAGAGAGAGAGAGAGAGAGAGAGAGAGAGAGAGAGAGAGAGAGAGAGAGAGAGAGAGAGAGAGAGAGAGAGAGTGCATAATCATTATTCTGGGTGTCCCCCAGGGTGTTAAGCTGGGGAACGCACAACAGCAACAACAACAACAACTAAGAAGAAGAAAAAGAAGAAGAAGAAGAAGAAGAAGAAGAAGAAGAAGAAAAAGAAGCAAGAAGAAGAAGAAGAAGAAAGAAAGAAAGAAAGAAATTAACTCAAGATCCTCACTTATGGATATACACAAATACACAAGCAAACAAATAAAAATCGACAAATTATTATGCTGTAGTAATGATCTTCCTGGAGATACCAGCTCAACCTTCACACACGGAAATTAGTTGGCTATGCCAAACATGTGGTAAACTGAACTGGTGTCAGATAGATAGATTTTGTAATTAAGCATTCTCTGTTGTCTCCTTATATCAATGAAACGGTCGATTGGTCTGTTTACAAAGTTACCCGTTGTTCTGTTTATGGATTTTTAGACTAAGTGAGCAATTGTTCCATTTATGGATTCTTACGATCAAGTTCTTGAGAAATGTTCTCAATATTCACTACAACTCCATTGTAAATATTCTCACATTACACAACCTCTTCCTACAGTATGAATGCAGGGCCCAAAGAGTAAGAACACATGTTACAGCTCGTCTGTCTTCCTTTTGCCATCAGCAATCCTCACCTTGACAGGTAAATGACATACCATGCAGATCTGTGACATCATGATCATGAGGTGGTGGTGGTGGTGGTGGTGTGTGTGTTTGTTTGTGTGTGTGTGTGTGTTTGTTTGTGTGTGTGTGTGTGTGTGTGTGTGTGTGCGCGCGCGCGCATGTTTGTGTACTTTAACTTTCCTAGAAATAATGCATATCCTTCACATAAAGATGAATACTTGTTCTCTTCACACAAGTTCTTCGGATGAGACTATAAACCGAGGCCCCGTGTGCGAACACATGCAGAACATCTTGCGCACACGTTAAATCCTGTTCCGCTTTTCGAAAAAGTAAGCCATTTTGTGCCGATGGGGACAGATGACAAAATTGACAAAACCGCATACACACGGGGACTGGATGTAAAGAAAGCACCTGAGTGCTTATTCCATTATCCTCGATATACAATAATAAATAAATAAATTTTTAAAAATCAAAAAAATCATGTCATCTGAGCGCTTTGATTTGTTGCTTTACAAGATTCAGCGCTATATAAATTCCATACATTATTATTATTATTATTATTATTATTAAATATCCAGAATTTTTACGAAATATATCTGTAGCAGAGAAAAGAGCCACGTGAATGTACACTGTGATAAGGATTAACACAGGTGGTTTTTTTCTTTTATTTAATTTTTGTTGTTGTTTTCTTCTAACGACAACCAGTGAGCAAAATAAGTACTGTCGTATGTTAACAGCAAAACGCTGGTTTTCGCTGTTATTCCTCAAATTGGTAAATATGCTGGATAAGGTTAGAGTACATCAATTAGCTTTCGTTCGTTGTTGGTTCTTTGTCGTTCTTTGACGCAAGACCTACGTAAGCATGAGTAGCACAACCGACAAAACAGACAACAAGCTGATCATGAAAGCTCTATCACCAAGCAATGTCTCATTCTCCTCAATCCCCCACCTTTCATTCAATTTTTCGTTTTAAGGACAATACAAACATGCAGTGAGTATGTAGCAAACGAATTCTTGAAACTAAAAGAAAGCAACTATCACGGAATTCGCGTTTGCTCTAACCATCGCTAAAAGTTTCTGTAGGATTGACAAAGACGAGCTACAAAGTAAATTCCCCCCCCCCCCCCCCCCCCCCCTCCTTAGGTCTCCTCCATACTGTCTATAGTATTGCTTCTTTGGACCCCCCCCCCCCCCCCCTACCTCTCTCCCTTATCCTCCTCCTCCCATCCCCACCTCCCCTCCCCTCCCCTCCCCCTCTCTCATCCCCTTCCTACCTCCAGTAACTTCTGCCCTGCTTGATTAAAACTGGCCCCATCTTGTGAAAGAAAAGAAAAGGACGGGGCCTCAGATCTTCATATCACACGCCCCACACAAGGGATACGTCACGTTCAGGTTTGAAAAACAAAAACAATCAGATAACAGTCTCTCCCGTAGGGATGCCGGACAGGGGGTGAGGGTGAGGTGGATACGCCACGTTCAGGTTTGACAAAAACAATCAGATAACAGTCTCTCCCGTAGGGATGCCGGACAGGGGGTGAGGGTGAGGTGGATACGCCACGTTCAGGTTTGACAAAAACAATCAGATAACAGTCTCTCCCGTAGGGATGCCGGACAGGGGGTGAGGGTGAGGTGGATACGCCACGTTCAGGTTTGACAAAAACAATCAGATAACAGTCTCTCCCGTAGGGATGCCGGACAGGGGGTGAGGGTGAGGTGTGTGTGTGTGTGTGTGTGGGGGGGGGGGGGGGGGGGGCTGTCAGTACAAATAGCATCCCCACCTTCTGGAAATTCTGCGCTAAAAACTTCTTCTTTTCTCTGTGTGTCTGCCTTGTACCTTTTCTTCCTGTCACCTTCTCCTTCTTGTCTATTTTCTGCCTTCTTGGTCCGTTCTCTTGCCTTTTTCTTTCCTAGAAAGACTTAAAAAGATAACGATTGTCTATGTTGCCGAAGTGGGATGCGTTTGGGCCTGGCTTGTTTGTCAAGCGCTTAACGGCAGCGTGACGCAATTTCGCTCATACGACAGACAATAATAGTTGCTTGTCTGAGCGTTCGAAGACGACGACGAAGAAGAATATAAAACAGATGAGATTTTGATAGCCGAGTGGATAAAGTATCACGGTTTCTGCAATAATATTCATAGTCCCGACATCGCAGTGGCTCAAATCTGTGATGCAGTTGTTAAGTAAAGGTAGAGATTTACAACAACAAAAACGTCTTCCAGGTTAACATTTTGTGCAGACTCGTTAGTGCCTCAGATTTTCTACTCTATCCTTTTTTCTTCTTCTCTTCCCCACTTTCATCTCCGAAGCTCTCTGAAGAGCTTACCTGCATGTTTACCTCATCTCTCTCATCTCTCTACTCTCTCTTCTCTTCTCTCTCTCCTCCTCTCTCTCTCTCTCTCTCTCTCTCTCTCTCTCTCTCTCTCTCTGTGTCTCTGTCTTTCTCTCTCTTGT
>CM054140.1:23864036-23869036 GCA_028751875.1 Rapana venosa
AACGAAAAAAAACAAAAAACAAGAGCAAAAACAACAACAAAACAAAAAACACACAGCAACGGACCACAACTCCCCCCCCTAAAAGGCCCAACACTGTAAAACACACAAAACCACACACACAAACAACACACACACACACAAACACCACACACACACACACACACACCCCCACACACACACACACTCACACACATACACAAACACACTCACAATAACACAACACTAACACCCACTCACACACACACACACACCACACACAAAACACACACACACCACAATCACAACAGGCATACATACACGTCACGCACGCACCACAGACAACACACACACCACATTAAAACACAGCGCGCCCGCACACTCACACCCCCTCTATACACAAATAACACAGATCTACACCCATGTATTTCTCTCTCTCTTCACAACACACAAACCACTTACACACACACACCACATACCACACGGCACACCAGTGCGCTCCACACACACACACATACACACACACACACACCACACACCACACACACACAAAACCCACAAAACCACACACACACACAACACAACCCACACACATTTTGTCTAATATCACTAATTGAAAAGACGTTAAATTAAAGAAGAACTACACTCACAACACTTTACACACACACACTCACACACACACACTCACATACACACACTCACCACACACACACACTCACACACCACCTCACACAAAACACTCACACATACAAAACACTCACACACACACTCACACACACAAACACACACCCACACGCACTACACACACGCACACACACTTACACACACACACTTACACACACACTCAAACACACACACTCACTCACACACACACTCACTTCCACACACACACACACTCACACCACACATACACACTCCTCTACCACCACACAAACACACAAACACACTCACACACACACTCATACACACACACACACAAACACACACACACACACACACACAAACACACACACTGCGAAAGGGAGTGAGTGAGTGAGTGAGTGGGGAGGGGAGGGGAGGGGAGGGAGAGGGATGGGTGGGCATATGGAGGGGGGGTTTGGTAAGATTGCTGGTGATAATGTCGTCTGCATATGGAAAATGATTTTTTTTTTTAATGAATAGTGATGCAAAGAGGCGACGATAGTGCTGCACACACAACAGCCTGCCTCTCTCTCTCCAACTCTGGTGCAGGCTTTTCCCACACACACGCGCACGCATGCACGCATGCATGCATACACACACGTGCGCGCGCGCGTGCACGAACGCACTTACGCGCACGCATGCATGCGAACGCTCTCACACGCGTACGCACGCACACACATACGTACACACACGCAAGCACGCACGCACGCAGCAACATACATACACATACGCAGGCACGCAGGCACGAACGCGCGCGAGCATGTAGACGCATACATACACGCGCGCGAGCGCGTACACGCGCGTACGCACGCACGCACGCGTGCAAGCACGTAGACGCATACACACACGCACGCGCGCACACACACGCGTACGCACGCACGCAACAAACAAAACACAACTTTAAAACATACATACTACATACATACATACATACATACATTTCATACATACATACATACATACATACATACCTCCACATAATCCACCCACATCACCACCCACACAACCCACCAATGCACTCAAAACACAGACACACAACTCCCCCACATACACACATACACACACACACAGCCCACACCCTTACAAGTCACACACAAACACACACAAACAAACACACCCCAAACACAAATTCCCCTCCCCACACACACAAATCACACACATCCCACACACAACACACAACCCTCACACACAAACAAACCAGTCCACACAACTCACTCCTCAACACACACACAACCCCAAACACATCACAAAACACACACAAACAACACACATCACAAAAACAAAAATCACACACACACACACACACACACACACACACACACACACACACCACACAACACACACACACAACACCCCACACAGGGTTGGTGATAAGCATCCGTCAGATGAAAGAAGCACTGTACTGCCGGCAATATCCGCCTCCTCCTTTTAATATCATTTCTACTATTATATCTGTGGGGGAAATGTGTGTGTGTGTGTTGGGGTGTGTGGTGGTGTGTGTGTGGGGTGTGTGTGGGGTTGTGTGTGTGTTAGTGTGTGCTTGCCCTTTTTGTGTATTGTTGGTGTGTTGTTGTGTGTTATTTGTGTGTATGCGTTGCGTGTTAGTGTGCGTGTTAGTGTGTGTGGTGTGTGTGCTAGTGTGTGCGTGCGTTGTGCGTTAGTGTGTGTGTTAGTGTGTGTGGTGTGTTGTGTGTGTGTGTGTGTGTGTGTGTGTGTGTGTGAGTGTGTGGATAGATGGACGTGTGTGTGTTAGTGTTTTGTGTTTGTGTGTGTTAGGGGTGTGTGTATTGTGTTTAGTAGTATGATGCATGATGTATGTTGTAGTAGTGTATGTATGTATGTATGTTTTTATGTATGTATGTATGTATTTATGGGATGTATGTATGTATGTATGTATGTATGTATGTATGTAGATGTGTGTGTGTGTGTTGTGTGTGTGTTAGTGGATGACGTTGTGTGTGGTTTAGTGTGTTTTGGTGTTGTGTGTGTGTGTGAGTGTGGTGGATAGATGGATTTTGTGTGTTAGTGTGTGTATGTGTTAGTGTGTGCGTATGCTTTATGTGTGTATGTGTGTATGTATGCATGCATGTATGCATGCATGTATGTATATATGTATGTATGTATACACAATTATATATACATATATACAAGTGTGTATGTATGTCTGTGTAGCGCGTACGCGCGCATGTTTATTCAATTAAAAAAAACAACTTTTATTTCGAGGATAATGGAATAAGCACTCATCATGTATGTGCGCGCGTGCGTGCGTGCGTGCGTGCGTGTGTCTGTGGCCATATGTATGGCATCAGGGTCAAAATTAGATATGGTTAAATACTAGTTGAAAAATTTGAAAGCAGTAGAAAAGCACATCAAGAGCAAGGCAGCACCATATTCTGACTGATTATAAATAATCCCACAGGCTGCATGCAGTACACAGTATAAAGCTGACAGAAAGAACGGGGTGTGGTGATGTGCTACAGGGACAACAACAGTGCTCTGTCATGGAGGAAAAGCGCTATGCCACACACACGTACACACACATTTCTTGCCTTTCCAACTGCAGCCGTCGAGGAAATAACACACTGAAATTATCACAGAGTTCTGGCACTGACGGAAATTTGTGAAAAGTGAAAGTACCAATGAGAGAGAGAGAGAGAGAGAGAGAGAGAGAGAGAGAGAGAGAGAGAGAGACAATGACAATAACAATGACAAATTCTTTTATTTCGAGGATAATGAATAAGCACATATGTGCTTTTTTACATCCAGTCCCCGCCCGTTAGGGATACATCTTAATAATAATAACCCAATACTTATACAGTCTCACAATAAAAACAAGGGGAAATAACCCTTTTCAAAACAGCTCCCCCCCCAACAACCCCCCCCCCTCCCAAAGCAAGCAAATAAAAGAAAACCCTAAAATACCCACCCCCCACCCCCCCCCCAAAAAAAAACCCTAACCAAAACAAACAAACAAACAAAAGAGAAAGAAAAACCAAACCAACAGAAGAAGATAAAAAAGAGAAAAAACAGACAAACAACAACAACAAGAACAACAACAGAGCCAAGAAAAATAACACAACCAAACTTATTAAGTCATAAAGATAAACATCTACACAATGTCAAATGGTACACATACTTGTTACACATAACTATAAGATATTGAAATAGGGCACTCATTAAAACTTAAGTACAAAGGCAAGTCCAATAAAGTATTGAAAATATAAAATATGAATCCTTCATCAGGATACACTATAACTATAAGCGAGACGATAAAAGGTGAGAGAGAGACAGAGAGAGTGTGTGTGTGTATTTCAGAGATAATATCCAATATATAATTCCCAAAACAGTGTGCGATCCCATCAACACTCATTTTAGATTATATTCGTTTCAAATTATATGTCATGATAATGAAATAAATTTAATACCCATACATCCACACAATAAAAACAAGAAACAAAACAAAGAAGAAATCTAAACCTATACAGTCATTGAGGGAGAGAATATGAGTGAGTGAGTGAGTGAGTGAGTGAGTGAGTGAGTGTGTGTATGTATGTGTGTGTGTGTGTGTGTGTGTGTGTGTGGGTGTGTGTGGGGTGTGTGTGGGGGGGGGGGGGGGGGGGGGGGTTCAGGGATAATACTAAATATGTAATACTCACATTAGCACACGATCAACACAAACACTTTTTAATTATACTCATACAAATTGAATGTCATGATAATAAAATAAGTGCAATACCCATACACTCACATAATAAAGAGGGGGAAAAAAGCCAATAAAGTCATAAAAAGAACATCTACACATTGTAAGTAATAGAAACAAATTCTTTTTTTCAGGATAATGAATAAGTACTCATGTGCTTTTTTACATCCAGTCCCCGCCCGTGGGGTCACATTGAAAATGCACTCAGTACTCATATTTTCAAACAGTAGGAGCAAAGGGAAAAAACTTTTTTTTTAAAGATAAAGAGAGAAAAAGAAAAAAACAAACAAACAAACAGACAAGCAAACAAACAAAACAACCCCGGACGAGCAAACGACAAAATAAACCCCAGAAACGCCCCCCCCCCCCCAAAAAAAAAAAACAAACACAAAAAAAAAAACAAAAAAACAGACAAAAGCACCCTCTAAACAGACAAACAAAAAACAAGAAAAAAACAACAACAAAGAAACAAATGAGAAGGAAAAAAAACCAAAAACAACCCCCCCCACCCAAAAAAAAAAAAAACCCAGAGAGAGAGAGAGAGAGAGAGAGAGAGAGAGAGGAGAGAGAGAGAGAGAGAGAGAGAGAGAGAGAGAGAGAGAGAGAGCCCAAAGTAAGCTGGGAGATAGTGGTACGATCTCAT
>CM054140.1:23874036-23879036 GCA_028751875.1 Rapana venosa
CTGCAATAAAGTCCCCCACCCCCCCTCCCATCCTGACACTACCTCAGTGCAACTGTTAGGCTAACAAAAACCATTTCATTTTAATTCACGAGATGCGAGAGATAATGAATGGTTGAACATAAAGGAATTACAATAGCGGTTTTATAATTATATCATGGTCGTTTGAAGGGATTCACTTTATCAAGAGACGCTGATATACACGTTATTGAATAATAATAATAATAATAATAAATGGAATTTATATAGCGCTATATCTTGCACAGACAAATCAAAGCGCTTGCACTCAACTCATTCTTACACAGTCATGCAACCAATAGCAAGTAAATAGGTATACAGGATCACCTCCAGTGTTCCCCTCTGCAGTAAAAGCATCATTTTTTCCCCTGAAAAAAAGATAGTTCACCAGAAGTAACCTAACACCAAAGATTGACTGCAGTTTTCAGGGCCGATTAATAATAATAATGCATGGAATTTATATAGCGCTGAATCTTGTAAAGCAACAAATCAAAGCGCTCAGATTTCATTTCATACCACTTTTAAGTCACGGCAGATTTCTCTCCGTGAAATTCGGGCTGCTCTCCCCGGGGAGAGCGGGAGAGCGCGTCGCCACAAGCGCAGCGCCACCCTTTTTTTTTTCATGCTGCAACTGTATTTTGTCCCCTATCAGAGTGCTTTTTCATCAAGAATTTTGCCAGGAAACAACTCTCATATTTATGCCGTGGGTTCTTTACGTAGCGCTGATATAAATTGTAGTAATAACAACAAGACTCGGTTTTATCGTCGCTATTGCACGAAAAAGACTATGCCCAGACCACCAGTCATGAACAATGGATGGGGAAAATTTCCGGTCCAAACTGCGGTACGAACCGCCCATCACTTCAGACCCGACTTTTCGCTTCAAGAACAGGACCAGATTACTCAGATTCAGCCGATTCAGTTTGCTATTAACTATGAAGTGTGGGTGACAGTGTCTTGCATGTTGAAGGCTAATTGCAGTTGGCTGCCACAACCATCGGCCAACATAACACTACTTCTTTTTCGTCGAAGGCTTATACAAACAACTATTGTCGTCTGTTATATGAACGAAAATGCGTCACGCTGCCGTGAAGCACCTGACAAGTCAGGCCCAGCGCATCCGACTTCCGAATAAGAAAGAATTGTTATCTTTTAAGTCCTTCCAAGGGAAAAAAAAAGGCAGGAGAATGGACCAAGAAGGCAGAAAATAGACAAGGAGGAGGCAAGAGGAAGGAAAGGAACGAGGCACAAAGAAAGAGAGTGATAGAAAAGAGGAAATTTCTAGCACAGAATTTCCAGAATGTGGGGATGCTATTTATACTGACAGACCCCCCGGGCATCGCCGCAAGAGAAGCACAGTACTACCGCTACCGTCAGTGACGCCATCGTGGTTTATCTATTATTAAAGTAGCCCCCCAATCTCTCGCTTTGTCACTGCTTCCTTCTATCCTGAGTCCCTCGCCTCTCCCTCTCTGTCCACTCAGTCCATAATTTACTCAATCACTCAAGCTTGTCAGCTAGCTACCCAAGCAAAGCAGCCAAGCAACCAATCAATCAACCGTCTTTCAGTTCAACATGTATTTAACAACAACCCTCCCCTCCCCTCCTCCCCACCCCGTTCCTTTCATCCGAACTACGCAAACCAACAGTCACTAAGGAATAACAACACAAGCAAACAAATAAACAGAAACAAAAAAGAAAAGAAAAGAAAGAAGCTTTCATCACACACACACTCCATCCTTCAATCAGTCTCTCAGTTCACTGATACTCGATCCATCATTTTCTTTTTTCTTTCCTGTTGAGGGGAGACCATTCATGTCATTACAATGCGCCATCATCAATAATCTGATTACGCGCCCTCCCCCCCCCCCCCCCCCCCCTTACCTCAACCCGCCCCCCTCCTCCCCTTGCTTCTCTTTGTTACTGCTGCTGCTGCTGCTCGCTGCTGTGCGCTCGGCTCGCGCTGGTGCGTTGTTGCTATAATGCTTCTACTGTTACGACTACAGTACTCGGAAAAATGTTTTTCTTCTTTAGAGAAATAGCCTGGGTGATACTGACTCAAAAAAAGGTGAAAGGTGGCGCACGCTAAGTGCGACGCGTCTCTCCGCTACTCCCGGACAAGCAGCCAATTTCACAGAGAAAATCTGCGTGACTTAAAGTGGTTAGAAATAAAATCTGAGCGCTTTGATTTGATGATCTTTAACAAATCAGAGCTATATAAATTCCATATATTATTATTATCATTATTAAAACTAATACACATGAGCACACATAAAGACCATTACAAGTCTGCTTGTGCATAATAATATTAAGGCAGCTTCACAATTACTTAGTTAAGTGTAAAGTTTGATGGAGGACAAAAAAACATAGGGCTTTGAAAGTTGAAATGAAATCAGATTAAAAAGAAATAATGAAAGTGGTATCACAGTTATTTTATTCAAGATACCTAAAAGGCGGGGACGGGATACTAAGTGGTCAGAGCACTCGCTTTCCCCCCAGCCAAGTTAAGCAGCGTCGAGTGTGGTTACCACTTGGATGGGTGACCGTTTGCGCGCCTTGGCTTCAGTACAGTCCCCCAGTTCACCCAGCTGTAAATGGGTACCTGCCCTCTTTAGGGTCAGGGAAGGTAAAGCAGCGAGGGAGAGGAGATGGGCGCCGCCCTCAATATGCTGGCCCCTAGAGAAGTTGAGGTCTCTGACACCTCGCTCCCCTACGACCTTATAGGTTATGGGACACCTTTACCTTTATTTTTTTTTTACCTATAAGGCTAGGTCTGCATCAAAACCTTCACCTTTACCTTCGCCTATCCCGTAGTCCCGTGGACCGTGGGGGCACCAATGAAGATTTTGCAACCAGCTTCCTCCACTTCCCACGGTCCTCTGCCCTCCTGTAGTTAGATATAATTATATTTTGCAGGCAAAGTGAATGGTTGTGTGTAAGTGTAAGACACATGTTGATAAACAATTCGTGCCAATGGAAGTTACTATTATGTTGTTGTTATGGCTGTGCGTTCCCCAGCTTTACACCCCGGGGGTCACCCAGAACATCCACTCTGACTCACTTATCCCACCTGGGAATCACTGCGAGATAGGAAGAAGTTACCATAATATAACTGTGATGAGTCACTTTGGTGACTTTTTGTTTTGTGGGCATGATTTTCAGTCTGCAGCCAAACCAGACAGACCTACCTACCCAGCCTACCCACAGCTTCCCAGAGTGAATGACAACATAGTGATGTGGATGACAGCTGGCAGTGAAGAAGCATTCAGGTGTGTACTAAATAATTATCAGAGTGTGTATGGTGTGACTCGGGGATCCAGAACTGAAAAAAAGTCAGACTTCATTGCCACTCAGTCATTTCTCCCCCTGCACCCCACCTCTCTCTGTCTGTCTTGCCTGTCTGTGTGTGTGTGTCTCTGTCTGTCTTGTCTGTGTCTCTGCCTGTCTGTCTCTGTCTGTCTGTCTGTGTATCTGTCTGTCTGTCTCTGTCTGTCTGCCTCTGTCTGTCTCTGCTCTGTGTGTGTGTGTGTCTCTGTGTGTGTGTGTCTCTGTCTGTCTTGTCTGTCTCTGTCTGTCTGCTCTGTCTGTCTCTGCCTCTGTGTGTGTGTGTGTGTGTGTGTGTGTGTGTGTGTGTGTGTGTGGTGTGTGTGTCTCTGTGTGTGTCTGTGTGTGTGTGTGTGTGTGTGTGTGTGTGTGTGTGTGTGTCTGTCTGTCTTGTCTATCTCTGTCTGTCTGTCTCTGCCTCTGTGTGTGGTATGTGTGTGTGTGTGTGTGTGTGTGTGTGTGTGTGTGTGTGTGTGTGTGTGTGTGTGTTGTGTGTGTGCGTGCTTGTGGCGTGCCATGACACCATTGTGTGACGTGTTCCGCAAAACGCAGGTATATCCAATCAACACATAACCATTTATCATCCAACCAAAACACAACCTGCAAATGCCATTCTAACCCACAAACTTTCTCTTTGCCACAACTCAACCATCATGACAGTACATCACTCTTCATCAGCACCACCGCCATCATGATGATTACAGTACATCACTCTTCATCAGCACCACCGCCATCATGATGATTACAGTACATCACTCTTCATCAGCACCACCGCCATCATGATGATTACAGTACATCACTCTTCATCACCACCGCCATCATGATGATTACAGTACATCACTCTTCATCACCACCGTCATCATGATGATGACAATACATCACTCTTCATCAGCACCGATCCTCTCCATCATCTCTACCCCCCGAGTGTGTCGCCGCCGTACGGCAACAGTCGGACAGTGTATCCCAGCCTTTACATTGATACCGCCGCCACCGCCGCCACCACCACCACCACCACCCCCACCACCATCAGGCAGACAAGCAGCACGCGCACAGCACGCGGCGACAGCTAGCCTCGAGCCTCACAGCGCTCTTCGGACCATCGAGCGAGTCAAGTCGCCGACACGACAACGACGACAACGACGACGACCACCACCTCCACCACCACCACCACCACTACCACCACTACGAGACTACATACACCATCACACACGTGCACAACACACACGGTAGTGGCAGACGACAGTAGTGTTCTTTCTGTATCCATGGATAAGCTCGGGAAGTTGCCGCAGCAGCAGCAGCAGCAGCAGAAGCAGCAGAAGCAACGGTGGCAGGTAGTAGTGGTGTGTGTTTGAGGGAAACGGGCAGACAGAGAGAAAAGAGATGGAGAAGGAGAGAGTCGGAAAAACGGTGACCGTGTTGAGTCTGTCAACTTGACGGTGGTGCCAGTTTTTTTGGGGGAAAAAGTGTGTCGCTGGTAGTTGAGGGAGGGTGTGGATAGAGAGGCGTAGGGAGGGAGGAAGAGTTTAGTGGGAGTGAGAGAAGGAAGCAGAAGAAGAAGAAGAAGAAGTGAACGAGAAGGAGCAGCAGTGAACATAACAGCAGCAGCAGCTGCAGAAGGAGCCAGAGCTTTTATTGTACGACTGACAGGGGCTGCTAGTGTG
>CM054140.1:23884036-23886536 GCA_028751875.1 Rapana venosa
ACACACACAAACACACACACACACTCCACACACACTCACACACACTCACACTCACACTCACTCACACATTCACACACACACACACACACACTCACACACACATACTCTTCTGCCACACTTGTCTGATAGTATCCAGATCTATTTTTGCTCCATGCTCTGATATCTTTAACAACAACAAAACCACTTTAGAGGAAAATACTGCAACTGGGTGATGAGACCATAATCAAGATCCCACAAGGAGACCCAAGAAGGACATTTATTTATTTTATTTATTTTATTTATTTATTTATACCACTTTAAGTCACGACAGATTTCTCTGCGTGAAATTCGGGCTGCTCTCCCCGGGGAGAGCGCGTCGCCACAGAGCAGCGCCACCCATTTTTTTCTTTTTCTCTGTCTACAACTGCATTTGTTTCCCTATCAGAGTGGCTTTTTTCTACATAATTTTGCCAGGGACAACACTCTTATTGCCGTGGGTTCTTTTACGTGCGCTAAATAATTTTTGTGTAACATACGGGTCCTCGGTTTATCGTCTCATCCGAAAGACTAGCGCCCAGACCACCACTCATGGTCTAATGGATGGGGAAAAAGTTTCGGGTCCAAACGGGATACGAACCACCGCACACTTCCGACCGGGACTTTTCGCTTTCTAGACAGGCGCGTTACCTCTAGACCACCGATTCACCCACATTTTATGTTCATCATTCACATAATCCCTTCCACCTGTCTCGAAAACAATGGCCAGGTATGGACCTTGAAATTTCAACTAAGGGGGAAAAAAAACAAACCGAAAAGAAAACCACTTTAGAAGAAAAAAATTCCAGCTTGGTGAAGAGACTCTAATCAAAATACCGCTAGCGAGACACACGCAGAACATTTTGTGTGCACGACCCGTTCATAACGATAATCCCTTCCATCTTTCTCGAAAAGGATGGCGAAAAAAAAGACACTTTAGAGGAAAGTTCTGACAATCGGATGATAAAGACTATAATCAAGATCCTTAACAACACACTCGAGAATGACATCTTATGCTCACTGTTCATAATCGTAATCCCTTCCATCTTTCTCAAAATCAATGGCCTGTTTATAAGCCCTAAAATTTTCAAGAATCTCGTGTGCACGAACCGTTCATAACTAAAATCCCTTCCATCTTTGTCGAAATCAATAGCCAGTTACGGACAACTTGAAATTGTTAACCAAACCCCCAACCACTCACCACACTTTAGAAACATACTGCAACCGGGTGAAGAGACTATATATATAATCAAGGTCCCCCGTGCACTGTTCATAGAATCCCTGCAATCTTTCTGGAAAACCATGGGCCAGTGATGGCTAATGGCACGACTGTTAAGAGCATCCTCCGGGGTGTAGTTTGCTGAGAGCCATCTTGGGTGGAGTCAAGGGAATGAGGCTGTACTGGGGGCAGTCTGGCATAATGATTATCTCTGCCTGGATCGACAAAAGAAGACGAGACAAGACGAGACAAGACAAGACAAGACAAGACAAGACAAGAGAGGCACATCAAGATACGCAAGATAAGAGACGACAAGACAAGACAGGCACATTATGTATGTTAGTCCGTTGTTTTCGACGATGACCTCCAAAATAGCAGAGGAGGCAGCTGCTGTTTCGAAAATTGGGCAGAAATTTGATTATAGTGGAGATGCCTTTCCCACAGGACATCCCCACTCTCTCGGCCAAGTGGGCATAAGGACAGTCAGCGTTGGAGATGTTCTCCAAAGGCCAACCAGCCCCCAGGGCTGCAGCACATAAGGACTGTGCGAGTCAAGCCTCCTAGTCAGAGAGTCATAGTCGATCACTAAAGACTAAGCTGTAAAGTGGAATTCCTTGAGTGGAAAAGCCACTGGTCATACAGCCTCTCACTTTGTTGTTGCCCCCAGCGTCAATGGTTTAATCAGGAACTGTGATAAAGCCCAGGCGCTGACGGCGCGGCACATTAAGATAAGAAATACGAGGCAAGACAAGAAAAGGCGAGAGACTACAAGACAAAGCAACTAAGACAAGACAAGGCAAGGCGAGGTGAGACAAGGCAAGACAAGGCAAGAAAAGACAAGACACATCAAGATAAGACAAGACAAGACAAAGCATCTAAGACAAGACAAGGCAAGGCGAGGTGAGTCAAGGCAAGACAAGGCAAGACGAGACACATCAAGGTAAAACAAGACAAGACAAAGCAACTAAGACAAGACAAGACAAGCCACTTTCGCTGCACGACTTAAGGTGTTCTTGTAGTCTTGTGTGTGTGTGTGTGGGGGGGGACTGGGGGTTTGGCAGATGGTGTCTAGGTATATTGGCTCAGAACAGACCACTGAAGTGACCCAGCAGCAGTGCAGGGCCATTCTGGTTGGTGGCTCCACGACGGCCTAGCACTGGTAAAAATTCCCCGTGGACTTCTGACCCTGAAGATTCCACAAGACGAGTCTAGATATATTATAGCTGGGGCGGAGGGTTCGGGATGAATGGCGTGGGGAACAGCAGA
>CM054140.1:23901536-23906536 GCA_028751875.1 Rapana venosa
AAGAAGAATACTGAGTATTGTCAGCATGTTTTTCTTAGGTTACACACCACGGTTAACTTCTTGCACTTTTCCTTCTATTTTCAATATATCACTCTTGCGTTCGCACTGCACGTACTAAGGCATCCACAAGAAATAGAAACTGGTCACTTCTTTGTGAAAGACTAGCCCCTGACTCAAAACTCAGGAAAACACGAACAAATTTGGTAGGTTTGAATTGAACTTTTAAAAAAATTGTTCAGCAAACACTGTACCTCCTCCTCAGTCCTTTGTCGTCTGCTAGCCGCCTTACCACAATATGCATGCGCAGGGTCAATACACAAACAATCCACATTTTGGTGATCATTTCCTACTTTTTTTTTATCACTACCTGGTGTTAATCTATGACCTCAACCCCCCCCCCCCAAAAAAAAAAACCACAAAAAAACCCCCAACCCAAAACAAACCAACAACCCCAACAACAACAAGTACACAGTGCATTTTTTCATACTTTAAACAAAAATCTGTGAAAATAAGCAAACATTTTTTTGTCTGACTGGCACTCTAAACAAGATACTACATGACCCGGGAAGCTAAGCCCGGAGTGTAACCTTACCCAACTGCAGCCAACATGATTCTGTACTGGGAGCAGTGAGACCTGTTGCCCTGGATGCTACTTCTTGGTAATTCACCCATCATAATCATCGCCCCTAAAGTCTATGCTGCTCTGTCTGTCTGTCTGTCTGTCTGTCTGTCTGTCTGTCTGTCTGTCTGTCTCTCTCTCTCTCTCTCTCTCTCTCTCTCTCTCTCTCTCTCTCTCTCTCTCTCTCTCTCTCTCTCTCTCTCTGCCAGGGGACGGGATAGCCTAGTGGTCAGAACATTACGCTCGCAATCTGGCGACCCAGGTTCGATTCTTGTTCAAGGGGGATATTTTCCCCCTGGAGTTAACATCAGCGCAGACTCCACTCTCTCCCCAAAACGTCCTTCGGATGAGACTATAAACCGAGGTCCCGTGTGCGCGAACACGCGCAGAAACATCTTGCGGCACTCGTTAAATCCTGTCCCGCTTTTCGTAAGAGTAGGCCATTGTGTGCCGGTGGGAACGGATGACAAGATTGACAAAACCGCATACACACGGGTACTGGATGTAGAAAACAAAAGCACATAAGTGCTTATTCCATTATCCTCGATATAAAAGAAAGAAAGACAGACAGAAAGAAAGTGTGTGTCTGGGTAGGGGCTACACTGCAGCCTGCTTTGTGTTGCTGCTTTCCTACAAACTAAGCGTGCTGCTAGGCAAGATAGGGTTAATGAAGGCTGGGTGAAGTCTGGGTCAGGGCCGTAGCACCATGGAAAGAACCTTCCCCCACCACCACCATCACTCCCATTCCCCCCCTTTAAAAAAAAAAAAAGCTTCCAACACCATCAATTGGCTTATTCATTCAGCTTCACGCGTACTGAGAGCACCGTGACCCTGTGTGAGTGCTAAAAGCTTTGAGTATCTCTCTGTCTCATATTTATATTATGTTGGGTGTCTGTCTGTATGTCTGTCTGTCCGTGTCTGAGTGTTTGTTTGTCTGTGTGTGTGTCTGTCTGTCTGGCTGTGTCTGTGTCTGTCTCGTCTGTGTATATTTACGTCTGTCTCTATCTGTGTAACTCTCTCTGTCTCTCTCCTTTACTGTCTGCCTCTCTCTGTATGTCTGTCTCTCTGGCTCTGTCTGCCTGCCTGCCTGTCTGTCTATGTCTGTCTGTCTGTTTCGCGCTCTCTCTCTCTCTCTCTCTCTCTCTCTCTCTCTCTCTCTCTCTCTTCTCTCTCTCTCTCTCTCTCCCTGTTTCTCTCTTCCCCTCTCTACCCCCTTCCTTCTCTCCCTCCCTCTCTTTCTCCCCCTTCCCCCCCTCTCTCTCTCCATCTCTCACCCCCCCTCCCTCTCTCTTTCACCCCCTCCCTCTCCCTCCCTCCCTCTCTCTCTCTCTCTCTCTCTCTCTCTCTCTCTCTCTCTCTCTCTCTCTCTCTCTCTCTCTCTCTCTCTCTCTCTCTCTCTCTCTCTCAGCGTGTGTAGTAAAGCAGCTTATTCCATGAGGGCCCTGTTCCCATTGCCTTGTGCTGTCGCTCAGAAGCACGTGGTGGTGACGTGCTTTCAGGGGCTGACATTGCCAGTCATCGTCCGCTTCCAGCCAGTGCCACCCCCCCCCCCCCTACCCCCATGGAATACAATGTTTCTATTCCAAGCATCAACCCCTCCCCCCCAAAAAAAAAAAAAAAAAAAACCCAACCAAAACAACCAGGGGACAAAATAGTTTTGTTGTTGTTGTTTGGTTGGTTTTTGTTTTTTGGGTTTTGGTTGTGTTTTTCTTTTTGACACGTGACAATACTCATCTTTCTTTTACCGGCACAAAAAAGCAACTTTTTAATTTTTAGGCATACATAATAATGTAATGATATACAGTTACATCATATACATCAGACGCATCATAGACGTATACAAAACACACAACATCTTATGACTGAAAACTACCATTTGAGAGCGTAGTTAGTGGTTAGAACATAATATGCACTTTGGAATTTTTGCTGTTAGAGAGGATTGTTACTTTGAAGTGAACGTTGATGCTGATTGCGCTTGTCTTCAAGTTCTTTGGGTGAAGCTATAAACTATGAAGTCTTATGAGTGAACGCATGCGGGGGCATCTTTTTACTCGTTAAACTCCACTCCACTCCACCTTTCGTAGACAGTAATGGCCTGTGACGTGGACGACATGAACATACCCAGCATGCATCCTGAAGAAGGAATGGGCTCCGCCAGGGTCAACTTGCCCGCACGGCACACTGCCTGGACAAAAATCAACGCAGTGCCCCAACGACTGCTCAAGGAGCTATAAAAAGGAAACCAAGTCACGCCAATACGAATCAAGCAAGCATAACAAAATGTTGGTAGCTTCGCAAGTCAAGTCAAGTCAAGTCAAGTCAAATTTTTATTTCCAGATGGTACATTGAATAAGCAATGCATTTGCTTTTTTCATCAAGCTATCTTTCTAAGAACAAATTACTTAATGATTATACTGAAGCAAAAAGAAGCAACCAACTTTGCTGCTTAAAAACGGTGATGCGCCTTCGAATTTGAATTTGAATTTGTCAACAAGTGTGTGAATTTCTATATGAGTTTTTCCTCACCGAAGTGACTAATAACAGACAGTACGTAATTTTGTGTGCTGTGAAGAAATGGTTAGATTACCTTGTTCCTTGCAGCAGGCAGTTTTCTGTACGTTGTAAGCGAAAACAGTCTACAAGATCCTTCACCTTCACCTATCCCGTGGTCTTGTAGACCGTGGGGGCACCACTGAAGATTTTGTGACCAGCTTCCTTCACTCCTCGCGGTCCTCTGATTTCCATAGCAATTCGTTCCACTCAAGACCGGTCAGTCTACTCACTGATGTTGTCTTCCCATCGTTTTCTCTGTCTGCCTCTTCGTCTCCCTCCTTGTGCTGTTCCCTGTAGGACAGTCTTGGCTAGTCCAGATGTTGGTATGACGTGCCCTTACCACTTTGGTTTGCGTTTTCCCCCCACTGAAGTCAGGAGCTCTTGAAATGGTCCGATGGCGTTTTGAAATCTGGATTTCACTTCCTCATTAGTGATGTGATCTCTGTATGAGATACCAAGGAGTTTGCGAAAGCAAGATCACATTTCCACACGAATAAACAGCAAATAATAATCGAGTTTTTGTTCTTATATTTTCATAAATGATTACATCATTATTATTATTTTTAGCACGAATCAGCAAAGGATACTACCCTCTGTACCTGGGCTCGCCTTTTCCTTCAAGGGAAAAGCATTCCCCATTTTCATGCCGAGAAATCGGCCTTAGAGCTATTAATTCAGCACGAGTCAATCTACTCCAGGAAATATGGGCCAATGCCCCACATGCGCAGTCTGCATGCATTTCGACATGTCATGCGGCAACTGTTCCTTAGGGATCGATCCCCTCTGACTGTGGGCTGTTGGGGAGTTTCCAGCCAAGATTAACACACGATTGCGAATCATTGCTTACACACACAATCCCACCTAGGAAAATTAAGGGCCCTCCCGTATAGTTTTCTACCCAGGGTTAAATCTGTTGGTAGTGGGGGTGGGTGGGGGGAAGGGGGTATTAAAATGAAAACTAATTTCTGGTTTTATATGCAGAATCTTTTGGGTATACGGGTACTCAGAAGTGTGCATGTTTAAGACCCGTGAGCTATGGAAACGTAGAAATACGCTGTGTACGTACGTAACGGATGAGACGATAAACCGAGGTCCCGTGTGGTACACATTATTATTTAGCGCACGTAAAAGAGCCCACGGCAACAAGAGAGTTGTCCCTGGCAAAATTATGTAGAAAAAAGCCACTCTGATAGGGAAACAAATACTGTTGCAGACAGGAAAAAAGAAAAGAAAATGGGTGGCGCTGCTCTTGTGGCGACGTGCTCTCCCCGCGGAGAGCAGCCCGAATTTCACGCAGAGAAATCTGCGTGACTTAAAGTGGTATAAATAAATAAATAAATAAATAAATAACCAAGGCCCCACCAAAGTGCTGGGTCGGTCATCAGCGTGGTTAGTTTCTGCTTCCTGGATCTCTTTGTGTTTCGCGCTCACCGAAACTTCTGCAGATAACACGTCAAGGTTCTTCTTCGTGAAACGCTCTGACAGCAACTATTACTGTCTCTCATATGAGCGAAAATGCGTCACGCTGCCGTTAAGCACCTTGAATACTCCAAATAAGGTAGCTATAATATCACACACACAAAGAGGGAAAAAAAGGGTGGCGCTGCTCCCGTGGCGACGCGCTCTCCCCGGGGAGAGCAGCCCGAATTTCACGTAAAGAAATCTCGTGACTTAAAGTGGTATAGACTTTTTTTAAATGTTAAAAAGTCAGGCCCAGCGCATCCGACTTCGGCATAAGAGAGAAATGTTATCTTTTACAAGTCTTTCTGGGAAAAAAAAGGACAGAAGAATGGACCCAGAAGGCAGAACATAGACGAGAAGGAGGCGG
>CM054140.1:23936536-23966536 GCA_028751875.1 Rapana venosa
CACACACACACACACACACACGTGCACACATCACCACCACACACACACACACATACAACACATATACACACACACACATCCATACACACACACATACACACACACACACGTGCACACACACACACTCACACACACATACACACACGTGCACACACACACACACTCACACACACACACATACACACATACACACATACACACACAACACACAACACACACAACACACACTCACACACACATACACACACAACACAACACACACACACACACACACACACACGTGCACACAACACACACACACACACACACACACACACGGAGACAAAAAGAAAAACTGAAACGACCTTGTCACCACATCCAGATCTGATACAGACCGAAAGGGAGATCACTCCTTCCCCCCCCCCCCCCCCCTCCCCCACACTCCATTCCATTTTCACCAAAACAGCAAAGTTATTTTGGGTAGGAGGCTAATACTGTGCCCCGGAGGGTCCAATCGTTATCGCCGCCACCTGTAATCTCCAACCCCAAAGCTGATGACGACAACTGCACGGACCGACCGTACGTGCTATGGCAACACATTCGCGTCAATCTGCTGGATTTTTTGTTTTGTTTTAGGTTGTTGTTTTTTGCACATAAGAGCGACTCCAATGCATCAACTGCACAGCTCTGTTGTTCATTCATTCATTAAGAGTTCCAATCCAACCCAATCCTATTGTTTATTTTGATATTCCAGTCAACGACAGCGGCCGCATCGGGATGAATACGAATGCGAACTCTTTTGATATCTGAAAAAGAACGAGAAGCTAGGAGGGCCACAAAAAAAAAAGACAATAACTGAACCTTTCCTGACCGGGTGAAACTACTGACTGGATAAAGGGTGTTGGTTTTACTTTTTATAAGTGTCTGGAGGGGGTGGGGGTGAAGGGGTGGGTGGGTTGAAGGAGGTGATGGCGTCTTGTCAGTATAAAATCCATCACCCATCTTTTGGAAATTCTGTGCTAGGAATTCCCTCTCTTTCTTTCTGCCTTACTCCCTTTTTACCCGGTCACTTCCTTCTTGTCTACACACACACACACGCACGCACGCTCTCTCTCTCTCTCTCTCTCTCTCTCCTCTCTCTCTCTTTCTCTCTCTCTCTCCACACACACACGAGCTAAAATTTGAGGCAATCTCTCTCTCACAAAATTAGGCAGAACACCCTGGCTTAAGACACCAAGGTAAACACCCACGCACGTATTCTGGCATTATTCATTAAGTTAACGTATACCTAATCATACTATAATATACTTTCATGTTCATTATTTAAAATATTCCACGCCAAAACCAGATACGCTGGTTCTAACTTGTCAGGCGGTTAACGGCAGCGCAGCGCATTTTTGCTCACATGACAAACAACAATAATTGCTGTCTGAGCATTCGAAGAAGAAGAAGAAGAAAGAAGAAGAAGAAGAAGAGGAAAAAGAAGAAGAAGAAGAAGAACAACAACAACAGCAAGATGAAAGAAGAAGAAGAAGAAGAAGAAGAAGAAAGAGAAATTGTATTTCTGCAGCTTTAAAAAAAAAAAGACTATTTGAGATTTATCTCCCAGAACTTCCAAAACTCAGGCTAAATTGATTCCAAGCAGTTTTCCATTAGCGTCAACTAGGTTTTTTTTAAATCAAGCTATTCTTACACTATTTACCGCGTAGCACAGCTGACAGAGAATAAACAATTTCAACCAATCTTAAGCAAGATATCGCAAGCATGAAAAACCCCCACAAACAGACCCAAAACGACTTTAAACAGAAAGCAATACCAGAAATTAAAAAAACGGTTGTCAAGATGAAATTGACCCAGAACTACAAAATAGAAAATCGTGCCGACACTGTCTATTATAAACAGACCTGAAATTGAGGATAACTTACCGTAACTTTGTTGCTTGTTTTTTTTTTAAAATCCAGACTTTTCCGATTCATCGTCATCGTAATTCCACGCTTGCTGCTGCTGATGATGACGAAATGAGAACGTGACCTTTCTGTGCCTGTATTATATCTGTCAGCGTGACAAGTCACAGAGCTGCTGAGTCATGACTAGATTTACCTCCCCTTGCCACTTCAGTTTTCATTGTTGTCAGGCTGTGTGACATTTTTTGTTTTGTGTTGTGGTTTTTCGTTTTGTTTCTTCTGGAAGATTCTCAGACATGTTGACTGTGTGACACAGGACGACAATAAGAAAGGAACTCAAAACCAACAACAAAAACAAATCTTTCATTACCAATACCCCCTCCGCCCTAAAATGCGCACGCATGTACGAGTGCGTGTGCGTGAGAGAGAGAGAGAGAAAGAGAGAGACAGACAGAGACAGACAGAGAGTGAGACAGAGAGTGAGAGAGAGAGACTAAGAGACACAAAGAGTGAGAGAGAGACAGACAGAGAGAGAGAGAGACAGACAGAGAGAGATATCCTGTCTGAGACAGAAATCGGCTATGTTTTTTTCACTTTAAGAACGTTGCATTGTGAAATAACCAGAACAGACACTTTAAAAGAAAAGAAAAGAAATAACGTCTGTGTGTACGCTTTTTATGTCGCCATTCTCACTGAACTGTCTACATTGCGAAAACCATACTAGAGAAAGGAGAAGGAACTATGAGATTTAAGTATTGTATCCTTAAGTAGTGTAGTGTAGTGTAGTGTAGTGTAGTGTGATGATTTGATTTAGTGACTTTTCGCCACGAAATAGGTCACATATTGCACCTGACCCACTTTTCCGTTTAAAAGTTTACCTCGGTTGCACTGGAACTCATTACATGATGGAGAGGGTCACGGTCAGTACTGTAGTATATTATATTATATTATATTATATTATATTATATTATATTATATTATATTATATTATATTATACTATATTATATTGTATCGTATCGTCCGTATTGTATTGAACTATAGCATTTAGGTGGATCGGAGGTCTAGAGGTAACGCGCCTGTCTAGATATAGAAAGCGAAAAGTCCGGGTCGGAAGTGTGCGGTGGTTCGAATCCCGTTTGGACCGAAACTTTTCCCCCATCCATTCGACCATGAGTGGTGGTCCGGGCGCTAGTCTTTCGGATGAAACGATAAACCGAGGTCCCGTGCGTTACACATAATTATTCAGCGCACGTAAAAGAACCCAGGGCAACAAGAGAGTTGTCCCTGGCAAAATTCTTAGAAAAAAACCCTCTCTGATAGGGAAACAAATACAGTTGCAGACAAAAAACAAACACAAAAAGGGTGGCGCTGCTCTTGTGGCGACGCGCTCTCCCCGGGGAGAGCATCCCGAATTTCACGCAGAGACATCTCGTGACTTAAAGTGGTATAAATACATAAATAAATGGTCATGGCAGATTTCTCTGTGTGAAATTTGGGCTGCTCTCCGAGGGGGTGGGTTGGGGAGGGGGGTGGGGTGGAGAGGATAGTACCACAAAACAGCAACGTCAACATAAAAAAAAAATTATCATTTATCTTTAAACTTTTTTCATGACCATCATAACTATCAGAAACAAATCAAAACCAGTCTAATTCATATCATTCAATCTCAATCCTAGATTTACCTGTCAAGGTATGTAATACATTTTTTTTCTTAAAAGAGAAAGAGTGGGCGGGAGAGAAGGGGGGGAGGGGTCAGTGCTGCTCTAGCCTAGATTGATGTCATCAAAAGTAGTTGTACAACTTGAAACCGTTGTATGATTGATAGCTGAGAATAGCGAAAGAACAATCAGACAGGCAATCATCATCTTCATCAGCCTTAGTTAAAATACAACCACGCTGAATAAAACCTCGTTATTCCATTATACATGTTCTTTTTTTTGACTTATCACGAAAATGGAATAGCCATTTTTGCCATGACTCAGAAAAATTCCAGCTGAAGTGAAGCATTTTTAAGAGATACAGACACACAGACAGACAAGACACACAGACACACAGACAGTGAGAGAGAGATTAAAGTAGCAATTATGGGTGGAGGTTGCCTAATATAGTCATGACCTTTAGCTCTGACCTTTAAGCTGACATTAACAGACAATTCAATGTGTGGCATTGAAGATGCTCTTGCCCTAATCCCCAGAGGGGAAGGAAGTAGGTGAGTAGAATGTTGCAAGGGAGAGGGGGGGTGGGGGGGGTAGGGAGGGAGGGTGGGGCTAGACATCACACACACACACCCACCCACCCACAAAACACACACCCACACACAAGAAGGGAAGAGCAGAACGTGAGGAAAAACAACAAACGAGGGATTAGAAGAAATGCAGAGTAAATGGGAAAAGGATGGGAGGATGGGAGAAAGGAGAAGATGAAAGGAGAGGTTGCGCGCGATGCAAATAATTATATCTCTCGAAAACATAACTGACGACTTTTCCGATAGTGTCCCCATCAGCCAATGAAATCATTCTTACCGGTTAGTTAATGAAATGACTTCTTTTCAACAGTGCTTTTAAGTTAATGGGGGGTTCAGATAAAAGTCTGTCCAATATTTTTTTAAGCAAGCATAATTTCGTTTTAATGATGTTGACAATGATTTTTTAACAAACTGATGTATCTTAAAATGATTTGTTTTATATAAACAGATAAGATAAAAAAAATCATTCCAGCAAACTGTTCACGATATATCTTCACATTCTTAAGTGTACAGAGTTGTTGTTCGGGTTAACAATTATATTGATTAGGATTATTAGCTGAGTGGACAGAGTTGTCGAAAGATGAAATCTACAGGAGGACTGAAGACAGAAGAGAATGGAGACAGCTGACGGGGAATGCATCAGAAGCTACTATCAAAAGTGATGTCAGTGACAGGTGAACAGGTGATGAGACATTATCATGTTAGTTTGTTGTCACAGATTTTAAAGAAATCGGTTTTACTCCCCACCACTGATTTCATTCAGTTCACCAAAGAAAAGAAAATGTCAAGAAGGAAATAGCGCACTCATTTCAACTACAATGTTAGATCTATGATGATTTTACCCACAAGCAAAAAATACAAACAAGCAAACAAAGATAAACCTAAAAAGAGAGTGAGTTAAGAAAAAAATAAACCCAACTGAAATCTTTATCAAAATATTCAAGGAAAAAAACTATGGAGAAGAGGGCAGCTTAGTAACTTAATCTGTTGAATATTGGATCGAATGATGAAGCTTCATGAAAAGTAATCCATCTTCCTTCCGCAAAGAAAGGAAACCTCATCAATTCTCCGATCCATAGATGATGACATATACGGCCAGAGTTTTCATTTCTGTGTTTGCCTTTTTGAGTTATGGCAAATGCAAGAAATGAGTCAGAGGCCGTGTGACAGTCTGACAAATGATTGGTCAGCTCTCATTCCATCTGGCGGAATTTGATTGGCGCAACGGACAGGCCTCATATAAATTCGGACAAATGACAAAGGAGGAAAGGTTTCGAACACTAGCTGATTGGATGCGGAGTGTGTAGCGCCATACACACTTTTTACGTTCACCTAGTGTCTTTTTACTGCATTACACCTAAAAAACAGAAAAGTCACCTTTAAAATATTCGTGCATTTGCTGCCATTTCATTTATGGTGTAATTCAGGAAGATTTTACCCAGTAAAAAAGCCCTAGTTGCTTTTTTTTTAGATCACTTTTCTTGTTCTAAACTCTTCATGTTAGTTTTTCTTTTTGAAAAAAAGAAGCTATGGAAAAGTATTTCTTCCCACAAGTTATAAGAAGTGCTGGGTTATATATAACAATAGTAGCAGAACCAAAAGTCCTGATATGATAAACTGAGTTTAAAATAAACACCAAAGCACTGGGCTGTATGGATATCAGCAGAAAAACTACAAGTTTGTACATGGCCCAAAAAAATGCAGAAATCTTATGGCCCCTTCATCATATCCCTACCTTCTGAAAGTTCAGTGCTAGGAACAAAAATAGCTCTTTTGTATCTTTCTCTTTTATGTTCTCTTTTTCCTGGTGTTTGTGTTTTTATTTTCTATCTTCTCGGTCCATTGTCCTTTTCTTAAACAGTTAAATCTTGGACAGGGAAGAAATAACCTGGTTTTTAGAGCTCGGTGCCTGCGAGCAGTGACCTTTCGAGGGTATTGTTTTTTTCCCTCTGGACTCAACATTGGCATTGACTCCACTTAACCAACCGTCCTTTAGAAATGAGACTGTAAACTATGGTCCAATGTGGAAACTCATGAAATACCTCTTGCATTACCCACATGTCAAGATCTCACTATCTTCGGTGAAAGAGTGGGTCAGTTACGCCCAGTTGGGGGACTGGATGAAAGAAACATACCCAGCATGCATCTTGCTACCTGGAGAGGGATAGGCTTCATCAGGTTCAACTTGGTGATGACACACTGCCTGAAAAAAAATTCAGTGCTATGTCCCAGTGACTCATCAAGAGCTTCTGTGAAAAGTCAAGTCAAATCACCTCAAGTCAAGTCAAGTCACCTCAAGTCAAGTCAACTCAAGTCCTCAAGTCATCTCAAGTCTTCAAGTCATCCCAAATCTTCAAGTCACATCAAAGCAAGTCAAATCCAGTAAAGTCACATCAAGTCAAGTCAAGCCACCTCAAGTAAAGTCGCCTCAAGTCAAGACAAGTCACAACAGGTCAAGCCGTCACCTCAAGTCAAGTAACCTAAGTCAAGTCACTTCAAGTCACGTCATCAAGTCACCTCAAGTCAAGTCACCTTAAGTCAAGACAAGTCACCTCAAGTCGTCTCAAGTCAAGTCACCTCAAGTCAAGTCACCTCAAATCAAGTCAAATTAGCTCAAGTTATGACAAATCCAGACAAGTCATATCAAGTCAAGCCACCTCAAGTCAAGCCACCTCAAGTAATGTCAAACTACCTCAAGTCAAGTCAAGTCACGCCACGTCAAATCACATCAAGTCACCAGTTGTAGGCAGGAAGACTCTTTGGCCAATTGCAGAGGCTGGCAGTACAGAAGATGGTCAAACCAGCCTTGAGGCTGTGTGTTTCATTGGTAACATGAAATTAATTTGATTAATTAACTGATCGGAAGTCCCTTCCCATACACCTGATTGGCTGTAATTTCATTAAATGACTGCTGTGACTTTAGTCATCAATCAATGTGTGAAGGAAGGAAGGATGGAAGGAAGGAAGGAAGGAAGGTGGTAATGGACAAACATCCACGCTTCATTGTTTGTTTCCGCGTTTCTATCTGCCTGTCTGTCTGTCTGTCTTTCCTGAATTCCTGAATGAAGGATAGGAGAAAGTGTTGGGGTTCTCTCTCTCTCTCTCTCTCTCTCTCTCTCTCTCTCTGACTGTCTGACTGTCTGTCTGTCTATCTCTCTGTCTGTCTGTCTGTCTCTCTCTCTCTCTCTCTCTCACACACACACTGGCAAAGAGAGAGAGAGAGAGAGAGAGAGAGAGAGGGGTAGTAAGAAGAGAAACTAACAGTTAAGATAATAGGGCGGAGTTTGCCAAATTATAGGCTAGCATAATAAATGTTTGTTCCTCTCAACCATCACCCTCCAGCACCTCTCCCCCCTATACAGCAGAGGCGTCGCCCTGACAATATTAAAATTAAGCTGATCATAGGTTGATTTATTCTTTCCTTCTTCTTTTTTCTCTTTTAGTTGCCAAGTGCATTCTGTAAATTTAGTCTTGTATGCTTTTGGCATTCAATGATCATTGAACTAGTTTTCAGGTGTTCCCCCCCCCCCCCCCCCCCCACACACACCTCCCTCACCTTCCCAGTTTCCAGGTGAGTTTTTTGTTTTCTGTTTGTTTGGGGTCTTTAATTTTGGGGTGGGGAGAAGAGGGGTGGGGGTTGTCTTCGGGGGGAGTATTGCTGACACATGCAGGATATTTCACAAACATTGCACTTTTATCTGTCAAAAACTCTATGCAGTAGAGGGTTTATCAACTCGCTACATTACAAAGCAGCTGGAGTGTCAATAAATTCCACGTGCTTGCAGCGTAGCTTTCTGTTTCTGCAAATCCACTGAGCTTTGATCTGAACTATAGGATCTTGAATGTGTGCAGAGGATTTAACGTGTGCGCAAGATGTTCTGCATGCGTTCGAACGCGGGGCCTCGGTTTATTGTCTCATCCAAAGGACGAGACTATAAACGAGAGAGAGAGAGAGAGAGAGGAGAGTAAAAAGGAGCACTGGCAGATCTGTACAAAAGTTAAGCTGAAAGATCGTAAAAGAAAGTCCTTAATCATTGTCAACCTAACGAGCGTCATTGAGATTCGAACCCGCGACCTGCGATTCGGGAACCCTCAGAATACCGTTGTTGTATCCACAGGGTTATCCCATGGGTTAAACATGCTGCACTTATCTAACAACGTAAGATGGATCAGCCGTAATGTTTATTTTCTTGCTTTACCCTTCTTACAAGTAAACTGTTCAATTATCGCATGAAAGAAATTACTCTGCTATGAATGGTTTCACAAAACAGATATTCGAAACCTCTTAATCTCCAATATATTATCATGAAACTGCAACAACTCTTAGACTTAATGGATAACTAGAATACACGAGAGAGATATATTTTTCTTTATTTTTTCAAGGGTTACAGATGAGCATTTAGATACTTTTTTCATCGGGGCCTGGAGAGAGAGAGAGAGAGAGAGAGAGAGAGAGAGAGAGAGAGAGAGAGAGTAAGTATAAAGATATGACCAACAGTGTCATCATAGCCATGACACTCAGTCTTCATGACAACCTCCAGATAACTAAAGAAAAGTACAACGCAGATGGCGTGACTGGCTACACCTAGCTCTTTCATTATTAATAATAAATATGGAATGCTTCTTCATAAGGTAATCAACCCAACAGCAGCAGCTGAGGGTGTTTCTATGGGAATTGGGGAAAGAGAGAGTGAGAGAGAGAGAGAGAGAGAGATAGAGAGAGGGAGGGGGCGGGAGGGGAAGGAGAATCTGGTTAATGTCATCTCATTAATAATCATCATTTATTTCCCAGGATGACAAAACTCTGTCCTTGTTTTATTTGCCTTCTTGACATGAGCGTGAAGTGCGCAAGCTCATCACGTGACATAGCTGACTGGCCAGTGATTGGCTGATTGATAGTGGTCATTGCCCCTCTGCAGTTTGATTGGTTCAGCCGACATGCTCCTGCACTGAGTTGGCTCTTCCCTGCCTCACACAATAAGGAGGCTGTTGGATGAGTCAGTAATTGACTGTAGTGCTTTGTGTGACAGGGTAAATAATGAATTACAGATTGTGAAGGCATTCTTGTGATTTTGGTTTTTTTTATGATTCTTACTGTTTTGTCACTGCACCCCTTAAAGAATGTAGACTGGAATTCAAAAGTATGACCTATTGGGGAGACAAAAGATAGATTCGCACTTTTACTGTCTGACAGAAGTTTATATGCAAGGATGGTAATTGTGCATAGTGCACAATGATGATAACTTAGCTTTTTATACTCCCTATTCCTCTCAGAAGAGCACTGTTACACAAAAACAGTACAATTGATTATTATTTCCCAAAGATGGAAAATTTTACTTGAAAAGAAAATGGTACAACATAATTTTTTTCCACATTTTTTTTTTATTAAACAAACACATTTATATGAGATCAAAACAACAGAGTAGCAATACATGAAGTATGAGTAAAGCATGTGTAAGTTTATAAAGAGTACTCTTTTCACTTTCTTTTTTGGAAATTTCTCTTATGATATATTGGCAAAAGCTCAGAAATACCTGTACTTTTCGAAATGTAGTCCTATTACTTTTCCAAACTGTCACTTTATGGCCTAATACGAGATGAGAAATAAAAAGTAAAAATGTAATTATGTTTTTAATCAACAGAGTCAAAGACAACTGAAAGGATTGTTTAAAAAAACAACAACAACGCAAGCTGGCATCTGTTATCGTTGGATTATTATTTACCTGCTTACATATCTGTTGACATCTTAGTGCTGTTTTTTTGCTGAATTGTGGCTTCGTTTGTGTGCATTATAACTATTTTTAAGGCATATAACCTAACCTTTGCAAGACTACCTACCACACAATGGATAAACGTTGAATGAATAATGGTCAATATGAGTGAGAAATTTCCTCAATGAATAACAAAACGCATGAATGAATAAATAAAAAAAATACCATCAAAGTACCAAAGTCATAAAATTTTTGAAAGTCCAGGTCAATCATGATTATGATATAAAACCTACACCAATGTTTTTTGGGTTTTTTTTACTTATCATCAGACTTTAAAACGAGACCATTCCAGCAAGATCAAGGAAGAGACGTTGCATGGTCTATCAATAATTATTACTGGTGCTGAATAAAAAATCAAAAAAAAATCTCTGTGTGTGCATGCGTGGGAGCGCGCGTGTGTGTATGTCTTCCTGTGTGTCTGGGTGTGCTGTACACACGCATGTCTACAAGCCCAAAATATCTTATATGTCCTCTTTATAATAATTTTTCTGTATGATTATATGATATATTTTCTCACACACTCACACACTTGCTTTCAAACATGATGTAAGGCACGCATGTCTGCTGCTTCACGTTTCACACCAATAGCAAAAACAAAAAAAAGACGAGATATATTTATAAGCTAAAGACAGGAGACATTTACATCCTGAGACAAACGTAAAAAAAAAACCAACCCAACAACAAGAAGACATAACCGCAATTCTTTCTTTTTCCTTTTTATTTTTTACTAGCAGTGTTGTGGAACAGAGGTAACTCAATACCCTAGTTAACTCAAAAAGAAACGTGGGGATGGCTTCCAACTTCTTGCCTAGGGCATGAAACAAAAAAAAACACCAATATAGTAACAGTATCTCACATATCAACCTGTACCTCCCTATCATTATAGCATGCCACCCCTTGTTATCCGCCTGCCCCTATAATAATGAATGATGATGATGATGATGATACATGATCTCTTATCTTCAGCCTTAGATGGTGGTGATTTCAATATAAGTATTCCGCCCTTAACAATCTTCTTTTCCGTTTTATGACTCGTTTCTTTACTTTATGGATTTAGGAAAATGGGACGTCGTGCCAATCTTTTGCCATTACTCCGAAGAAAGAAAAGAAGATGATTATTTTGCTAGTGAGAGGAAAGAGAAGGGTTTGGGGTGGGTGGGAGGTAGGGGGTGGGGCGTGTGGAGGGAGAGAGAGGGGGGAGTGTGTGTGTGTGTGTGTGTGTGTATAGTGTAGTGTGTATGTAGTGTAGCTTAGTATAGTGTAGTATGTTTGGTGTGTAGTGTTATTTGTGTATGTGTGTGTGTCCAGCGCGCGCGCACACGCGTAAGTGCGTGTACATGTGTGTGTATGAGGTCACGTGCGCACACGAACGCATGAGCGTGAAAGAGGGAACAAGAAGAAGAAAGAGGGAAAGAAATGGCGAGAAATAAATTAGCAATAACAGTAATGGGCGGAAGTTGCCTAATATAGCCATGACTTTTAGCTGTGACCTTAAGCCGCCATTAATGAAGAGGTGGTTCAGTATCAAGCCTATTGGAAGACGGTGTGCCGTAATCTGGTAAGACATGGGAGTAGGTGAGTAGAGGGGGCAGAGGAGGAGGATGAAGGAAGGAAGGAAGTAAAAAGCAGAAACAGATGGAACAATAGAGGACAAAAACAAAAGCCAAAAACAGCAGCAGCAGCAGCAGCAGCAGCAGCAGCAACGACAACAACAACAAAACCAAAGCAAAAAAACCAATAACAGCAGCAGCAACAAAAGCAGCAGCAACGACAACAACAGCAAACCAAAGCAAAAAAACCAATAACAGCAGCAGCAACAAAAGCAGCAGCAACGACAACAACAGCAAAACCAAAGCAACAAAACCAATAACAGCAGCAGCAATAACAGCAGCAGCAACAACAACAACAGCAAAACCAAAGCAACAAAACCAATAACAGCAGCAGCAGCAACAACAGCAACAACAACTACAACAAATAAAGCAGATCAGAAGTTGGAGATAAAAAGCTGGAAGTATAAAACGCTAGGGATAATCATCTTAGAGGAAGCTGTAGAAAATGAAAAGCAAGAGAGAGAGAGACAGAAGAGAGAGAGAGAGAGTGTGTGTGTGTGTGTGGTGTGTGTGTGAGGAGAGGAGAGAGAGAGAGAGAGAGAGGAGAGAGAGAGAGAGAGAGAGAGAGAGAGAGAGAGAGAGAGAGAGAAGAAAAAACCCACAGAGATGCAAAATCCCAAAGATATCGTAGTAAAAACGATAATGCACCCCCCCACCCCCAAACAAAAAAACCCACCACCACCACCACCAACAACAACAACAACTAAAAAAAAACCCCAAAACTCCGAGATATTTTATTTTTATTTATTCATTTATTTTATTCTTTTATATATCGAGGATAATAGAATAACACTTCTCTGCTTATGAAAAACAAGAGATGTAAAACAGAACATCCACAAATTTCGTAATAAAGAATGACGAGGATTAAAAAAAAAAAAATGAAAACCAGAGATATAAACTAGCTGGAGATAAACGTGGCAGATGACAAGATTAAAAGTGGAAAGCCATTCATACAGACACTGAAAATGTAAAATAGGGAAACAGAAAGCATAAACTTTCAGAGTGGGTACAGAAGAAACTGGAGATATAGCAATGTGTACAGTGGAGGCAATAAGCGTAACTGGTAAAGTAATTTTCCTCATGATGTGACCGTATAGAAGAAATTTTAGATATAACAATGCCTAGAATGGAGACAATAAGCGTAATGGGTAAAGCAATTTTCCTCATGATGGTGACTGTAAAGAAGAAATTTATAAGATATAACAATGCCTAGAATGGAGACAATAAGCGTAATGGGTAAAATAATTTTTCCTTATGATGTGACTGTATAGAAGAAATTTAAGATATAACAATGCCTAGAATGGAGACAATAAGCCTAAAGGGTAAAATAATTTTCCTCATGATGTGACGGTATAGAAGGAATTTAAGATATACTAGTGTGTAAAATGGAAGCAGAAAGCCTCATGGTTAAAGCATTTTCCTCATAATATGACAGTAAGTGACAGTGACTGTCTGAGGGAAATTATGGACTAGATTTTTTTTGTGTTCCTGGGTGCCACCAATAGTAGGATTTTTTGCGTGCGCAGGCAATTTTTCGCCCACCAGACTAGATTTAACGTAGGTACTGATTCCACTCCCAAGAAAGTCTTCTGGGTGAGACTTTAAAGCAAAGTCCTAGGTGCAACCAGTGCAGAACGCCTCATGCAAACGTTGAAGCCCTATCCGCAGTTTGTAGAAGAGTACACAACAATGTTGCTGATGGGATAGATGGTGACATGAATTTTCTCAGCATGCAACCCATGAACCTCTCTGTTTGTGAGGAGATAATGATAATAATAGTAAGGATGATAATGATAATGTTATTATTGTTATCATTATCATCATCATCATCATTATTATCATCATCATCATCATCATCATCATTATTATTATTATTATTATTATTATTATCATTATTTGAATTGAACTGAAATGAATGACCTGGAGAGGGACGGGCTCCACCAAATTCAGCTTGCCAATAACACGCTATTTTAATATTGTTTTTGTGCAGTGGCCCAACGACTCCTCAAGCAGTTAAAGAAGTCAGTCAGTCAGTCAGCCAATCAGCCAGATATCACAATGTAAGGAGAGAATAAACCTGAAAGCCAGAGATGACGAAAACCAGAGGTATAAAAAAGCTGGAGGTGTAACACAATGGAAGAGGGAGACCAAAAAAACAACCAATAAGCTGGACACAGAAAGGTGGAGATATAACACAGTGGAGATTTAACACAGTGGGTAAGAAAGACACACACACACACACACACACACAAACCCAACAACAACATCAATAAGCTGAACATACATAAACTGCAGATATTACAGTAGGGGCACAGAAAAATAAAAGCTTTGAAGATGAATACAGAAACAAAACTGAAGAGATATAAGTGCTTTGATTTGTCTGTGCAAGATACAGCGATATATAAATTCCATTTATGATTATTATTATTATTGTTATTATATAATGACAGTATGTAAAGGAAAGGTACTCAGAAACCTGAAGCAAGAAAAACTAGTTTATAACACAGTGGAAGAAAGAGATGGATGTATGCTTAGAAGCCAGGGATAAGAAAAACCTAAGAATATGTACAAATGAAAAAAGACAGATATTCAGAAACTCAGAAGGCGGAGATAATCATGAACATCTTGAAGGATCATAAAGGGAAAAGAGAAGATACACGTTAAACAGCTGGAGATATCACAAAGAGAAAGGAGGAGAAGATATAACTTTAGATACTGAAGACCTGAGACAAAGGCAGATACAACACAATGAACAATGAATAATTTCTGTTCAAACCATGAACAAAGAAGGTATCGGCCCAATGGCCAGAAATGTATTTAAAAACAAGAAAATATACAACATAGCAGAATGAGACGATAACGCCCAGAATCCAAAGATTCAATCTTAGATATCACACACACACACACACACACATCAGAACTTCTGGTAGTTTTCGATTTTTTCCCCATCCCATAGCAATGTTCCTATCTATGGAAACGCCCACACTTACACACGCCCACACTTATACACACACACTTACTCTCTCTCTCTCTCTCTCCAATGAATCTAGATTCTTTAGAACGTCATCAATACTAAGAGGAAGAAAAAAATCTTATTACTTCCATCTGATCCATGGACGACAAATTCCGTCAGTATTTTGACTTGTCCCTCGAGACGAACTTAATATGATGAACGTTACTTTCAAAAGTTCATACCATGTCATGTCTGACTAGTGACTGGGCAGCTCTCAATGCCTCCTGGAGTTTGATTGGTGGAGCTGACAAACAGTAGCCTCGTATTGGTTCAGACCAATGGAAGGCAAGAATAGATAGTGACCAATAGTCTGCATGTGTGTCAGTACCTCATACAGATAGTTGGTGTTGTGTTTCCGGTTTTTAATCTGCACCCTTTCCTGTCATCCAACAAACCAAATTAAACAAAGGAACAGAATAAAGGGGAGGGAAGGGGGGACTGGAAAAGAACACACTTTGTTAGAAATAGGGTTTGGAAACAACGAAACAAACAAACAAAATAATAATAATAATAATGATAATAATAATAATAATAATAATAATGATAATAATAATAATAATAATAATAATAATAATAATAATAATAATAATGTCTGGAATTTATATAGCGCTAAATCTTGTAAAACAAACAAATCAAAGTGTTTGCACTCAATTCATTTACACGCATGCAACTTACCTCAAATAGCATAAGATATTTCAAATTTATTCACACACATACACATACACACACACACACTTTGACTTTGACTTTGACACACACACACACACACTTAGGTGGTTATGACGGAGATGAATGATGCTGTTGAAAAGTAGGAACAGATATGAAGGGAAAGTGTCAGGTAGGAAATAAGTGCATTTTGAGGCTGGATTTGAAAGTATCTAGTGAAGGCTTTTGGTGAAGTAAAAGAGGGAGATTATTTCAGGTGGATGGACCAGAATAGCCACCTCCAAGTGTTACCACAAAAGTACACACACACACACAAACTCACACACAAACATACACACACACTCTCGCTCTCTCTCTCTCTCTGTCTGTCTCTCTGTTTCTGTGTCTCTGTATCTGTCCCCTCTCTCTGGATATATATATATATATATATATATATATATATATATAATATATATATATATATATATATATATATATATATATATATAATATGAAAGCATCACTGTGTTTCCGGATATTTTGCTTGCACCAGTACCGGTATCAATACTTATTATCTCAATAAGAAGATAAACTCATTTGGGTTACAAGCCATAAGGACAATAAAGGGAAAAACATTGATCACTGAAAATACTAAACATTCAATCTTCAAAACACAACACACTACACACACTACATATTACACACACAACACACACACACACTACACACACTATACACACACTACACTACACTACACACACATACACACACACTACACATTACACATACCACAAACACACAATACAATCTTCAAAACACACACACACTACACACTATACACACAAAACACACACACTACACACAACACACACAAAACACACACACACAACACTACACTACACACACTACACTAACACACACACACACAACACAACACAACACCCACATCCACTACACACACACTACACTATACACAACACTCCACTCCACTACACACACACACTACACTACACACACACCTCAAGTTGAGAATAGGCCTACACCTCGCAGCAAAACTACACAAGCAAACAAAACCAGAAAAACCAAAATGAAAGAAAGAGAGAAAAGCCAAACAGCCAATCCCACTAGGAAACAAATTCACAACAAGAAAGTTGAATTTTTCCATCAGACAGTCATTCTCTCCCAGCCATCTCCATTCTTAAAAGCATCAAGTGAAAAAGGAAAGGGGGAAAAAAATCAATAGAACAAACAAACCGAAACCATCAAAAATAAATGAAAGCCAAAAACAAAACCAAAAAATGTAAAAGCTGGAATGCTCTTTTCTGTTTTGTAGTTTCCATGGCTATGTTGTCATGGGACGGGGAATGTACGTGCCGGCATGACTCTGTGTGTGTCTGTCTGTCGAATGTGTGTGCGTGTGTGTGTATGTGTGTGTGTGTGTGTGTGTATGTGTGTGTGTGTGTGTGTGTGTGTCTGTCGAATGTGTGTGTGTGTGTCGAATGTGTGTGTGTGTGTGTGTGTGCGCGCGCGTGTGTGTGTATGTGTGTGTGTATGTGTGTGTGTGTGTGTGTGTGTGTGTGTGTCGAATGTGTGTGTGTGTGTGTGTGTCGAATGTGTGTGTGTTTGTGTGGTATGTGTGTGTGTGTGTGTGTGGCTATGACAATATAAAAGCCTGTGTCTTCCGCACTAGATAAAAAGGTAAAACGTGTCTCATAACCTTATGTGGTCGTAGGGAAGTGAGGCATCAGAGACCTCAACTTCTCTAGGGGCCAGCATATTGAGGGCGGTTCCCATCTCCTCCCTCCTCGCTGCTTTACCTTCCCTGACCCTAAAGAGGGCAGGTACCCATTTACAGCTGGGTGAGCTGGGGGACTATACTAAAACCAAGGCGCGCAAACGGTCACCCATCCACGTGGTAACCACGCTCGATGCTGCGTAACATTGGCGTCGGTAAAGCGAGTGCTCCGACCACTGAGCTATCCCGTCCCCACTGACTACTAATACACTTCCTCAAATGAGCTTCGGATGACAACGTTGATTTGACTTGCTGTTTCACAAAATAAGCTCCAACTATCATTGCGAGAGACTGGACCTTAATGTGGAAATAGTGCTTTTTGGCACTGATGCAATTACAACAACTGATGAAGTGTTCGACTTAATAATACCGTTAGCAAAGTTCTATGTTTATAAATGTCGGATTGGTAAAACAAAACCTAATGTTGGTAATTTTGTGAATGAAACTAAAATATAAATATGAAATGGAAAAGCTGGAGCACTGCAAACAAATGCAGTTTACTAATTTTCAGAAAAAATGGTTCCAGTACATAAACTTAGTAGAAAGTTGAGTATCATTTCAAAATATTAGTAAAATTCTGTATGTAATCTATAAATCTTCTCTTGACAACGAAATGATGATTGATTCTTTTTGTACTTTGTATAGCTAGTAGCCCTGTACGCTTGTAAAATGGAAATGATGTAATGTTGTTTGGATGAAAAGTTAATTTGTTTGTTTTGAACTGTATATGTGTGCCAATCAAAAGATTTATATATGTATATCAAAGCTCCAACTAAAAGCAAACAAACAAACCAAAACGAAAGAGTACAAGCAAAGAGATTTCCTTTTTTTTTATTATTATTATTTTTTTTACTAACCATCGCTAATACGTGTTTACATCCTAAAAGCCAGGACTTAATTCCGAGCAGGAGAAACTAAACTTGGAGGAAAGCATTCAAGATTGAAATCAACATCAAACGGTGGAAAAAGCGTACCAACCAATATTTCTAAGAAGTCAAAAGGCCACATAATATGATGAGAGCGGGTTTTTAAAAAATAAATTATCTTGATCATTACAATGGTGTTTGTAAGTCACTTGGGTGTGTGTGTGTGTGGTGTGTGTGTGTGTGTGTGTTGTGTGTGTGTGTTGTGTGTGTGGTGTGGTGTGTGTGTTGATAAAAATTCTTTTATTTCGAGGATAATGAATAAGCATCCATGTGCCTTTTTACATCCATTCCACGAGAGAGAAAAAGAGATGGAGAGAGAGAGAGAGACAGAGACAGAGACAGTTACAGAGACAGAGACAGACAGACAGAAAGGGAGACAGAGACAGACAGACAGACAGAAAGGCAGGCAGGCAGGCAGGCATACAGACAGACAGACAGCCAGCACTTTCGCTGTTATCAGATTCCAGACCAGATGTCGACAGGGCAAAAAGTTGACATGATCCTAAATTACTGTGACCTCGTCCCATAGCTAAGTCGTATCGATTTTTGTGTTTTTTGCCTTTATTTTTATAAACACACACACACACACACACCACACACACACACACACACACACACACACACACACACACACACACACACACACACACACACACACACACTCGATTAGCTCAGTGACTTGAGTGGGGCTTCAGCGCCAGAAAGGTCCTGGGTTTGATCCCAAGACGCCCTATACAAACTGCCCCCCCCCCCCCCCCCTCCTCGCCAGCCCCCCGCTTTTTTTTAACTGCTAGTTCTATGTGATGATATGTGTCAATTAAAAAAGTGATTACTAGCGTAGTATTCATAAACGTGAACAAAATTGAATGAATAGATGAATACAGGAATAAGACATGCCCTCTTCCTGTCTTTGTGTCCGTCTGTCTGTCTCTGTTTATCTGTCTGCCTTTCTGTCCGTCTGTCTGTCTCTGTCTTTCTCTGTCTGTCTCTGTCTCTGTCTCTGTCTCTCTCTCTCTCTCTCTCTCTCTCTCTCACACACACACACACACACACACACACACAGTCCTTGTCTGTCTGTCTCTTGTCTGTCTGTCTTGTCTGTATATCTGTGTCTCTGTCTTTGTCTCTCTCTTTCTCAGTCCCTTCCGCCCTCCTCCCTCCACCCTCCACTCTCTCCCTCCCTCCTTCCCTCCCCTTCCACCCCTTCTCCTTCCCTCCCTCTCTCCTTCCCTCCCAACTCCCCCCCCCTGCACCCCCCCTCTGCACCCCCCCCCCCCCCCCCACTCTCTTTTCTCTCGGAGTCTGTATGCTTGCAGCGAGTGCAAGCACGCTAGCGCTATAGCCCCTGCCTTACACGTGATGCCAGAGCGTGCGTGGGTAGATTATGATAATGATAGGCTGGCCTGTACTCAGGGACTGTCAATGCTCCCTGCCCCTTCCGAAGCCAATGAGCCCGCTGGCACAAAAACTCGTGAGAGAGAGAGAGAGAGAGAGAGAGAGAGAGAGAGAGAGACAGACAGACAGACAGACAGACAAACAATGACTGAGAGACAGACAGACAATTTAAAAAAAACACTTTTAATTATTTTTTTTTTATATCGAGGATAATGGACAATGACTGAGGGAGAGAGACAGACACACAGACTGACAAACAATGACTGAGAGACAGACAGACAATGACTGAGGGAGAGAGACAGACAGTCAGACACAGACAAGGACTGAGAGAGAGATAGACAAGACAGACATATATGGATTGAGAAAGAGAGATAGAGACAGAGACAGACAGACAGACAGACAAGGACTGAGAGAGAGATAGACAAGACAGACAGATATGGACTTAGAGAGAGATAGAGACAGACAGACAGACAAGGACTGAGAGAGAGATAGAAACAGAGACAGACAGACAAGGTTTGAGAGACAGACAGACAAGAACTGAGAGAGACAGACAGACGGATTGAGAGACAGACAATGACACAGAGAGAGAGAGACATACAGACAGACAGGAATTGAGAGACAGACAGAAAGACAATGACTGAGAGAGACATACATACAGACAGACAAGGATTGACAGACATACAGACAGACAAGGACTGAGAGAAAGAGATGCATGATGCAGATCTGCTAATCAATGAACTGACTTCTATCGTAACTCCTTCAGGAGTCAGTCCTTGTGGGTAATGCACTGATCTTTTTGTTTTGCTTTTGCTTTTTTGACAACATCTGTGTCTTGTGGGTGATTTGAACTTAAGCGGAGTCTAGTCCCAAACCCTTCAAGGATGCATGCTTGGTATGTTTGTGTCAAAATAATAATAATAATAATAATAATAATAATAATAATAATGTATGGAATTTATATAGCGCTGAATCTTGTAAAGCAACAAATCAAAGCGCTCAGATGACATTTTAAAATAATTATTTATGCATGTGTATGCAGTTTTGTAAATTTTGTCATTTGTTCCCACCGGCACACAATGGCCTACTCTTTCGAACAGCGAAACAGGATTTAACGTGTGCGCAAGATGTTCTGCATGCATTCGCACACGGGGCCTCGGTTTATAGTCTCATCCGAAGGATGCACGGGTCATAATTTGGCCTGTTACATCCCTTAGACCATTAATATTGGCCTGTCACATCCCATAGGCCATAATTGGCCTGTCACATCCCATAGGCCATATAGTTGGCTTATCACATCCCAACAGCTATGACTGGAGGCAGGATGGAGTCTAGTCTCTGCTGACGTTTAAGAGAACTTTACCCCTGAAGCTTGATTACAATTATGATTGTTGTTGTTGTTGCTGTTGTTGTTGTTCTTGTTGTTTTAAGTTACGTTTTGGGGGGTTGTTTTTCTTTCTTGATGTTATTCCTGATAAGCGCGGGGAATGGATGTACCAGTGCACGTGTGTGCTTATTCATTATCCTCGAAATGAAAGAATTGGACACCCCCTCCCACCCTCTCTCTCTCTCTTTCTCTCTCTCTCTCTCTCTCTCTCTCTCTCTCTCTCTCTCTCTCTCCTCTCTCTCTCTCTCTCTCTCTCTCTCTCCCGCTCCCTCTCTCTCTCTCTCTCCCTCTCCCTCTCTCTCTCTATGATGTTGTTCCTGTAAGGGCGGGGACTGGATGTAAAAGTGCACGTGAGTGCTTATTCATTATCCTCGAAATGAAAGAATTGGACCCCCCCCCTTCCTCTCTCTCTCTCCCCTCCCCCCCCCCCCCCCTCCTCTCTCTCTCTCTCTTGCAAATCTTGCACGTAGACCTACGCGCGTCAGACTACCTCTCTACTATACGTGCTTGCGTGCACGGGCGTGCATTATATGGCTGAAGAGCACTTGATTCAATACTAACAACTTCTGTGCAGTTGACGTGCAGACGAGTTACAGACACCCCCCTCCCTCCCCTCCCCCTCCCCCCGCCCCCCCCCCTCCTTGAAGCCAGACAAGTTGCCAGTGTGTATGTATGTGTGTGTGCGTGCGTGCGTGCGTGTGTGTGTGTGTGTGTGTTGTGTGTGTGTGTGTGTGTGTGTGTGGTGTTGCCATTGGCAGTAGTATTCTATTCACACAATACAAGTCTCAGTCAGACGTAATATAGTGTTTTTTCTTGCTATTTTTTTTCTTTCTTTTTTCTATCATTTATATAAATAAGGGCTTGGCTTGTTTATCTACCTCTAAGCAGTCAAGGCCACATACTGAGAGAGAGAGAGAGTGAGTAAAAGAGGGAGGGGGAGAGAAAGAGAGAAGGAGGCAGGGAGGGAGAGAGAAAGAGAGAAGAGAGGGAGGGAGGGAGAGAGAGAGAGGAAAGAGGGGGAGGGAGAGAGAGAGGGGGAGAGACAGAGGGGGAGGGGGGGCGAGGGAGGGAGAGAGAGGGAAGGGAGAGAGGGGGGTAGAGAGAGAGTGGAGAGAGAGGGAGGGAGAGGAGAGAGAGGAGGAGGGGGAGAGAAAGAGAGAGGGAGGTAGACAGAGGGGGGGGGAGGGGGGGGGGGGGGGGGGGGGGGGGGGGAGAGAGAGGGGAGAGAGAGAGAAAGAGAGAGGAGGTAGACAGATCAAGAGACAGACACACACACAGACAGAGACAGACAGACGGATAGAGACAGACAGACAGGCAAACAGAGGGGGAGAGAGAGAGGTAGAAAGATCGAGAGAGAGACAGAGACAGACAGACGGATAGAGACAGACAGACAGGCAAACAGAGATGCAGACAGACAGAGAGATGGGATGGAGAGGGAGAAGTAGAAAGACCGAGAGACAGAGACAGAGACAGAGACAGAGCCAGACAGACGGATAGAGACAGACAGACAAGCAAACAGAGATGCAGACAGACAGAGAAAGGGGGAGAGAGAGAGAGAGAGAGAGAGAGAGAGAGAGAGAGGAGAGAGAGAGAGAGAGAGAGTTAGACAGATGGAGAGAGAGTCACAGACAGAGACAGACAGACAGACAGACAGACGGATAGAGACAGACAGACGGATAGAGACAGACAGACAGGCAGAGATGCAGACAGACAGACAGACACAGAGAGAGGGAGGGAGAGAGAGAGACAGAGAGAGAGAGAGAGAGGAGTCAGAGACAGAGAGAGACATCCAGACAGACGGAGAGAAACAGACAGACAAGCAAAACAGAGATGCAGACAGACAGACAGACAGACAGACAGAGAAAGGTGGAGAGAGAGAGAGAGAGAGAGAGGAGAGAGAGAGAGAGAGAGTTAGACAGATGGAGAGAGAGTCACAGACAGAGACAGACAGACAGACAGACGGATAGAGACAGACAGACAGCACAGATGCAGACAGAGAGAGAGAGAGAGAGAGAGAGAGAGAGATCGTGAGAGAGAGAGAGAGACAGAGAGAGACAGAGACAGACAGCCAGACAGACGGAGAGAAACAGACTGACAGGCAAACAGAGATGCAAACAGACAGACAGACAGACAGAGGGGAAGAGAGAGAGAGAGAGAGAGAGAGAGAGAGAGAGAGAGAGAGAGAGAGAGAGAGAGAGAGAGAGAGAGAGAGAGAGAGAGAGAGGGAAGCACCTATTTGGTAAGTGTCGTTTGCATGATATTGATCCGTGTGTCTATTTCATGGGCAGATGAACACCCTCGTTCTACATGCATGCACACCCACACACACAAACGCTTACACGCACGTACACACGCATGCGCACACACGCAACACCACACAGGCACACACACACACACACACACACACACACACACTTACATGCATGTATGCACGCATGTACACAAGCACGTGCAGGCACACAGGTGCGCGCAGCACACACGCACGTACACACACACACACGCGCTTACACGCACGTTCGCACGCATGCACACACGCACACGCAGGTACTCATCTCTCTCTCTCTCTCTCTCTCTCTCTCTCCTCTGACAAAGAAGACTAAAAAAAAAACAACCACACCAACTTTTAACAAGTTGCATACCGAATCTTGAATGGTAGCACAGCATGCATGTTATTATGATCATTATTATAATTATGATGATAAGGATAGATAATTATTAGTACATTCGTTGCTGATGATCATGATAAACTTGTTGTTGTTGCTGCTGCTTCTGCTGCTGCTGGTTTTTTATCCCCAGTCCAACACAAAGGCCACACAATCTTAGGGCCGAAACCACGTCCTTCACCTTCACCTTCACCTATCCCGTAGTCCCAAGGCCAGTCCGATCTCTGATGTTGTCTTCCCATCGTGTACAAAAAAAAGCCACCAACCAAACAAACAGCCCTGACAGCTACCAACCAACCAATCAGTGAAACAACAACAACAACAACAACAACAAGGACATACCAGAGACAGCCAATATCAAACCCATAATAAACAAACAAAAACTTGTGGCGACGCGCTCTCCCCAGGGAAGAGCAGCCCGAATTTCACGCCGAGAAATCTACCGTGACTTTGAAGTGATAGAAAAGATCCAATGATGCAACCAAGCAGCCCGAAATTGCAAAAAGGGATTGGGGGGGAGGGGGGGGGGGGGGGGCGGGTCTTAAAGAGGAAAATCATCATTGTTGTTTCCATGTCTTTTGGAAACAGTCTGCCGTTCAAGTTCGACTGAATCTCTGGTGCGTAGGAATACACGCTATTGTCATCATGATGTATTTTTCATAGGGTGGGGAAGAAGAAAGTGTGCACCGACTGAGAAGAGGAGAAGAGAAAGAGAATGAGAGAGAGAGAGAGAGAGAGAGAGAGAAAGAGAGAGCGAGAGAGAGAGAGAGAGAGAGAGAGAGAGAGAGAGCTGAACTCTGAAATGGTTTAATTGCACATTGGCCTTAGCCCACAATACAAGAGAGAGACAGAGATAGATGGAGAGAGAGAGAGAGAGACAGAGACAGAGACAGAGAGAGAGAAAACACTGCATAATTTACGCGCTCTCCAACACAGAATTCGCTCATTCGTAAAAAACTCACTTAAAAATTCAACACCCTCTCTATCCACCTCCCATCCATCCCTCTCTTTTAAATGATCCTTCAACCCCCCCTCCCCCTTGCAGCACCCCCATCCACCCCCCCCCCCCCCACCCCAGCCCTACACCCCCCCCCCCCCCCCCCTCCTCACTAATCCTCGCACGCGAGGGAGAAAAGCGGAGATGGCAAAGATGCATAACATGCAACGTTGATGGATCGTTTGATCTTTTGTCATTCAATCAATTGTGCACAAGTTGCATACCCACCCCCACCCACCCCCACCCCAATCCTCCCCCCTCCCTCCCTCCCTCAATCCCATCCCTCCCTCCCTACCCCCCCCCCCCCCTCATTCACCTAATTCCTCCTCCTACCATCCTCCCCCTCGCTCCCCCTCATGTGAATTTGATTGATCTGTCAGACATCGTCACAGTAAATCTACATTGGAAAGTGGCACATGGGCACAGCGACCTTTTGCTGAATGCAATCTTTGTTTGGCTTGTGTGTTTTTTTTTTATATAAGGTTTGGTTTGTTTTCTCTTTTCAGACAGTTACCCATAATTCATTACTCTTTCTCGTGACGCCATTTTCCCCTTGCGTCTAAATAGAGCTGCAAGATTTGTGCTTTTTTTTTTTTGGTTGTTGTTGGGGTTTTGTTGTTGTTGCTTTGTTTGTTTTTGTTTTTCCTTTTGTGGTATTTTGTGTGTTTTACCTTTGATTGCTACCGATTGATTATTTGAGTTAGTTTTTTTTTTTAAATCAGTATTGATCAGAGTCACCTCAGCTGACAAATTATGAAAGCAAAGGGAAAAAAAAGAAACTATACGCGTACTACTAGTAACCTATACTCCAAAATATCAATTCTGTGGACAGGTTTCTGCGTTAACGTGGATGGATGCCTCAATATTGTCTGTAACTACAGCCGAACATTACCAGCAAAGTATGAAGTGAAATTCATGACTTTTGCTGACTTGGGTCTTTTTTTTCTTTAAAAAAAAAGAAGAAAAGGAGTGACTGTACTGAAAACACACACACACACACAAACATCACACACACACACACACACACACTTCCCACCTCCCTTCTTTCACAGCAATCTATGCTGCATTCTGCAATAGGAGCTTTTAAAAACTGAGAAGCCAGAGCATTTAGCATTGATGCATACTGTGAACGTTAATGACTCGATTGATCTTTTGTCATTCCAGAAAAAATTGCATTCCCTCCCTCTCCCTCCGCCATCTCTCCCCTCCCCCCCCCCCCCTCTCTCTCTCTCTCTGCTCTCACCCCCCCCCCCTCCCTCCTTTCCATCCTTTTATGCTTTATGATTGATCTAGCAGACGGTGTTCCATTTTTTCCACATTATAGATAGAGGGGCAAAGGAGCATAGTGACATTTTGGGAAAGTATCTGTTTTTAGACATTTATTCATTGTTTGCTGCTGGTTGTGGCGAAATTGTTTTAATGAATTTCTGCATTCATCTTTTTTTCTTTTTTTTTTAGGTATGTGATTGCTTGTTTCGATTTTTAGAAATTCACTTTATGTATTTGTTTATCTGTGTATTTTGCTTATTCATTTATATAATTATATATTCATCTGTCGGTTGATCTATCGATCGATCGATCAATCGATTGATCTATCTATCAATCTATCTATCTATCTATCTATCTATCTATCTATCTATCTATCTATCTATCTATCTATCCATCCATCCATCTATCTATCTATCTATCTGTCTGTCTGTCTGTCTGACTGACAGTCTATCTGTCTGTTTATCTATCTATCTGTCTGTTTATCTATCTATCTATCTATCTATCTATCTATCTATCTATCTATCTGTCTGTCTGTGTGTCTGTTTGTCTTTCTATCTGTCTGTCTTTCTATCCGTCTGTCTTTCTATCTACCTATCTACCTTTCTACCTACCTACCTACCTACCTACCTACCTACCTATCTATCCATCCATCCATCCATCCACCTACCTACCTACCTACCTACCTACCTACCTACCTACCTACCTATTTATTCTTTGTAAGCAGTTCTGGAATCACCGTTTAAATCCATTTCAATTGAAAAGCTTGCATCAACCAGGACAGTCCAGACTGTCAGAGACGGGGACCATAGCAACTGACTGAACTGTTCACCTTCGAAAGCGACCATCTCACTGTTGGCCTTCTTAGATTAACTGAACACAGCAGACAATGCCCCTCAACAATGAATGTCACAGAAGCGACTTTCCAGCTCATTCTGCATGCTAGGTCATGTTCGCGTCGTTACAGCAGACCGCCCGAGTAGAACTGATTTACTCTTGTACTGAAATAAGGGGTGGCGCTGCTCTTGTGGCGAAATGCTGTCCCCAGGACAAGAGAATATCTCGAATGTCACGTAGCGAAATCTACCCGTGAGTAAAAAGTGGCATACACATACAATTACATCTTTTGTCTAGTAGAGCATGCAGTGATTTATTTTATATATTCTTTTATATCGAGGATAATGGAATAAGCACTTATGTGCTTTTTTACATCCAGTCCTCGTGTGCACGCGGTTTTGTAAATTTTATCATCCGTTCTCACCGGCACACAATGGCCTACGCTTACGCAAAGCGGAACAGGATTTAACGTGTGCGCAAGATGTTCGGCGTGCGTTCGCACACGGGGCCTCGGTTTATAGTCTCATCCGAAGGACTTTGATACGGGAACTAGGGCACACGGGCGCACGCACACACACACACACACACACACACACACACACATCGAACAGGGCTTTCTCATGGAGTAGGTCATACAGGCATGGAGCCACAAGCAGCCATGTATGTTAAATTCATGACGGATCCATTTGGTATTCTAAGCAGAAATTGGCCTGCTGCCCCCCCCCCCCCCCCCCCCCCCCCCCCCCGCCCACCCCCCATCCCCCCTCCCGCCGGCCGTTAGCATGCAACCTGTTCCCTGTGACACACTTGCCTGCAGGTATGGACTGTGGGGTGTAGGGGGAGGATGCTAAAAAAGAAAATACCAGTGGGAAGGATAATAGCAGGGAATCGGTTAATTCTTTGGAAGGGCGGAGGGGTTGGGGGGGGGGGGGGGGGGGGGGGGGAAGGGGTGGCTGATGATGGATAGCTTGGTGGTTAAAGCGTGGTACCCATGATCTGAGAGTGTTTTGAGGGTGTGGGTTTGATCTGACCCTATTCTGAGGAATCCCCTTTGAGATTTTATTCCCCTTGCTGTCAACGTTCCCCTCAAAGTCCTTTGGATGAGACTGGAGATATTTTATTCCCCTGCCGTTAACATTCCCTCATAGTCCTTGGGATGAGACTTAGGGGATTTCATTCCCCTGCAGTTAACATTCCCTCATACTCCTATGCATGAAACTATAAACTGAGATACCGTGCGTCAACGCTCGCAGAACATTTTGCGCACACGTTAAAGATGAGTCCACTGTTCGTCGAAGAGTAGGCTGACATGACTGACACAAACATACCCAGCATGCATCCTGCATCCTGGAGAAGGTAGACTCCGCCAGGTTGAACATGCAGACGACACGCTGCCTGCAAACTCCAGTGCAGTTTCCCCAACAACTGTCGAGGAGTTCATGGAGAGAAGTCAGGTCCAGTCAATTTCACCCTTCATGTTTTGGTTGTTGTTTTTTTTATTCTGCAGAAGGGAATCCATTTTCTGCCAGAAGTGGTTTATGTCACTAGGGTCTAACTTTGTCTGAAGATTGCCTGCTGCTATTTTCCCTGTCACCCCAACCCACCCACTTACACCATTAGCTGCCTCTTCCTTCTTTGCAGAATGGTTGTGATTTCCATGAGTGTCCACATTATTGTAGAATTCTGTAGTAAAAAGTCACTATGGTAGAAAACCAAAAACTTATGCAGACAGGGGAAGAAAGAAAAAAAAGAAAGGGTGGCGCTGTTCTTGTGGCAACGCACTCTTTCCAAGGGGAGAGCAGCCCAAAATTTCTTCACGCAGGTAAATCTGCCGTGACTTAAAAGTGGCATACAACACAATACAAATTATGTTTGTACAAGTGACCTTGATCCCGAGTCCCAACTAAGTCCACGCAAACATATATGAATCAAAACTTACTTTAACTCTAGGGGGAAAAGTCTCTCAAATGGACAACGCTGAGAATTTTTGTTTTTAAAAACTCAAGCCTGGGGTCATGAGACTGAAGCTCATAACCGATGAGCTTGCCTCATGGCAGATGAATTAACATGACAATTAAGGCCACAAACAGTTGAATTCCCGCGGTGTAGGTCAGGTATGGGATGACAATAGCGATGAATGTTTAATACATGTATGCAAAGGCCATTTGACATTCTATCAGACGGCCAGCCAACTGACCTCAGGGTGAAAGTGTAGGCCTTTCTGTGGGACAGTTTGGGTGTGGTGTGTGGGGGGGGGGGGTGGGGGGGGGGGGGGGGGGGGGGGGGGGGGGGGGGGGGGGGGGTGGGGGGGGGAATGGAGGGGGGGAGTTGGATTATGGTTGCAAAGAAAAATGGGACATAGGTTGATTTTTTTTCTGTGTGGTGGCAAAGAGTAATTAATGGGAGATAAGCTAATTTTCTTTCTGAGTGAGTGCACTTTATTGTCGCTACACGTGCACTTCATTGTCTCTACACTTGCACTTCATTGTCCCTGCACTTGCACTTCATTGTCCCTTCACGTGCACTTCATTGTCCCTTCACGTGCACTTCATTGTCCCTTCACGTGCACTTCATTGTCCCTGCACTTGCACTTCATTGTCCCTTCACGTGCACTTCATTGTGCCTGCACTTGAAATTCATTGTCCCTGCACTTGCACTTCATTGTACCTACACTTGCACTTCATTGTCCGTACACTTGCACATCATTGTCCCTACACTTGCACTTCATTGTCCCTGAACTTGCACTTCATTGTCCCTGAACTTGCACTTCATTGTCCCTGAACTTGCAGACTGCTCATTGCATGCCGATGCCACTATTTGTACTGTTCATACCTCTAGTCATTCCTAGCCTATTCTTCGACCGAAGATGGGTAGAAGGTTCTCAACACGTCGGCAAAATTGTTATATTCCTGTGTTAAACACATGGCGTGTCGGTTTATTTCATTGTTTCACCCAAAAGACAGACAAGGCAACAGAATAAGAGCCAAACCTAAATCTGATTAAAAAAAACAACAACTCTCTCTCACACACACCAAAAAAAACCCCAGTTTTTAACTGGACGGCTTAACAAGTATTCGAACACACAACCCCGAGCATTAGCCAGAAGAACCACACAAAAACCCACACTCTAAATCACTAAGCTATCTATGCTTGGACTACCAGAACGTGAGTAACAGGGCTGGTGCCAGGACATACAAAAACACACATGAATAAAATATCCAAAAAAGAAAGAGGTACCGTCTCCTTATCAGCCACCCCAGCAGGCGGCAGCGTGATGTATGTTTAATTCATGGCGGGTCCATTCGGGATTCTGAGGAGAAAGGCCCATCCCCAAGGGAAGGTCCAGAGCTATTTGCTTGCCACCTCTTCCGAACTGTCTTGCACGGGAGGGGGGAGAGAGAGAGAGAGAGAGAGAGAGAGAGAGGGGAAGAGAGAGAGAGAGAAGAGGAGAGAGAGAGAGAGACGACAGACAGACAGACAACAAGAGAGGAGAGAGGAGAAAAAGGGGGGAAGAGAGAGAGAGAGAGAGAGAGAGAGACAGACAGACAACAGACAAACAGACAGAGAAG
>CM054140.1:23974036-23984036 GCA_028751875.1 Rapana venosa
GGTAAAGGTGACCCATAACAAATGTGTCGTAGGGGAGTGAGGCGTCAAGACCTCACTTCTCCAGAGCCGCAAAAGTATTGAGGTCGGCGCCATCTACCTCTCCGTCGCTGCTTTACCTCCCTGACCCTAAAGAGGGCAGGTACCCACTTACAGCTGGGTGAAATGGGGGACAGTAACTGAAACCAAGGCGCGCAAACGGTCACCCATCCAAGTGGTAACCTCGCTCGATGCTGCTGAACACTGACTTGGGGAAAGCGAGCGGTCTGACCACTGAGCTATGTGTATCTAGTCCAAGCTAAACACTAGCCAAAATGGAAAGTAACACAGCAGTGAACGCAGCGAAAAGAGAGCCTGGAACTCAAGGGAAATAACGGGGCATACTACCAATCACCCGACACACGGGGATTAGGTTCACCACACAATGGAATGGTGACCGAAAGACCAAATGAAAAAGCAAGAGAAACATGGTAACACACGAGGTGAAGAAAGACGATACCCTCCCTGAAGAATCTTTTGCTTTTTCATCCACCAATGCTGTGGTAACTTTGCCTTCCCCTTCACCTATCCCGTAATCCCGTAGACCTTGGGGGCACCACTGAAGATTTTAAACCATTTCCCCACCCCCCACAGTCCCGTTTTCCGGGGCAATTGTTCCCCAAACCCAGTCCCTCTCGATTTTTCTTCCTTCCCCCCTTTTCTCTGTCGCCTTTTCGTCCCCCCCCTTTTACTTTTTCCCTGTAGAGGAAGTTTTGGGCCGTCCAGATTCGTGTGACGTGCCCGACATTTAGTTTTGTTTTTTTAAAGGATCAGGACTTTTTCTCCATAGAGGATTAAATAACAGGGAAAAACTAAACACACACAAAAAAAACCAAAGGGAAAAAAACGTTTTCGTAGACTGGGTAAAACCACAGCACGGGGTATTTTTAATTCAGCAACCCATCGGATATTCTAGGGAGAAACATCATTCCATTCCTGGAGGTAAAACGGCCGATTTTCCTGGTGTGGAACTAAATTTGTTATGGTAGGTGAGAGGGTGGGATTGGGATGTGAAAAGGGGGGGGGGGGGGGGGGGGGGGAGGGCGGGGGAGGGTTAGCATTTAACGATTAGTTTCTTCTTTTTTGAGAGAAAGACAACAGAGAGAGAACAGGAGACAAAGAAAACGCAGAGGGGAGATAAAAGGGGGAAGAGAGACGCCCGACAGAACAACGAGAAAAGTGAGACATGCAGAGCAGAGAGACAAACAGAAAGACAGAAACAGAGAGACAGAGAGACACACACAGGAAAGGGGAGGGGAAGACAGACAGACAAAAAAAACAGAGTCAGAGCAGAAAGAAGAAGACCAGAAAAACACACCACAGGCAGAGGAGAGAAAAAGACAGACAGACAGACAGAAGACAAGAGAGAGACAGACAGACAGGGGGGGGGGAGAAAGGGAGCGGAAATTTTCAGGGGTTAAACCGCTGGTTTGGGAATGATAATTTTGGGGGGTTAATTTTTGACCACAAGCTTCGGAGGAGGTTTTCTCCTGATCATCGTATCTGTATATTCCATTCTTTTCCAGTTTTTTGGATGAAACGCACCGAGGTCTCTCATTGTGACGCACCATACGTTCGCCACGGCTTTTTTTTTCTTTCTTCCAAAACCCTTTTGGTTTTTTTCGGGGAAAGAAAAGGCCATAAGGTTACTTTGCTTTTTTGGTAGCAGGAGACAAATGATGAAAGGTGGATGGAGGGGAGAAGGAGGAGAAAGGAAAAAAAAGGGAGTTTGATAAAGGTGATAAAAGGAGGAAAAAGGAGAAAGAGGGGGGAAGAAAATGATTTTGATATGGGGATGATAATTTAAAAAAGGGGAGAAGAATAAAAAAAACGATTTTTTTTTTTTAGTCTTTGAATAAATTTAAAATTTATAAAAAAAATTTTAAAAAAAAATAATTTTTAAAAGTATATACTATATTCATGATAGAATAACTAAATAACATTCATCAAAATACCACGCACCCAACCAAAACCCCCCTCCCCCCCCCCCTAACCCCCCCCCCCCGGGCCCAACCTCCCCCCAAAACCTCCCCTTTTCCCCAAAAAAAAAAAAATTTTAAAAATGTTGATCACTAACTAAAAAAACCTTTTCCCCTCCTCGCCCCCCCCCCCCCCCCCCAAAAAAAAGACCATACACCCGAATAAACAGGGAACTTCATTTACGGGGGTGATGTTGCGCACTTGGCATTAATGTTGGCGAGGAAAAAAGGGAGAAGAGGACTGGTGTAGGCAAAGCAAACCTTTCTGGTCACAACTAAATGCCTGTAGGCAACGAAAGTGGGCAGAAACTGAGCAGAAAAGAAAAAGACCCCCAAAAAGGAAAACCCCCCACAACATCCTCATCGTCTCGTCGTCGCGCGCCCTCATCATCGTCGTCGTCGTCGCGGGCTCCTCGTCGTCGTCATCATCATTCGTTCGCATTTCTCCATCATATCGTTTCGTCCTGTCGTCGTCTCACCATTTCATTTTTGGTCGTTTAATTTATCAATACCCCATCCTTATAGTCGTTTTGGCATCAATGTTTTATAAATAAAAAGCAACCCCCAAAAAAGGAGGGGATTTCACAACTAACTAAAACAGAAAATTCAAAAAACACCAAAAGACACATACAACACACACAAAGACACACACAACAAAACAGAAAACAGACACCACAGACACACAGCGACACACACAGAATACACACAGAGATACAACCACACACACGCACACGACCAACCCCCCCCACACACGAACGACTTACCAAAAAACCCCCCCCCCACAACACAACCACACCAACACAAACACCACAAAAAAACACACACACACACAAAACACACAAACACACACCACACACACATACACAAAAAAACATATTGCGAGAACAAAATTACAAAAAAAAGACCAAAGCATCATTACAAATTTTGGGAAAGTTGGCGTACGAGGTGCGTGAGGTGCTATGGGAGTATGTTTTTGTATTTTGAATGTATTAAGTATTATGTGTTTTATTATGTATTTGGAGTTTTATGTATGTCATGGTGCGAGGGGGGAGCGGGGGCCCCTTTTGTGTATTGGGGTTGGAAGAATGAGGGGGGAGGGGGGGGGGGGGGTTAAAAGAGGGAAGGCGGGTCAAGGGGTAGAGGGGTGGGTGGAAGGTGTATGAAAAAAAGAATTTCGCGGGGATGGTTGGGGGGGAGGGGAAAAATGGAAGGTTGCCTTTAAGAGGTCAGGAGGGGGATTTTTGCCGCGGGAAAAGATGGGGAGGGGGAGGGGGGGGGGAAAGAATTTTTCTTACCCCCCCCCCCCCTTCCCCCCCCCCCCCCCCCCCCCCCCCCCCCCCCCCCCCCCCCCCACCTCCCCTCCCCCTTCCCAGCCAAATTTCCTAAACCTGAAGTCGTTTTTAAGCCGTCTAAGGCTATCGATCGTGTCTTTGATGATAGCAAATTCCCCTGCTACTGGGGTTTCTTTTTGTTGTTGAGATGCTGTTGTTGTTGTTTTATTGAGAAAATGTTGTTTTTTTTTTTGCCCTTTTGTGTATGTTTATGTGTGGTGTGTTTGTGGTGTTTGAGGTGTGGAGGGGTGTTTTTAAAGGTGTGTGTTTTTTATGGTTTTTGTGTTTGGGTAGAGTGTGGGTGTTAATGTTTGGGATGGTTGTAGGTGTGTGTGGTGTTTTTAGTGTGGTGTGTGGGTTTTGTAATTGGTAGGTGTTGGGGGGGGGGGTGTTGTGGGGTTAGTGGTGTGTAGGTTGTTATGTTTGCTTCAGTAAACAATTACAACGAGGAGACACTTCATGGTTGAAGTCAGGAACCAAAAAAACAAAAAAACAACAAACCCCGAAAACAACAAAATGTAACTAACGCTTCTCTTTTTCTGTGGGCTGACCTGTCCTTCTTTTTTTTCGCCTTCTGTCTCTTTGTCTCTGCTCTCTTTTCTCTCTCCCCGTCATGTCCTGCCGTCGTTGTTGTGGTGTGGTGGGTCTTGCCTGTCTGTCCTGTCTCTCTGTTGTTTCCCTTTTTTTCTGTTGCTCTCTTCTATGTCTCTGTCCTCTGTATCTCTGTCTTTCTGCTCTCTCTCTCTCTGTCTTTCTTTCTCTGCTCTCTCTGTGTCTATCTCTCTGTCTCTGTCTGTCTGTGTCTGTTGTCTGTCTGTCTCTCCTCTCTCTCTTATCCTCTCTCTCTCTCTCTTCTCTCTTCTCTCTCTCTCTGGTTTGAGCTTCTCCCTCTCCTCCCTCTCTGTTTTCTCTTGTTCTTGACCTCTCTTATGTCTTCTCGTCGTCGTGTCTTGCTCTGAAATCTTTTTCCTTTCGTATTGTAAGAGCCTTCCTCCTTCCTTCTTCCCCTCCTTCCTTCTTTTCTTCCTCTCATGTCTACTAAGTCATTCCGTCCCTTCCTTTTCCTTTCTATTGAGCCTTCCTTTCTCTTCTTCTTCCTGCCTTCCTTCCTTCCTTCTTCTCATGCACTCATTCATTCCGTCCTCCTCTTTCCTTCCTTTCCTTTCTCCCCCTTCCTCCTTCTTCTCCTACCTTCCTTCCTTCCTTCCTTCTTCTCTTCCTTCCTTCCTTCCATTTCCAGCCTTTCATTCTTCCTCCTTCATTCATTCCTTCAATCGTTCCTCCTTCCCTTCTCTTCCTTTCTTCCGTCCTTCCTTTTTTCCTTCTTTCCTTCCCTCATTCTTTCTTTCCTTCCCTCGTTCCTTCTTTCTTTCCTTCCTGCCTCCCTTCCTTCTTTCATTCCACCCTCCCTCCTCCCTCCCTCCCTTCCTTCCTTCCTTCCTTCATGCACTCTTTCATTCCGTCCTTCCTTTCTTCGTCCTTCCTTTCTTCCCTTCCACCCTTCCTTCCTTCCTTCTTTCCTTCATCACTTCATTTCTTCGTTTCCCTCTGCTTGTCCCTTCCTGTCTTCCTTCCACCCTTCCCCTTACCTCTTCGTCATTCTATTCTAATCATCCTTCGTTTGTTTTGTAACAAGTCTGTTATCCTTCCATCCAAACCCCAAAAACCCCTTTTCTTTCTTTTATAAGAACTTCAAAAACAAACCGGCTTTTGATTGGTAGCGAAAGAAAAAAAGAGAAGACAGATACAAACAGAGCAAGAGAACTAGACAGACTATTATAGAGGAAAGCTAGAAAACGAACAGGACCGGGAGGAGAGCAGAAAGAAAGAGACGAGAGAGAGACAGAGACAGAGACAGAGAAGAGAGAGAGAGAGACAGAGACAGAGACAGAGAGACAGAGAGAGAGAGAAAGAGACAGAGACAGAGACAGAGACAGAGAGAAGACAGACAGGACAGCAGCAGATAGACAGACAGGACAGACAGAAGATAGACAGACAGACAGAGACAGAGAGACGGGGAGAAAGATACAGAGACAGAAGACGAGATAGATAGACATATAGACAGACAGACAGATAGACAGACAGACAAAGAAATAGACAGACAGGCAGACAGACAGACAAAAAAGACAGATAGACAGACAGATAGACAGATAGACAGACAGACAGAGACAGACAGAGACAAAGACAAAGCAGATACAGACAGAGTAAGAGACACAACAGACATAGACAGAGAGATAGAGACAGACAGAGAGACAGAGACAAGACAGAGACAGCAACAGAAAAGAGACAGACACACACAAGAAAGAGGAAAGACAGACAGAGAGGACAGGACAATAAAACACAAACGAGACAGACAACAAAGAAAAAAGAAAGACAGAGACAAAGCCACAGACAGGCAGACAGAGGTAGAGAGACACACACATAGAAAAAGAGAGAGACAGAGACAAAGAGAGACAGAGACAGAGAGACAGACAGACAGACAGACAAACAGATCGAGAGACAGACAGACAGACACACACACACACAAAGCCAGAGAAAGAGACAGACAGACAAACAGGGACAGAGAAACACACACACACACACACACAAAGGGGGGGGGGGGGGGGGGGGGGGTCGGGATAGGGGGAAAATGGGGAAGGGGGGGCTACACTCTCATCAGCAGTTTGGAGAAGATAACCGTCCGAATGGAAAAGGGGGGTAATGAGGTGGAGATCGATGGCATCTGAATAGATGCGCTGCTGGAGAAGCATACACAGCAACCCCCACCTCCCATCTCCTCCCTCCCCCTCCTCCCCCTCCTCCCCTCCCTTCCTCCCCCTTCCTCCCTTCTCCCCTTCTTCCTCCCCTCTCCACTCTTCTCTCATATTATCCTTCGTCGTCCATTCTAGATACTTCAGGCCTTCCATCTCTCTCTCCCTCTCTCTCTCTCTCTCCATTCTCTCAATGAAATTAACAAAGAAAGAAAGACAGAAAGAAGAAGAAGAAGAAGAAGAAGAAGAAGAAGAAGAAGAAGAAGAAGAACAACAACAACAACAACAACAACAAGAACAAGAACAAGAACAAGAAGAATGGAGAGAAAAGGATAGATAGATAGATAGATAGATAGATAGATAGATAGATAGAGAAAGATCGAGAGAGATAGAGAGAGAGAGATAGCTAGAGACATAGAAAGAGAGAGACAGAGAGACAGAGAGAGAGACAGAGAGTGGTCGCTTGAAAGCTTTATTTCCAACGGTTACAGATAACTGTGATGTACCGTTTCTTTTATCCTTTTATCCTACGACAGTGAGAGACAGACAGACAGACAGACAGTAACTGCGATATGCCTTTATATCCTGCCAGAGTGAGAGAGACAGACAGACAGAGACAGACAGACAGAGACAGACAGACAGAGAAAACAGATAGATAGAGACAGACAGACAGAGACAGAGACAGACAGATAGAGATAGACAGACAGAGATAGACAGAGACAGACAGATAGAGAAAGACAGACAGACAGAGACAGACAGACAGAGACAGACAGAAACATAGAAAGAGTATGAAGCGAAACATAAAACGGGAGCTGGGGTCGGACGAAAGCCACACACACACACACACACACACACACACACACACACACACACACACACACACACACACACACAACACACACACACACACACACACACACACACACACGCACACACACATACACATACACATAATACACATACACACATACACACACACACACACACACAACACACACACACACACACACACACACAACACACACACACACACACACACACACACACACACACACACACACACACACACACACACACACACACACACACACACACACACACACAGAACGGTAGGCGTGTCTACTCGCTATCCTTAAAGCCAAGACGTTTTAGCATCCACTGCCGGTCAGATTCCTTCCTATCTCTCAGGAGGACTGTGGCTGTCTTGTGAAGAATGAACTGTGTGGGGCACTAACAGGAACAAGCTCAACAGCCGATTGACCACGACAATCCTCACTAATACTGCACGGATAACAGAAGCTGAAAACCAATAATAGAATATGGTAGGAGATGAGAGTGAGTGAGAGAGAGAGAGAGAGAAGAGAGAGAGAGAGAGAGAGAGAGAGAGAGAGAGAGAGAGAGAGAGAGAGAGAGAGAGAGAGAGAGAGAGAGAGAATACGAATACGAATACGACATTTTTTATTGAGGGTAAAATGGATAAGCTTACAGCTTCTTTACACCATGCCCTCAGCCCCACCCACCCATTCCCTTTCCCCCAAAGAAAAACGCAAAGGAAAAAGCCCAAAACATCTTAAATGTAAATAATTGCATAAAAAATTTCAAGTAAATAAAAGACTCAAACAGACAAACAACAAACAAACAAACAAACAAACAAATGAGCTAATAAACAAACCTGAAATTATGATTTAGCACACTGACATCCACTTCAAACTACTTTCAGCGAATCCCTTCATCTTCCCATACCATCTCTAATCATACATTTTTCATACAAATTACACACATATGTTTACATATACACATACACCTACGTATGCAGACACAACAAATATGCATATAAAAAAATTAAATCGGAGAGAGCAGTCGAACAGAAGAAAGAGGAGAGAGAGAGAGAGAGAGAGAGAGAGAGAGAGAGAGAGAAGAGAGAGAGAGAGAGAGAGAGACAGACAGACAGACAGACAGACAGACACAGACAGACAGACAGACAAGGAGGAGTAGAAATTGAAAGACATTCAACATGACTTGCATAATATGGAATACAACCAATCAAATTCCATAGACAAAAAAAAAATAATAATAATTTCAATCAAAACGTTTTGAATAGATGTCTGTGGTAACTTTTCTTAAATGATGACAGACTACTTTTTTGCTTGAGATTATCAGGGATTTCATTCCATATTTTACCACCTGAGTATACCAAAGATGACATGAAAAGGTCAATTCTTGGGCGGGGAAGAAATAGAACACGTTTACCTCGAGAAGTCTTGACCAAAAATTTTTCATTCAGTAGGGTGGTGCTAGATTATTCATAAATTTGTACATGAAAATACCTTTATTAAATTGGCATTGAGGTTAAACGGAAAAATATTTAATTTCTTGTAATCTTCAGTTTGCAAGGAAGGTTTGAGAGAGAGAGAGAGAGAGAGAGAGAGAAGAGAGAGAGAGAGAGAGGGAAGAGAGAGAGAGAGAGAGAGAGAGAGAGAGAGAGAACTCTGAAATTGCTTAACGTACATCGGCCTTCGGCCACAATACACTTTGAGGGGCAAAACTGTAGGAGGCAAAGAAAAATGAAGTATAATTTCTAGTAAACTTTGGTAGAGCTTTGGCACAATACCTTGGCGTACACTCAAAACTGGATACTGCGGAGGTATCCAGGGTAGCAGTTTAGGTGAACTGGGATTTTTTGTTTTATAGCTTTGCTTTGTTTTGATTCTTTGGTCTACGTCAGCTGTTATTTACTTTTGATTTGAGAGAGAGGAATATATATATATATATATATAATATATATATATATATATATATATATATATATATATATATATATATATAATACATATATATATATATATATATAATCTTTTTCTCAAGGGTTACAGATAAGCATTGACATACTTTTTTTTAATCCGGCCCTTGCCCTGAGAAGGACTAGTATTAATAATGACAACTAATAATTTCAACAAGCAAGTATAAACAACATTATTTTGATATCAGAGAGAGAGAGAGAGAGGAAGAGAGAGAGAGGGAGCGAGAGAGATAAAGAGAAAGGGAGGGAGGGAGAGAGAGAGAATTATATTGTCAATCTAATATCTGGCATCAATAAAATTTATTTATTTTATTTTACTTTACTCTTTTATTTCGAGGATAATGGAATAAGCACTCATGTGCTTTTTTTTTTTTTTATCTAGTCCCCGTGTTTTAATTATTAATCAAATTAAATCAATGAGGAAGGTAATATAAAAATATTTTTACAAAACAGAGAGAGAGAGAAAGAGAGACAGAGAGAGAGAGAGACAAGAGAGAGAGAGAGAGAAGAGAGAGAGAGATGGGAGGGGTGGGTGGTGGGCAGAGGAATGGAAACACTTTTGGATGCTGCACAAAAGAAGCTGTCTGTCGAGTCGTGTCAGTAAGTCCTCGCAGATTTCTTGTCATGCTGAGTATTGTATTAGCTGTGCAGAGGGATTTGCCCCCAGAATAACATCACAAAGGTTGTATGTAGGCAGGTAGGTAAAAAAGTAATGGTGTCCCATAACCTATAAGGTCGTAGGGGAACGAGGCGTCAGAGACCTCACTTCTCTAGGGCCAGCATATTGAGGGCGGCGCCCATCTCCTCTCCCTCGCTGCTTTACCTTCCCTGACCCTAAAGAGGACAGGTACCCATTTACAGCTGGGGGAACTGGGGGAACTGTACTGAAGCCAAGGCGCGTAAACGGTCACCCATCGATAGATAGATAGATAGATAGATAGGTAGATAGATAGATAGACAGACAGACAGGCAGACGGGCAAACATACTGACAGACAGAAAAACAGACAGACAGGAAAACATACTGATAGACAGACAGGCAAACATACTGACAGACATACAGGGAAACAGACAGACAGACATACTAACAGACAGACATACAGACA
>CM054140.1:23994036-23996536 GCA_028751875.1 Rapana venosa
TCTCTCTCTCTTCCCTCTCTCTCCGACTCACACACACAAACACTCACACACACAGACACTCCACACACACAAACAGACACACACACACAGACACATACACACGTACACACACACTTTTACCATCTGGAAATAAAAATTTGACCTGACTTGACTTCACACACACACACACACACACAACACAACACACAACACATTACAACACAATTTTACGTCTGTTCACTTAAGTGATTTCGTCTAATATCACTTTAAGTGAACAGACGTAAAATTGAAGACACACAACACAACACAACACAACACAACGCAACACACACACGCACACACACACACACACACACACACCACACACACACACACACACACACACCACACACACACACACACACACACACACACACACACACACTGTCCATGATCCCTTGTCACAATGGAAGTAGATATCCATGTTGTCTGCATCCATGGAAAAAGTCCTTTGTTGTGAGCATCATAGGGGGGCCGGCGGGGGGGGGGGGGGGGGGGGGGGGGGGGGGGGGGGGTGAGGAGAGGGGGGGGGGGGAGGAGGGGGGGGGGACGATGATTGTGTCAGTCAGGTCTGCTAAATTATGTATACTTGTGGAAACAAGACAAGCCTGAAATCAGGTTTCAAAGGAGAGCCATCAATAATATTCAAGCCTCTGGACTAGAATGATGCACAAAAGGATGCACGACGCACCGTGTGGGAGTGGTGGTGGTGGTGGTGGTGGTGGTGGTGGTGGTTGTTGTGGTGGTGGTGGTGGTGGTGGTGGTGGTGGTTGTGTTGTGGTGGTGGTGGTGGTGGTGGTTTGTGGTGGTGGTGGTGGGGTTGTGGTGGTGGTTGTGCTGTGGGTAGCGAGCACTTCAGGGTTCGTCAAGGCTTTTGGGGTTTGTGTTGTGTTTTTTTCACGCGAATGGGTTTCAATTTTTGTTGTTGCTGTTTTGCGTACGTTCGTGTTTGTCTGTTTGTATGTCTGTTTGTTTATTTGTATGTCTGTTTGTCTGATTGTTTGTCTGACTTCCTGTCTGTTTACTATCTATCTACTATCTATCTATCTGTCTATCTATCTTTCTTTCTTTCTTTCTTTCTTCTTCTTCCTATCTACTATCTATCTATCTATCTATCTATCTATCTATGGATCTCTCTCTTGTGTTCTGTCTGTCTATCTGTCTTTCTGTCTATTTACATCTCACTCTCACATTCTCTCTCTTTCTCTCTCTCTCTCTAAATAGATAGACAGATAGATATGTGTGTGTGTATTGCGTGTGTATATGTGAAACAAGCGTGTGTGTATGTGTGCGCGTGCGACGCGCGCATGTTTGTGCGTGTGTATGTGTGTTTGTTTGTGTGCGTGCACGCGTGCGCACGCGTGTGTGCATGCGTACGTGTACAGTGTATGGTCCAGCTAAAGCTGACCCACCGCCTCACCAGATGAGCTACCCCCCCCCCCCCCCCACCCCCCCACTACCAGACATCACTACTGTACCTCCCTCCCTCCCTCCCTCGCTGTGACGCGAGCCTTGTAAACATGCATGCATGTAGCGCGCGAAACAGCAGCCTGATATTACTTCTTCTTGTTGTCATTAGTAGTAGTAGTAGTAGTAGTAGTAGTAGTAGTAGTAGTAGTAGTAAGTAGTAGTATTGTTATTATTATTATTATTATTATATTATTATTATTATTATTATTATTATTATTATTATTATTATTATTATTATTATTATTATTATTATTATTATTATTATTAGGGTTAGCGCGCGCTCTGTTCAGTCCGAATAATGTATACTATGATATGGTGGCCCCGTGTGCGAACGCAGGCAGAACATCTTGCGCACACGTTAAATCCTGTTCCGCTTTTCGTAAGAGTAGGCCATTGTGTGCGGCCGGTAGGAACAGATGACAGAATTTACAAAACCGCATACACACGGGGACTGGATGTAAAAAAAAAAGCACATGAGTGTTTATTCCATTATCCTCGATATAAAAAAGAAATGAAAATAAAATAAAAATACATGTGCAACCGTACACCCGCTCAAATTAAAATCGATTGGAACGAAATTTTCCATAATAATTATTATGCTTGTTGTGAAAATGTCTGTACCTAGCTACGCACTGTAATAAGGGTGGGGTTTGATTACAGTGAGATTTCAAGCCTTTTGGCGAGTTGGTGGCAAAGTTCTTGAGTGTGTGTGTGTGTGTGGGAGGGGGGGAGGGAGGTGGTGTTGTGTTGTATAGTGTGTGTATGTGTGTGTGTGTGTGTGTGTGTGTTGTGTGTGTGTGTGTTGTGTGTGTGTGGTGTGTGTGTGTGTGTGGAGGGGTGGGGTGGGTTCTGGTTCTGTGTACGTGTGTGTGTGTAGTTGAAGTTGTGTGTGTGTGTGTGTGTGTGTGTGTGTGTGTGTGTGGTGTTGTGTGTGTGTGTGTGTGGTGTGTGTGTTGTGTGTGTGTGTGTGTGTTGTGGTTGTGTGTGTGGTGTGGTGTGGTGTGATTGTGGT
>CM054140.1:24009036-24011536 GCA_028751875.1 Rapana venosa
GTGTGTGTGTGTGTGTGTGTGTGTGTGTGTGTGTGTGTGAGTGAGTGTATGTGTGTGTATGTGTGTGTATGTGTTTGTATGTGTTTGTATGTGTGTATGTGTTTGTATGTGTGCGTGTGTGTATGTGTGTGCCTGTGTGTATGTATGTGTGTGCCTGTGTGTGTGTGAGTGTGTGTGTGAGTGTGTGTGTGAGTGTGTGTGTGTGTATGTGTGTGTATGTGTGTGAGTGTGTGTGTGTGAGTGTGAGTGTATGTGTGTGTGTATGTGTGTATGTGTGTGTGTGTGAGTGTGTATATGTGTGCGTATATGTGTGTATTTGTGTATATGTGTGTATGTTGTGTATGTGTGTGTATGTGTGTATGTGTGTGTGAGTGTGTGTGTATGTGTGTGTATGTGTGTGTATGTGTGTGCATGTGTGTGTATGTGTGTGTGTGCCTGTGTGTATGTGTGTGTGTCCCTGTGTGTGTGTATGTGTGTGTGTGTGTGTGTGTGTGTAGGGCGCGCACACGCGTATGAAGACTGATAATTGGCCAATAATAGGTCTGTCGCAACCTGTCCTTACTTTTTTAACCCTAACTTACCTGTATCAAACGCGGAACATGCAATAATTATAGACTACTGTTGAATGCTCCAGAAGATACATTCTTATCTCTGTTATTCTTTTTTTTTCTATTCAGAAAATCAAAGAAAAGCATGATATCTGTCTGTGGGTCTGTTTGTAAATTATAATTACAGGTGCATTCTTTTCTTTTTCCCCCCTCATTTGTATATTTTTCAATACGTGTGTGTGTGTGTGTGTGTGTGTGTGTGTGTGTGTGTGTGTGTGTGTGTGTGTGTGTTGTGTGTGTGTGTATGTGTGTTGTGTGTGTGTGTGTGTGTGTGTGTGTGTGTGTGTGTGTGTGTGTGTGTATGTGTGTGTGTGTGTGTGTGTGTGTGTGTGTGTTTATGTGTACACGCTTGTGCGTGGACAAAAATAACAGACAAAAAACTACCCCAAAAAACCAAACAGCTGCAGTTGAGGAAACGCATACCTCCCCAAAAAATATTTTTTTAATCCAAACAAACTTTAAATATTTAAACCAGTAAATAAATACACGCTTATTTCTCTACAGAGATTTGATTTTTTTTTTTAAGTGTCCCTCATGCATAACTCTTTAAAACAAGGCCTAAAACATTTTGAAGACAGACTTGTTGGGGGAAAACGTCACTTCCTTCTGGGGAAAAACGTCACTTCCTCTCTCTCTCTCTCTCTCTCTCTCTCTCTCTCTCTCTCTCTCATCCTCTCTCCTCTCTTCTCTCTCCTCTCTCTCTCTCTCTCTCTCTTCTCATCAGTCTGATTGGTTGGTTCCATGGCCCAGGGCAAAGTATAGTAGACCTTTTATTTTAATTATTCATTCTTTTATATCGAGGATACTAGAATAAGCACTTACGTGCCTTTTTACATCCAGTCCCCGTGTGTATGTGGTTTTGTAAATTCTGTCATCTGTTCCCACCGGCACACAATGGCCTACTCTTACGAAAAGCGGAACAGGGTTTAACGTGTGCGTAAGATGTTCTGCGTGCGTTCGCAACACGGGGCCTCGGTTTATAGTCTCATCATCCGAAGGACTTTTGGGGAGAGTGGAGTCTGCACTGATGTTAACTCCAGTGGGTGGAAAATATCCCCCTTGAACGGGAATCGAACCCGGGTCGTCAGATTGCGAGCGCAGTGTTCTAACCACTAGGCTATCCCGTCCCCAGACCTAAGGGAGGAAGGGGTTCAGTCACTTCACTGCTTTGTGGTGACGAGTGGCAACATCTCGGTATTTTCTTCAGATACACGGAAGTCGACCCGGGGGATTAAAAAAATTCCCCACCCTTAATTCACCAAACGCGGCTGCCGAGATTCGAACCCGCGACTCCGTGGACCCAATGAGACTGAAGTCGAACGGTCTTAACCACTCAGCTATAGCGTCTGTCTGAAAATGTTTTGAACTGAGCAAAGATTTGTTACCCCCCCAAAAAAAGATAGCAGTCTATAAAAAATAACACAGCCTAGTTGACCCGGAAGCTAAAAGTGGAGTGTGGCCTTAGGGACACGCTTCTTAGGAAAATGGCGAGTGTGTGTATAACTCTGCCATACAAAAAAACCCACACCCGAATAGTGTTATTTGTCTTAAAAGTTTGAATAACTTTTTTTTTACAAGCTGTACATCTGTTAATTTCATGACTAACAGGGCTCTCATGACTTCTTTAATTAAAACCAGTACAATCAAGTGCATTCCTTTTTTCATTTATTTATTTTTATTTTATTCTTTTATATCAAGGATAATGGAATAAGCACGTATGTGCTTCTTTTACATCCAGTCCCCGTCTGTATGCGGATTTGTGACTTCTGTCATCTGTTCCCACCGGCACACAATGGCCTACTCTTACGAAAAGCGGAACAGGATTTAACGTGTGCGCAAGATGTTCTGCAATATACGTTATAAAATAGCGAAGTTCTTCAGCTCTGTACTTT
>CM054140.1:24016536-24019036 GCA_028751875.1 Rapana venosa
ACACACAGACACACATACACACCCACACAGACACACACACAGACACACACACACACAGACACACACACACAGACACACACACAGACACTTACTCCACACTTAGATTTCCACAAATGGGCAAGTGGGTCTGTGTGTGTGTCTGTGTGTGTCTGTGTGTGTCTCTGTGTGTTACTTCCGAATGTTACTTTCTGCTGGGTTCCATCTCATTGTGGTATTTATTTTAATGAAAAAGTCGACAAAGCTGCCAAAAAGGCAGCAAAACATGATAGCTATTCAAATGTTTTAGATATTCCTCTTTCTCTTCATGAAGGTTATGCTTTGCTTCAAAATGTTTGCTAGAAACATGTGAAAAAGAAACAGGAAGAGGCTGGTTATCCCCAGCATACTTGTTCAGTTCTGGATCTTGAGAACACTCTTTGTACTCAGTACGGTTTTCGAAAATCCTGTACTAGAAAAATTGTTTCTCTAATCTACAGATTGAAATTAAATGCCTTTCGAGCAAAATTTGCCAAAAATATACAATGTATATGCGGTGAAAAATTTTCCAATGTTCATGTTCTGTATCAATGTCTAGGTTTAAAAACGTTTTTACCATCATTTCAAGATAAGTCTCTGCAGGAAGTTTTAACCAACCCAGAGTTATTATGTGAGATAGCCTTGTCTCTGTTGCAATCCCCAGTATTCTCTTTTTTGTAAAGTATGATCGTCGGAATCTACATTTTGCTTGTTTTACAGCTGCCGTTACAAGTAGTTCACAGTTGTTTGTTTTCCAACTTTAGAGTATTTTTCAATTGTTCGGGGTTTTTGTTAATTTTTTTATTTCTTTGCCATGTTTTTGCATACTGTTTATATAGTTTGGAATAGTCTTTTAATGTGCATTTATACCAACACGTATCTATTCTACTTAAAGCCCTTATCCCATTATGCTGCCCCCCCCCCCCACCCCCCCCCCCCCCCCCCTGCCTCCATCGTCTAATATCACTTTAAGTGAACAGACGTAAAATTGAAGACACACAAACACACACACACACACACACAGAGACCCACAAACAAACACACACACACAGACACCCCCCCCCCCACACACACACACACACAAACACACACACACAGATAGATAGATAGACAGAAACAGAGACAGAGACAGAGAACGAAGGAAGGGGAGGGGAGGGGTGGGGTAGGGGGACGGTAGGCAGATGAGTCAGTGTCACATATAGTTATCTATTATTAACAAGCAGTTATAAGCTGCCCGGATCGCGACACCACACAACCAGAAGTGAAAAAGCGAGTCTTGCTGCCATACTGACAAGCCAGTCCCACCTCTGTACTGTACGCGTGTGGCGACTCGTTTTTCACAGCTTCAGAATGATAGCCAACGCTGATATAATATGCTTCCATAGCGATGTTTTTGTACGGCCTTGTGTCAGTTGTTATCGTTATCATCATCAGTATCAGCAGCAGCAGCAGCAGCAGCAGTATCAGGAGTAGTAGTAGCAGCAGCAGGAGGAGGAGGAGGAAGAGGAGGAGTAGAAGTAGTAGTAGTAGTAGTAGTAGTAGTAGTAGTAGTAGTAGTAGTAGTAGTAGCAGCAGCAGCAGGAGCAGTAGTAGTAGTAGTAGTAGTAGTAGTAGTAGTAGTAGTAGTAGTAGTAGTAGTAGTATCATCACCTACTACTACAAACTACTGCTGCTGCTGCTGCTGCTGCTGTTGCTGCCGCCACCGCCGCCGCCACCACCACCACTACCACTACCACTATCACCACCACCACCACCACCACCTACTACTACTACTACGGCGACGACGACGACGACGACGACGACGACTGCTGCTGCTGCTGCTGCTGCTCCGACTACTGCTATTACGACTACTACGACTACTACGACTACTACTACTACTACTACTACTACTACTACTACTACTACTACTCCTACTACTACTACTACTACTCCTACTCCTACTCCTACTACTCCTACTCCTACTCCTACTACTACTACTACTCCTACTACTCCTACTACTACTACTCCTACTACTCCTACTACTCCTACTCCTACTCCTCCTCCTCCTCCTCCTCCTCCTCCTCCTCCTCCTCCTACTACTACTACTACTACTACTACTTCTACTCCTACTCCTACTACTACTCCTACTACTTTTGTAATCTTTTCCTGCGAAAACAGCCATTTTATAAGGCAAAAGGCTGGAATCTCTTTTCACCCAGTCATCCATTCACTCTCTCCGACTTCTAGAGATTGCAATGACTAAGATCTTCCTCACTTCACCCATCTTCAACTATCAAAAGGCCTATATACTAAGTGTAGAAATGCTGGAGCGAGGACCAAATAACTCGTGATGCTGGCAATAACCAGTAACAGCAGCTGGCGTATGTGTGTGTGCACCTGAGTGTCATCATCTGTCTGTCTGTCTGTCTGTCTTCTCGGTCTGTCTGTCTGTATTTCTGTCTGTGTCTCTATCTGTCTATCTCTGTCCTGTCTGTCTCTGTGTGTC
>CM054140.1:24024036-24056536 GCA_028751875.1 Rapana venosa
TTGTGTTGTAGTGCATTGTTGTTCTGTGTTGTGTTGTGTTGCTGTGTATTGTTGTTCTGTGCTGTGTTGTGTTGTGTTGTGTTGCTGTGTATTGTTGTTCTGTGCTGTGTTGTGTTGTGTTGTGTTGTAGTGCATTGTTGTTCTGTGTTGTGTTGTGTTGCTGTGTATTGTTGTTCTGAGCTGTGCTGTGTTGTGTTGTGTTGTGTTGCAGTGTATGTTGCTCTGTGCTGTGTTGTGTTGTGTTGCTGTGTATTGTTGTTCTGTGCTGTGTTGTGTTGTGTTGTGTTGCTGTGTATTGTTGTTCTGTGCTGTGTTGTGTTGTGTTGTGTTGCTGTGTATTGTTGTTCTGTGCTGTGTTGTGTTTTGTGTTGTGTTGCTGTGTATTGTTGTCTGTGCTGTGTTGTGTTGTGTTGTGTTGTGTTGCTGTGTATTGTTGTTCTGTGCTGTGTTGTGTTGTGTTGTGTTGCTGTGTATTGTTGTTCTGTGTTGTGTTGTGTTGTGTTGTTGGTTGCTGTGTATTGTTGTTCTGTGCTTGTGTGTGTGTTGGGTGTTGTGTTTGTGTTGTGTTGGTTGCTGTGTATTGTTGTTCTGTGCTGTGGTTGTGTTGTGTTGTGTTGTGTTGCTGTGTATTGTTGTTCTGTGCTGTGTTGTGTTGTGTTGTGTTGTGTTGCTGTGTATTGTTGTTCTGTGCTGTGGTTGTGTGTTGTTTTTTTTTTTGTGTTGTGTTTGTGTTGTGGGCTGAGCGGTGATGGAGACTACTGAGAACAAGAGGTTTAACAGTCAGTGCTGTGCTGTACTGTGCTGTGCTGTACTGTGCTGTGCTATGCTGTGCTGTGCTGTGCTGTGCTATGCTGTGCTGTGCTGTGCTGTGCTGTGCTGTGCTTTGCTGTAGTGTCGTGTCGCGTCGTGTAATGTAGTGCAAAGCAATGTAGTAGTAAAGTGTAATGCATTGTGTTGTGTTGTACTGTAGTCTAATGTACTGTTTTGCATCGTGCTGTGCTGCAATCTATTGTATTGTATTGTATTGTGTTATATTGTATTGTATTGTATTGTATCGTATCATGTTGCATCGTGTCTCCTAGTATTGCACTGCGTTGTCCTGTTGGTGTATCGTGTAGTATCGAATCGTATCGTATCACGTAGTATAGTATAGTATAGTATAGTATAGTATAGTATAGTATAGTATAGTATAGTATAGTATAGTATAGTATAGCGTAGCGTAGCGTAGTATAGTATAGTATAGTATAGTATATAGTATAGTGTAGTATAGTATAGTATAGTACAGTATAGCATAGCATAGCATAAAATAGCATAGAATAGTGTAACATAGCAGAGTAGAGTATAGTAATGAATTGCACGCTACTTTCATTTGGTTTTTTCCATTTCATTTTCATACCACTTTAAGTCATGGCAGATTTCTCTGCGTGAAATTCGGGCTGCTCTCCCCTGTGAAAGCGCATCGCCACAAGAGCAGCGCCACCCTTTTTTTTCCTGTCTGCAACTGTAACTGTTTCCCTATCAGAGTGGCTTTTTTCTACAGAATATTGCCAGGGACAACTCTCTTGCTGCCGTGGGTTCTTTTACGTGCGCTCAATAATTTTATGCAACACACTGGACCTCGGTATATCGTCTCATCCGAAAGACTAGCACCCAGACCACCACTCGTGGTCTAATGGATGGGGGAAAAGTTTTAGGCCCAAACGGGGATCGAACCACCACACACTTCCGACCTAGGCAGGCGCGTTACCTCTAGACCACCAATGTGATCCCTATTGGGAGACAATTTCTAAGGGCATCTGAAAACCAACCTTTTCTACATAAAGTAGAAGGTGGAAACTTGGGTCCTTTAAAAAAAAATATTAGGGAGGGGGAGGGGGCAACGAAAGGTATCAGTCACACCAAAGTCTGTAATAATATTCTAATTCATTTAGTGGCAATAACATTACAAAAAATAAAGGCTAGTTTATTCAAAATCCATATGGAGCGTCAATTATTTCACGTCATTGCCGAACAATATTTTTCTGGGTTTTTTGTTGTTGTTTGTTTCCTATTCAGTCTACATTATTTCGGTGTGAATATCAAATGCGTCATGTTCTATTTGATGCAAATTTGTTCAGCTGTCGCCCTTGATTCTTGTATAATTATGTTAAGATGTTAAGAGTACTCAAAAAAGCCTTGCTTGTTATACTACTCATTTCATGTATTAGCGCTATGTTGTTTCTGAACTGATACATTTTTGTTTAAACCAAATGCATCAAACCGATCGAGGAGAAGAAAAAAGGGCTTTCCGCATCAATAGTATATAACATGCAGGGTTTCATGTTTCTGTAAAGCGCAAGCAAGGTCTGATATTGGGACGGTCACAGGGCTACAATAGGCTGCCACTTGAAGTGACAGACTAACACTGGCTGACATAGTAGGATTGATTTGATTGACAGGCTGATTGATTTACTGACACTTTGTGGTAGAGAGTGCATGACACACACCGATCCTCCGTCTTGTGTCTGTGTGTGTGTGTGGGGGGGAGTTGTGTGTGTATGTGTGTCTGTGTCTGTGTGTGTATGTGTGAGTGTGAGTGTGTCTTTGTTAACTTTTGCTTTTTAGAATGGAGGGAAGGGAGTGGTGGTAGGTTTTTCTTGGATCCTTTGTTGCTTGGTTTTTGTTGTGGTGGTGGTTGTGGTGGTTGTTGTTGATGTTGTTGTGAGTGTGTGCGTGTATCTGTGTGGTTTTCTTTGTCAATGTTTGGTTTGGGAATGGAGGGAGGGAAAGGTACGGGGTTTGTTTTTGGTTTGGGTTTCTTTTTCTGAGGTTGTTTCGTGTGTTTTTTGGGGGAAGGGTGTTAGCTTTTATTCTGTTGCGTTTTTGTGAGTGTCAATTGCTAAGGCAATAATACATCTGTGTCAGTCAGTCATCTGTGTCAGTCAGTCAGTCTGTGTCAGTCATCTGTGTCAGTCAGTCAGTCATATGTGTCAGTCAGTCAGTCATCTGTGTCAGTCAGTCATCTGTGTCAGTCAGTCATCTGTGTCAGTCAGTCAATCATCTGTGTCAGTCAGTCATCTGTGTCAGTCAGTCAATCATCTGTGTCAGTCAGTCAATCATCTGTGTCAGTCAGTCAGTCATCTGTGTCAGTCAATCATCTGTGTCAGTCAGTCAATCATCTGTGTCAGTCAGTCAGTCATCTGTGTCAGTCAATCATCTGTGTCAGTCAGTCATCTGTGTCAGTCAGTCAATCATCTGTGTCAGTCAGTCAGTCAGTCAGCTGTGTCAGTCAGACAGTCATCTGTGTCAGTCAGACAGTCATCTGTGTCAGTCAGACAGTCATCTGTGTCAGTCAGTCAGTCATCTGTGTCAGTCAGTCAGTCACGGACAGAGTGTGTTCAATAACGGTGCCACTAGAATTGGTGGCAAGCAGCCGGCACTAAGTTATTGATGCTGACTGACAAAGCCCTCAGGGCTACTGCCTGCCTGCCTGCCTGCCTGCCTGCCTGCCATACAGACTAAAGGCCCTCACTGCATGTCCTTCTGGTCAAGCAAGAGGGCCGGCCAGACATGTCTAGTCTGAGGGGTGACAGGCCGTGAACTGAGAGAGGAAGAGAGAGAGGAAGAGAGGTGGGGATGGGGGTGGGATTGCATCATTGATTGGCAGTGTAGAGAGAGGCCTTCGTTTCGGTTACTAAGGATGTATGTAGTCCACCTTCTCTGGAAAAGAAGAATTTATTGATGATGGATTGATTGATTATTGGATGTCGTGAGTGATAGCGGGGTGTTGTTGTTTTTTTTGGTATATCTCCTTTTTTTTGTTCGGGTTTTTTAGGGATCTGTTTTTATTGATTTATAGTTTTAAATGATTTGATAAGCGTTTTTCTGTCTTTATTTGTTTCTTGTTGATAAATATCTATAGATACATTGTTGTGTATTTATTTGGATTATTATGGATTTGTTTGTTTCTATGTATAAATGTATATCTATTTATTCATTTCCTTTGTTTTGTTCGTATTTCTCTTTTCATCGCCCCCCCCCTCACCACCCCCCCCTTCTTTGTTTTAACAGTTTATTCCCAAAGTTAAAAGAAACGTCTCCCGTTAACAGCCTTAATCCCAAACTGCTGGGTGACCTCAACTTCTACACTGTAAATGCACATAATTATTTGTGTTTGGCTTTTCCTTCCATTGATTAGGCAACAGCTTGTGGCCGAGAGAGAAAACAGCTAGCTGAGAGTAAAGCTCCTAGCGGGCGTGAAAGTCATGACTTCAGTCAGCACAGAGAGCGGCAAAGATGGGTAGGATGAACACGGGCAAGATGCTATTCAGACCTTACATCCTATGAGTCCTCTAGCTTTTTTTTTCAAACAGTGATTAGATGACAACAACAACCCATTCCAAAAGTATTGTATTGTGGCTGTCAGTACGTTCAAACAATCCACTCCACCCCTTAATTAACGCACGTTGAGTTGCGTATTATAAGCATGTCGCGAATAACACTTTTGAAAAATCACATTGTGATCAAAATGTGATTCTTCTTTTGTGCCAAAAAAAAGTGCTGCACCTATTTTTTGTTTAAACGGATGTTTGTTTAAAGTTTGATACTAACTACTTACATTTCGTAATTTTGGTAGAATAACAAGTTATCTTATCACAGTCCTGTCTAAACACACAAACACACACGCTCTGAGGGTTGTCTGAACAATAGTTGACCATAATATCGACATTGGGCCATTGACAAGTGAAAGATGTATTGATTTTTTTCTAAACATTGTAAGATTGTTTCATGTCTTCAAATTGTTTCTAAACCATTTTGAGGTATCACGCTTCTTGATGACTCTGGAACGTTTACCAGCGATTTCTGTTTTTATTTTTTTGTTGAGCGCTCTAGCTTCATTATCAACACACTCATCCCTGTGTTCGGTCCCCATACAAGCCTGCCTGGTCATGTCTCGTTGTGTATAGCCCCCCCCCCCCCTCCCTCTCCCTGCCCCCTACCCCAAGCCCTGACTTAAACGGCTGCTGCCTGTGTGGCAATGAAGAAGAACAAGCATTGACCATTAACTACCGATGGGTCTCATCGACTTCCCCATCGATTAACCGTTCATTTTTCTAGCGCCCCGATCAATGGCAATGGCCGGCTGAAGTGTTGCTGCTTCGGGTTGCTGCCTGCTGATTGGCCCAGCGATTGTCTGTGTCATTATGTCTGTGTGTTGCATTATAGCGTGCCATTTCTAGCGGCTACAGATTTCTCTGCTTGAAATTCAGGACTGGTCTTCGCTTTCCCAGGGAAAGCGGGTCACTGCTGCCACATAATTATTTTGTTAAGAATTGTTATACATCATTTTTTGTTTATCAGCTTGTGCATCCGCTTCCCTTTTAAGAGAGTACTGGTTATTTCTGTTATCTGCTCATCCATTTTTGTTTTGTTTTGTCTGATCTTGTTTTTGCAACATGTTCAGACATTGGTTGTTATTTTTGTTACTACACGGCACCTCATTGGTTGTTGCAGGCATTCGTTTGCACATCCGGGGCAAGGCGCATGCGGAGTGGAAGATTTCCCGTGCTGGGGAGCGACGCACTGTCCGACAGGATGAACACTACATCGACGACAGACAGACCCTGTGGGGCAAAGGTTCGATTCCCTGTCTGTGTTAGGACTGTGTCAGAGAGATCGGTCTTTGTTGTTGTTGTTTTTTTGGGGGGCGTCGTTTTGTTTTGAAATGGTTTCCTAAACATTATGTTACGTTCAGTTCTTCTGTCATACACTGTTTTTTTTAAGAAAACATAACGCTGGTATGAGTGTAGGGTGTGTTTTAAAAAAAAAAAAAATTAAGTGAAGATGGCGTCACAAAAAACGCAAGAGTAATCTTGACAGGACAACGATTACTATCATTATAGCCCTGTCACAACATACAAATGATTGTAGTTGCTATGCTCACGAGAACGTGCTAGTGTAAAACAACACACACACACACACACACACACACACACACACACACACACACACACACACACACACACACCAGGGTGATGAAGACTAATGGAGGAAGCTCTCTGATACCATTACGCCAGTACAGCGTACAAAAGGCTTTAGTGTAGCAGGGTAAAATATCGTGTAATAAATCACTGCATCCCGGGACCCAAGGAAATTGGAAGAAGAAGAATTGGAAGAGACAGAGAGTAAACATTTTATGGAGGAAAAGAGAGAGAGAGAGAGAGAGAGAGAGAGAGAGAGAGAGAGAGAGAGAGAGAGTGAGTGAAGAGTGAGAGAGAGAGAGAGAGAGAGAGAGAGAGAGAGAGAGAGAGAGAGAGAGAGAGAGAGAGAGAGAGAGAGAGAACAGACAGATTGACCTTGAAGAAACATTTACAGACAAAATGATGAATGTGAAGAGAACTAGACATTCTGACGCAGATTTTCGATACTTTCAAAAATCCAAAACAAAACGATATAGAAGACGACAAAAACGAAGCCCTAGAAAAGGAGAGAAAGGAAAGATGAAGAATAAGCTACAGAAAAGAAGAAGAAGAAGAAGAAAAAGAGGAGGAGGAGAGGGGGGTGAACGATGAGGGTAAGGGGGCGTGTGAAGAAGAAGAAGAAGAAGAAGAAGAAGAAGAAGAAGAAGAAGAAGAAGAAGAAGAAGAAGAAGAAGAAGGAGAAGAAGAAGAAGAAGAAGAAGAAGAAGAAGAAGAAGAAGAAGAAGGAGAAGAAGAAGAAGAAGAAGAAGAAGAAGAAGAAGATGATGATGATGATGATGATGATGATGATGATGATGATGATGATGGTGAAGAAGAAGAAGAAGAAGAAGAAGAAGAAGAAGAAGAAGAAGAAGAAGAAGAAGACTCAAGAAGAAGAAAACAAAGAATATACCCCCAAAATACTAAAACAACAGGAAAATGTGGAGAAGCAATAACGATGATGAGACAGCAGCAAGAAACGTAAAGAATGGACAGGGGGGGAAAAGCGAAGGCAAAAATGTAGACAAGAAACACACCAAAACACACACACACACACACACAAAGACAAGACAACACAACACAACAACAGACCAACACACACACACACACACACACACACACACACACACACACACACACACACACACACACACAACACAACACACACACACACACCACAAGACAAGACAATACAGCACCATACCACACACAGACACACACACACACACACACACACACCACAAGACACACAACACAGCCCCATATCACACCACAAGACAACACAACACACATACAACACACACACAACACACCAAAACACACACACACAACACACACACACACACACACACACACACACACACACACACACCAAAACGCAACACACACACAACAACACACACACACACAACACAACACAACACACCACAACCCAACCCACACACACACACACACACACACACACACACACACACACACACACCCCTCCACACACACACACACACACACAACACACACACATACACACAACACACACACAAAGAGAGTGAGACAGACAAACAGACACACACACACACACACACACACACAACACACACACATACACACAACACACACACAAAGAGAGTGAGACAGACAAACAGAACACACACACACACACACACACACACACACACACACACACACACACAGAGGCTGATGAAGACTAATAGAGGAAGCTCTCCAACACCATTACCCCAGTAGAGGAGGTGCCCATCCCTATGCCCTGCTGTTGTGTCGCTGATTTGGCAGGGTGGGGGTGGGGGAGCGGTGGGGGGGGGGTGGAGAGGAGTGGGAGGTGGGGAGGGGGGGGGGGGGTCGGTGCCGGGGATCGAAAATGATTTTGCTAAACCGGGGGGGGCATAAATCCCCCAAACCTCTCTAATCTTGAACGGAGGCTCCACCCTTCCTTCCATTAATGCCTGAAAGCCTGAGGTGATTCTGTCCCCCCCCCTTCTTCACTTCACTTCTTCTGTCTGTCTTTCAGTCTGTCGTCTGTTGTCTTTCTGTCTGTCTCTGTCTGTCTGTCTGTGTTTGTCTGTCTGCTGTCTATATGTCTGTCTGTCTGTCTCTGTTTGTCTGTCTGTCTATATGTCTGTCTGTCTCTGCTCCAGTCTCTTGTCTCTGTCTGTCTCTTTTCTTTTCTCTTTGTCTTCTCCCTGTCTCTGTCTCTCTGTCTGTCTGTCTCTCGCTGTCTGTCTCTCTTTTCCTCTGTCACTGTCTCTTTCTCTCTGTCTCTCTATCTGCTCTCTATCTCTCTCTCTGTGCCTCTCTGTCTCTCTCTGCCTCTCTATCTCTCTTGTATCTCTTTGTCTCTCTCTCTCATCTCTCTCTCTCTCCCTCTCTTCCCTCTCTCTCTCTCTCTCTCTCTCTCTTCTCCCTGTCTGTCTGTCTCTCTCTGTCTGTCTGTTTTTCTGTCTCTGTCTCTCTCTCCCTCTCTGCTGTCTGCTCTCTCTCTCTCTCTTCTCTCCTCTCTCTCTTCTCTCTCTCTCTCTCTGTCTCTCTCTCTCTCTCCTCTGTTTTTCTGTCTCCTGTCTGTCTGTCTGTCTGTCTGTCTGTCGTCTGTCTGTCTGTCTGTCTCTCTCTCTCTCTCTCATCTCTCTCTCTCTCTTCTCTCCTCTATCTCTCTCTCTCTCTCTCTCTCTCTCTCCCCTCCCTCTTCCAAGGCTGCCTCGTCTCTCACCTTACTCTCCTCCTCTTAGTCTCTGTCCCGTATTTGCCACCCCCCCTCCACCACCACCACCCAACCCCGGCCCCCCCCCCCTCCACCCCCCACCCCTCCCTCCTTCCTTTCCTCTCTTTCCTGACATTCATTCATCCTTCCTCCTTCACCACCACCCCCCCCCCCTCACACACACCCTCACAAAAGAAGGAAAAACCCCCAGAAAAGTCAATTTCCTCTCTGTCCACAATGAACTGTGTCCACCCACTATCAGTTCGGATTTGTGTCAAGTTGGTTTGGGTTTTTTTTTTCGTACTGGACACGTTAGTGTGTGTGTGTGTGTGTGTGTGTGTGTGTGTGTGTGTGTGTGTGTGTGTGTGTGTGTGTGTGTGTGTGTGTGTGTGTGTGTGTGTAGTGTGTGTGTGTGTGTGTGTGTGTGTGTGTGTGTGTGTGTAGTGTGTGTGTGTGTGTAGTGTGTGTGTGTGTAGTGTTGTGTTGGGAGTGTGTGTGTGTTTGGTGTGGTGTGTGTTGTGTGTTTATGTTGTGTTGTGTGTGTGTTTGTAGTGTTCTGTTGTGTGTGTGTGTTTGTTGTGTTGTGAGTGTGTGCGTGTTTGGTGTAGTGTAGTGTGTGTGTGTGTGTGTTTGTGTGTGTGTGTTATGTGTAAGTGAGTTTGTTTGTTTTGTGTGTGTGGGTTTGTGTGTGTGTGTTTGTGTGTGTCAGTGTGTGTGTGCGAGTGTGTGTGTTTGTGTATTGTGTGTGTGTTGTGTTTGTGTGTGTTATATATGTGTGTAGGTGTGTGTAAGTGAGTGTGTGTTTTTTGTGTTTGTGTGTGTGGTGCGGTGGGTGTTTGTGAGTGTGTGTGTGTTGTGTGAGAGAGAGAAGAGAGAGAGAGAGAGAGAGAGAGAGACAGAGACAGAGTACAGAGAGAGAGAGACTGAGAGAGACTAGAAGAAGAAGAAAGAAGAAGAAGAGAAAAGTAAAACTTTTCTTAACACTTTAGATTCGATTGAGAAGAGACAAAAAAAGGAAGATAAGGAAAGAGGCTATGGGAGACCGTTGTTTGCACGCGCGCTCATACACACACACGCACGCTCACGCACACATACACGCACGCACACACACTCTCACGCACACATGCACGCACGCACGCACACACACACGCGCACGCACGGACATGCATGCACACACATCATTTAGCTGTTTTATTTTAGTTATTCTTTAATTTCAAGGATAATGCAATAAGCATACATGGTGCGAACACAAGGGTCATCAGCTCTAAGGTGTTATATCCTTTGTCACTGGAGAATCTCTGCTTCTTGCACAATCTGTCACACAAGATGAAGACAGATGAAGACAGACAGATGAAGACAGCACCACACACACACTACACACACACACACTACACACTACACACACACTACACACACACACACTACACACACACATATACACACACACATACACATTCCAACAAATCCACCACTGAACTTTCACTCCTCCCTCTCCTCCCCCCCCCCTTTCTCCTCACCCTCTCCATCCTCCGTTATAATCTGTTCCACTTTTCGGAAGAGTAGGCCATAGAGTGTCGATAGGAACGGATGACAAAATTTACCAAAAAACTGCATAGACACATAACTGGATGTAAAAAAAAAGCACATGAATGCTTATTCCATTATCCTCGAACTAAAAGAATAAAGAACAAATAAATAAATAAGTAAATAAATAAATCCTCCTTCCAAATTTCAGTTTTGTTTCAGAAGCTAACGATGACGCCACCAATGTTTCCATCATGCCTCGCGGCAACCACTCGTTTCCGTTCGAATTTAAACCTGCATACACTCGGGGAATGGATGTAAAAAAAAAAAGCACATGAATGCCTATTCCATTATCCTCGAACTAAAAGAATAAAGAACAAATAAATAAATAAATAAATCCTACTTCCAAATTTCATTTTTCTGTGTGTGTGTTTTAGAAGCCAACGATGACGCCACCAACGTTCCCATCATGCCGCGCGGCTACCACACGTTTCCCTTCGAATTCAAACTTCCGGAGTCGGCGCTGCCGTGCTCTTTCGAGAGTAAGTACGGAACGGTGCGCTACTACATCCGGGTGACGCTGGATATCCCCTACGCCTCCAGTCCGCAGGGAGTGAAGTACTTCACCATCATCGGCCCTCACATCGACTGCATGGATGAGAGGCTGCTGGTCAGTAACCTCACCTACTTGCTTGCCTGCTTGCCTGCTTGCTTGTTTGCTTGCTTGCTTGCCTGCTTGCTTGTTTGCTTGCTTTGCTTGCTTGCTTGCTTGCTTTGTCCAGTCTGGTCACTCTTAATCTGTTTCTGGTCCCGGGTGATCTGGAATGACGTCTCTCTCTATATCTCTCTCTCTATATCTCTCGCTCGCTCTCGCTCGCTCGCTCTCTGTCTCTCTCTCTGTCTCTCTCTCTCTCTCTCTCTCTCTCTCTCTCTCTTTTCTCTCTCTTTCTCCTCTTTTCTCTCTCTTTCTCCCTCCTTCTCTCTCTCTCTATCCATCCTTCTCTCTCTCTCTCTCTCTGTCTCTCTCTCTCTCTCTCTCTCTCTCTCTCTCCCTTTCTCTTTCTCTCTCTTTCTCCCGCTCTCTCTCTCTCTCTTTATTTCTCTCTCTCGCTCTCTCTCTCTCCCTCCCTCTCTCTCTCTCTCGCTCTCTCTCTCTCCCTCCCTCTCTCTCCTCTCTCTCTCTCTCTCGCTCTCTCTCTCTCCCTACCTCTCTCTCTCTCTTGCTCTCTCTTCTCTCTCTCTCTCTCTCTCCTCTCTCTCTCTCTCTCTCTCTCTCTCTCTCTCTCTCTCTCTCTCTCTTTCTCTCGCCCAAAGCCTACCTACCACACTTTTTAATCCAGTTTAAATCTATTCCAAAACTTAAGATTTTTCTTCTCTCCTGTTTCATCTCATAATTATCTCCGTGTGTGTGTGTGTGTGTGTGTGTGTGTGTGTGTACATTTGAAATTGTTAAGATCGTTAATTGTTATCGGTTGTATGTGTAATAATATGTTGAATGCTAGCACTTTCATTTGGGTGGTTGATTTTTTTAACAAGATATAGCGCTATATAAATTCTATTTTTATCATTATTGTTATTATTATCTTAAGGGATATATGTTAGTGTTTCGGTGATCTAGAGGTAACGCACCTGCCTAGAAAACGAAAAGTCCGGGTCGGAAGTGTGCAGTGGCTGGAACCTGGTTTGGGCCTGAAATTCTCTCCCCCCCCCCCCCCCCCCTATCCATTAAGGCCACGAACGGTGGTAGTGGTCTGGGTGCTAGTCTTTCGGATGAAACCATAAACCGAGGTCTCGTGTGTTACACATAATTATTTAGCGCACATAAAAGAAACAACGGTAACAAGAGAGTTGTCCTGACAATAAAGTAAAGGTGACCTATAAGGTGGTAGGGGAGCGAGGCATCAGAGACCTCAACTTCTCCAAGGGCCAGCATATTGAGGGCGGCGCCCATCTCCTCTCCCTCGCTGCTTTACCTTCCCTGACCCTAAAGAGGGCAGGTACCCGTTTACAGCTGAGTGAACTGGGGAGACTGTTCTTAAGCCAGGGCGCGCAAACGGTCACCCATCCTAATGGTAACCACGCTCGACGCTGCTTAACTTGGCTGGGGGAAAGCGAGTGTTCTGACCACTGAGCTGTCCTGTCCCTCCCTGGCAATATTATGTAAAAAAGAAAATTTTAAAGCCACTCTGGTAGGGAAACAAATACAGCTGCAGACAGGAACAGAAAAAATGGGTGGCGCTGCTCTTGTGGCGACGGGCTGTCCCTGGGGGAGAGCAGCTGGAACTTCAAGCAGAGAAATCTGTCGTGACTTAAAGTGGTTTACAATACTGAACTTGAACAAGATTTGATATTAAATAATGAAAAAAAACCTACTCCCCGTAGGGATGTCAGTATGACTAGCATCCCGACCTTCTGGAAATTCTTCGCTAAAGAATTCCCGCTTTTCTATCCCTCCTTTTTGTGTCTGCCAATACTAGAGTTTTGTCAGGTATGCAGACAGACCGACAGAGACAGAGAGAAAGAGAGACAGCCTGACAGGCCGACAGACAGACCAAGAGGTCCCAAACGAGTACTGAGCCTCAATACAGAAGGAAGGTGGCAGGATGGTTAAGATGTTCGCCTGCCAACAAGTAAACCGTGAGGGGTTGTGGGTTCGATTCTCAGCCTCGCCCTTTCTTCCCAGTTTGACCAAACAAAAAATCGAACTGAATGTCAAAGTCCTTCGGATGAGACTATAAACCGAGGCCCCGTGTTCGAACGCACGCAGAACATCTTGCGCACACGTTAAATCCTGTTCCCGCTTTTCGGAAGAGTAGGCCATTGTGTGCCGGTGGAAACAGATGACAAAATTTACAAAACCGCATACACACGGGGACTGGATGTAAAAAAAAGCACATGAGTGCTTATTCCATTATTCTCGATGTAAGAGAATTTCTTTTAAAATTTAAAACACAGGCGTGACATGTATGGGCTGCTAATACATTTTGTGTACCAAAACCCACTAAGGTAAAGGTAAAGGTGTCCCATAACCTATAAGGTCGTAGGGGAGCGAGGCGTCAGAGACCTCAACTTCTCTAGAGGCCAGCATATTGAGGGCGGCGCCCATCTCCTCTCCCTCGCTGCTTTAGCTTCCCTGACCCTAAAGAGGGTAGGTACCCATTTACAGCTGGGGGAACTGGGGGAACTGTACTGAAGCCAAGGCGCGCAAACGGTCACCCATCCAAGTGGTAACCACGCTCGACGCTGCTTAACTTGGCTTGGGGAAAGCTTGTGCTCCGACCACTGAGCTATCCGGTTCCTCCCTGGCAATATTATGTAGAAAAAAGCCACTCTGGTAGGGAAACAAATACAGTTGCAGACAGGAAAAGAAGAAAAAAATGGGTGGCGCTGCTCTTGTGGCGACGCGCTCTCTCTGGGGGAGAGTAACCGGAATTTCACGCAGAGAAATCTGCCTTGACTTTAAGTGGTATATCATAATATTGAACTTGAACAAGTTCTGGTATTGATTTTGTTCTTCTTTTAAATCCACTTCTCCTGGGTGAATGTCGGGGGCCTGTCAGTATAAATAGCATCCCCCATCTTCTGCAAATTCTTTGCTAAAGGAATTCTCCCTTTTCTATCCCTTCTTTTTTTTTATGTGTCTGCCAGTAACTAAGAAAATGGACCCAACCAACGCTGTCCTTATTTCTCTATTGAAATAATCAAGTAGTCTTCTGGAATCTTCTGGAGTCTTCTGGAGTCTGGAGTCTTTTCCTTTTACAGACGCCTGCTCAGGGCTCGGCCAAGAGGAACCAGTGCAGCCTGTGCTGCGGCAAGGGCCCGCTGCTGATGAGGGCCATGCTGGAGCGCACTGGGTACTGCTGCGGGGAAAACGTCCGCCTCAAAGTGGAGATCCAGAACGGGGCAGACCACGACGCCTGGGTTCGATGCCAGCTGGTGCAGGTAGAGAGATTTGGGGAAGAGAGAACGAGAGAGAGAGGGGGGAGAGGGAGAGGGAGGGGGAGGGAGAGGGAGGAGGGAGAGAGAGGGTGGGAGTAGAGAGAGGGAGGGAGAGAGAGGGGGGAGGGAGGGAGAGAGAGAGGGAGAGGGAGTAGAGAGAGGGGAGAGAGAGGGGGGAGAGAGGGGGGAGGGAGAGAGAGGGTGGAGGGAGGGGGAGGGAGAGGGGGGAGGGAAGGGGAGAGAGAGGGGGGAGAGGAGAGGAGGAGGGAGGGGGCAGAGAAGAGAGATAGGGGGGGGAGAGAGATCCTCACTTTGTTGAATAAGTTTGTTTTGTTGGGGGGAAGGGGGGGGGGGGGGGGTGGAGGAGGGGGCTTGTACTAAAATATGGTGATGGTTTTGTTTAGGCATCTAGCTGTGTTGTTGTTTTGTTGTTGCGTTGTTGGTAAGGTTTTCTTTTCGTTTTGTGTTGTTGAGTGTTTTGTGATGGTTTGGAGATTTTAGTGTGTTGTTGGTTTGTTTGGGGTTGTTTTTTTTGGGTTTGGGGGTTTTGAGAGGGTAGGGGCGGTTATGGGGCTGAGATTTGTTTGTGTGGGGTTGTTGTTGTTGTTTTATTAGGTTGAAAGGGGTTGAAGAACTCACCCCCAAAAAACAGGAATCCTGGTTTTTACCTACCCATGTTCTTGTCTGCAAAACTCGAGAAGTAGAAACAGAAAAAGAAAGAGAAAAGAAATGCTATCATTCTTTCAATCAGGTATCCTGGAGAGAAAAAACACATCCCCACCCCCACCCAACCCACCTTATTCCCCCCCCCCCCTTATTCCTCCCATTTCTTTTCTCTCTCTCTCTCTCTCTCTTCTCTCTCTCTCTCTCTTCTCTCTCTCTCTCTCTTCTCTCTCTCTCTCTCTCTCTCTCTCTCTCTCTCTCTCTCTCTTCTCTGGTGTATTGTGAGCCCAAGGCCGATGTACTATTAAACCATTTCAGAGTTCAGAGTTCTCGAGTTCTCTCTCTCTCTCTCTCTCTCTCTCTCTCTCTCTCTCTCTCTCTCTCTCTCTTTCTCTGTCTCTCTCTCTGTGGTGTATTGTGGCCCAAGGCCGATGTACCCTTAAACCATTTCAGAGTTCAGATCTCTCTTCTCTTCTCTCTCTCTCTCTCTTCTCTCTCTCTCTCCTCTCTCTCTCTCTCTCTCTCTCTCTCCTCTCTCTCTCTCCTTCTCTCTCTGGTGTATTGTGGCCCAAGGCCGATGTACCATTAAACCATTTCAGAGTTCAGAGTTCTCTCTCTCTCTCTCTCTCTCTCTCTCTCCTCTCTCTCTCTCTCTCTCTCTCTCTCCCTCCCTCCCTCTCCTTCTCTCTCTCTCTGGTGTATTGTGGCCCAAGGCCGATGTACCATTAAACCATTTCAGAGTTCAGAGTTCAGAGTTCTCGCTCTCTCTCTCTCCCCCTCTCCCTCTCTCTCGCTCTCTCTCTCGCTTTTTCCTTTGCGTTTTTCTTTGGGAGGGAAAGGGAATGGGTGGGTGGGGCTGAGGGCATGGTGTAAAGAAGCTGTAAGCTTATCCATTTACCCTCAATAAAAAATTTCGTATTCGTATTCTCTCAACAACAAAAAACACTGTCGCAACATCTTCTCTGCTCCTCTTCTCTTCTCTCTTCTTCTCTCTCTCTCTCTCTCTCTCTCTCTCAAGAAAACCAACTGACGCAACTTTCTCTGCTCTCTCTTCTCTCCTCTCCAAGAAAAACCAACTGACGCAACATCTTCTCTGCCTCTCTCCTCTCTCCTCTCTCTTCTCTCTCTCTCTCTCTCTGTGTCTCTGTGCTCTGGGCACAGCACGTGGAGTTCTTCATCAACAAGGGCGTGCTGGGGCTGAGCAAAGAGGTGCGGCACGTGATCGCGGAGGCGGAGTCGGAGCGGGTGAGCGCCCACAACAGCTGCACCCTCACCTCGCTGAGCGACAGGATGGCGGTGCCCGTGTGTCCGCCCACCATGGTGGAGGTGTGTGGCCTGGTGCAGATCTACTACTCCTTGCAGGTCAGAGGCCACGGGTGGATGGGTGGGTGTGTGGGGGGTGGGGGGTGGGGGGGTGTGGGGGTGGGGGGGTCAGAGGTTGTTGATTGTGATTGGTTGTGAGGGAAGGAGGGGGGGGTGTTTGTGTGGTTTGGTCTTTCTTTCGTTAGATATTGGTCTGTTGAACTAGAGGAGTATTTTTTTTTTTGTTTTTGGTGGGGGGGGGGGGGGGGGGGGTTGAGTTTGTGTTGTGAGTGGGTTAGGTTGGGTTGGGGTTTTTGTTTTTGTTTTATGCACGCCCATGTTCTCAGGTTGTGGCTTTGTGTTGGATTTCATGTGCCCCCTTTTGGGGGTTTTCTTGAAATGAATGTTGAATCTTGGAAGGGATTGGATATTTGTTGTGCTATGGATGTAAATATAAAATCTAAGAAGAAGGAGGAGGAGGAAGAGGAGAAGAAGAAAGAGAGAGAGAGAGAGATTTCCATAGGTGCTGATATCATTATCTTGACATGTCAGACATGGCAGCTTGCCTGAATGAAGCACAAATAACTCCACAGGATGGGGACAAGCTGGACTGGGGAAAACTTAGTGCTGCCCTTTCTATTCCCGAAATAGTCTTTGTTTGTTTCTACAAGGATCTACACAGAGGCTGTATGGGCATACAACTGAGGAAGTTGATGCGAAATAGATCCTAAATGGATCTGTGTAATCTGGATATACATCTCAAATCTGACCATGTAGAATACATGGCTAGACCTGACCACTTAGAATACATGGCTAGATCTGACCACTTAGAATACATGGCTACATCTGACCATTTGGAATTCATGGCTACATCTGACCATTAGAATTCATGGCTACATCTGACCATTTGGAATTCATGGCTAGACCTGACCATTTGGAATACACCGTAACTATTCCAAACTAAAGTCTACGTTCATTTTGCACAGGGACTCACTAGGAGCTCTATGTCTCATACATTTCAAAATAATGTTTGTGTGTAGCAGCTTAGTGTGTTTTATTTTCACTGAACAGGTTTACACTGTCTACCTGAGTGGTACGGTTGAAAATGTTCGTGTGTCCCTGTACTATAGGTATTACCTTTTGGTTTAAAGGACCAACAACCTAGCCTTTTTGCTAATGTAAGATCCTGATGTTGACTATTTTTTTTTAAAATTTCAACTCTTATTTCGTGCAGTATCAAACTGAGCAAGAATCCTGGGAGGCCAAATCAGAAACAACATTGTCGAAATCTGTATAATTATCGTATATTACTGCTGGTCTGTATAGCGCTGACACATCTTTTCCAGTTCTGACACAGAGTCCCAATAGTTATTGTTGTGGCAGCTGACGCTGTCTCTGACACTAAGCACAGATGTGAAAATAATAATAATAACAATGTATGGAATTTATATAGCGCTGAATCTTGTAAAGTAAACAAATTGAAGCGCTTGTATTCAAATCATTCACACGCATGCAACCGTCCACAAATATCAGGATCAACAAATAACAAATTTATACACACACATACAGCTCAACACGCTTAGATGGGGTGGTGGTGGTGAAGGTAGCAACTGAAAAGTAGAAAGGATAACAGGGGAAGATCTCAGGTAGGAAATAAGTATGTTTTGAGGCTGGATTTGAAAGTATCAAATGAAGGCTTTAGGCGAAGTGGGAGAGGAAGGTTGTTCCATGTGGACGGACCAGAAACAAAGAAAGAGCGTCGGCCAACAAGTGGTTTGTTTGAATCTGGGTGTTCGAAAGCACAAAGTATCTGCGGCTGAACGAAGGGAACGGGATGGAGTGTACAGGTGAAGACAGTTACAGAGAAAGGAGAGAGAAGATTTGTGAATATTGATCTTATACTTTACTCTTTGTGGTACAGAGATGCGGGAGGCTATAATGCGTGACAAATATAGCCATTACCAAGAAATACTGCTACAAACAAGAGGTATTGTGCTAGGAATGAGCAAAGTAATATATTCCCATCAACAAAAATATAGTATAACTCTTATCCGGGAAACGCCTATTTGGTAAACCAATCAGTATGTGTAACAACGCACTTTACAGTGCGTGTGTGTGTAGTGAAGGAAGGTGGCAGGATGGTTAAGACGTTTGCCTGCCAACAAGTAAACCGTGAGGTTCTGGGTTCGATTCCCAGCCTCGCCCTTTCTTCCCAGTTTGACCAAAAAAATCCAACTGAATGTCAAAGTCCTTCAGATGAGACTATAAACCGAGGCCCCGTGTGCGAACGCATGCAGAACATCTTGCGCACACGTTAAATCCTGTTCCGCTGTTCGAAAGAGTAGACCATTGTGTGCCGGTGGGAACAGATGACAAAATTTTAAAAACCGCATACACACGCAAAAAAAAAAGTCATCTGAGCGCTTTGATTTGTTGCTTTACAAGATTCAGCGCTATATAAATTCCATGCATTATTATTATTATGTGTGCATTCGTGCACGCGTGCGTATGTGTGTGCGTGCGTGCGCGCGTGTGTGTATGCGTGCGTGTATGCGTGTGTGCGTGCGCGCTTACGAACACACGCACAGCGTGACAAGGTATGAAGAAAGAAATAATGATTACAACGCGCATGCCACTTCCTTACAAAAACCAAAGCCAAGAAATGCATAAGGAAACATTGAACTGACTCCTAAGAATTTCTCTCCCCCCCCCCCCCCCCCTTTTTTTTCACCTTTGGCCACCATGTGGATGATGGTGATGAGGGGAGGGGGGGGGGGGAGAGTGTATCCTCCAATCGATCGATAGGGGAAAAACCACGTGACAGCTGTTTCTTTTTCCTGTCAGCTTTTTCTGGAGACGGAACAAGAGAAAGAGGCAGCGGAAATAGACCTACCCGTCACCATAGCAACCCTCCCTTTCCGAATTCCCAACACGCCTACACCAGAAATTCATTATGGTGAGTACTGCAGGTAGTGTATATATATACATATATATATATAGAGAGAGAGAGAGAGAGAGACAGAGACAGAGAACAGACAGACGGACAGAGAGACAGACAGAGCAAAATGGCTCGTGTGTCAAAAGTCTGGAATTTCATCTTTTATTATTTCCCCCTTGAAAGACTATTGAGTTCCGAAGTACAGTTCTTTGGTTGCGAGGTTTAGTGTGTGTGATTTTTTAAAAATTATTATTCTATTCATAGGTATACTTTTTTTTTAAAGGGGAAAGAAGGAAAACTCATTTTTCTCCACTGCATGCAACTTAACAAGACAGTTCCTCCCTTTTTTCTTCTTCTTATTCTTTTTGTGATAGTGCATTAAAGAGTTGTCGGGAGTTTTATTAAGCAATTTTAGGCCCAGATAATAAATGAAGGATCAGCTTCCTTATGTTTTTGGTGTTTTTGTTGTTGTTGGGTTGGATTGTTGTTGGGGTTTTTTTTGGAGGGGGGATTGTTATTTGGATTTTTGTTTGTGTCTTTATTTTTCGTGGTGAGTATGCAGAATTAATGAGCACATCTACATTACTATAGTACAACTAATTTGTAGATCTGTTTGGGGTATCAGAATTCAGGGATATAGTTTTTTTCAGCGAAAATAACAACAAACGGCAACTTTACAGTGGACAAAAATGACAAATATTATTATGGGCTGCAATCAAATTTTACCAAGCGCTAAACACTTATAACTTTTCCTCCTATGACTTTATTGTTTGAACTTAAATAAAGATGCACAGCTTCATCAAGGATAAATCACACACACACACACACACACACACAAAGCACACACACACGCACACACACAACACACACACACATACACACACACACACACACACACACACACACACACACACACACATGGGTATCTATTACCAAGAAATGCCTTGTTTCTCCTCTTCCTCTTCTTCGGCTTTACTTCCGTCAACTCCGTTGTCAGTCATTGGAGCAACGTACTGAAGAGTAGCTCGCCAAATTCCTCCATTTATGTCGGTTGTTTGCCAACGCCTGAGTCTCTGGAAATGACTTTTCTATAGTGCTAACAGGCCAACCATTTTTTCCCTCTGTTTTGGTTATTCTCTCTCTCTCTCTCTCTCACTTTCACTCTCACTCTTACTCTCTCTCACACACTCAGTTTCAGAGTTCAGAGTTCTCTCTCTCACACATACACACTCACTCACTCACACACACACACACACACACACACACACACACACACACACACACACACACACACACACACACACACACACACACATACACACACACACAGAGTTTCAGAGTTCAGAGTTCTCTCTCTCTCTCTCTCTCTCTCTCTCTCTCTCTCTCTCGCTCGCTCTGTCCATTCCTTGGAGAATTGCTACAATAATTCACCGACACTTTGGCTGGCACACTAGTTTATTGGTGCTGTATTAGCATCTTGCAATAACTCTTTATTTCCATAATTTGGGTGTGTGTGTTTTTCCTCTTTTTGAATTCGCTATCTTTGTCCATGCCTCGTGTGGATCTCTCTCTCTCTCTCTCTCTCTCTCTCTCTCTCTCTCTCTCTCTCTCTCTATATATATATATATATATATATATATATATATATATATATATATAGAGAGAGAGAGAGAGAGAGAGAGAGAGAGAGAGAGAGAGAGAGAGAGTTTATTTTATTCTTTTATATAGAGGACAATGGAATAAGCACTTATGTGCTTTTTTCACATCTAGTCCCCGTGTGTATGCGGTTTTTGTCAATTTTGCCATCCGTTCCCACCGGCACACAATGGTCTACTCTCCCGAAAAGCGGAATGGGTTTTAACGTGTGCGCAGGATGTTCTGCGTGCGTTCGCACACGGGACTTCGGTTTATAGTCTCAATCTAAGGACTTTTGGTGAGTGCTGTCTTGCCTCTCTTTCTCTGTGTCTCTTTAGCGAGGCCGTTGGATCTTGGTTACGTGGCCACACTAACGTAGTATTCTTTTCCTGGACTCTTGACAATATACTGCATCATGAACAATACACTGATGGCGGCTAGGCAGGGCCGGAGTGCTAGTTTCCTTGAATTTGGTGTTGTGCATGCCCAGTTTATCCATTGTAGAGTACCTTGCTGCCATAGCACTGCATTCCCATGATCTGGATTTTTTTTTCTTTTTGGTTAAAATTCGTGATCTGTGTCCATTTTTCGCACAGATAAATAGATAGATAGATAGAGAGAGAGAGAGAGAGAGAGAGAGGAGAGAGAGAGAGAGAGAGAGAGAGAGGGGGAGGGAGGGGGGGGGGGAGGGAGAGAGAGAGAAGAGAGAGGGTGGGGGAGAGAGAGAGATACAGGCAGACAGACAGACAGGAAGACAAACAGAGGGACAAGCAGGCAGAGGAACAGACAGGCAGACAGGCAGACAGACAGAAAGTGAGAGAGACAGACATGCAGACAGACAGACAGATAAGACAGGCAGACAGACAAAGAGACAGACAGACATACAGAGGGACAAGCAGACAGAGTAACAGACAGGCAGACAGATAGAGAGAGACAGACAGGCAGACAGATAGAGAGACAGAGACAGACAGAAAGACACACACACGCACACACACACACACACACACAGACAGACATACAAAGGGACAAGTAGGCAGAGAAAAACACAGACAGACAGAGAAGTTAAGGGTATTCAGATTACGGCCATGACCCCGTATGAATTTTTCATGACGATCATGCAATCCAAAAGAGAAATAGACCAGAGAGAGAGAGAGAGAGAGAGAGAGAGAGAGAGAGAGAGAGAGAGAGAGAGAGAGAGAGAGAGAGAGAGAGAGAGACAGACAGACAGACAGACAGACAGACAGACAGACAGACAGATGGACAGACGGACAGAGAGGCAAGGCAAGGCAAATTTGTTTTATTTTCAGGATAATAAAAAAGCGCGCTTATGCTGTTTTCACATACATACGTACATACATACATACATACATGCATACATACATGCATGCATATATACATACACATACATGCGTACATACATACATACATACATACATACATACATACATACATACATACATACATGTATACATACATACATGTATACATACATACATACATACATACATACATACATACATACATACATACATACATACATACATACATGCATACATATATACACATACATACATACACACATACATACATCGATGCACACACACGCATACATACATACATACATACATACATACATACATACATATATACATACATACGACAAACAGACAGACAGAGAGACAGAGAGACAGAAAGAGACAGAGACTAATCACCAGAACAGAAGACCTAAGAGTTTTACGATCTGTCCTACCTTACACGTTTTACCAATAGCCCCGGCTAGATCAAAGACACCGGTCTCATTAACCATGTCCGTGACAGTGTAATTGAAAGACTGCGCCTGGTATTTGGGGGGTAAATTAATATTTCACAAACATCGTGAAACCCAGGGTATGGAGGGAGAGAGGGAGCGGGGAAGGGAGAGACAGACAGACAGGCACACAGACAGACAGGCCGGCACACACACATACACACACACACACACTGGGTGAATTTTTGGTAATCTGGGGATAGCACAACAACAACAACAACAACAACAACAACAAACTGTATAACGATCAGCATGGTGAAAGAACAATATAAGTTATGAATGAATTTAATCAACAATACTGGCCTAACTAACCCCCACCTCAGTAGCCAAAAAGTCCTATAGCTACTTGGAAGACCTAGAGTGTACTGCTGCCTTCATCATAGATTTTTAACTATCCATATTCTTCTTCGTCGATCGAGCGCTCAGACAGCAAATATTTTAGTCTGTGATACGAGCGAAAATGCGTCACGCTGCCGTTAAGCGCCTGACAAGTCAGGCCCAGCGCATCCGACTTCTGCATGGACGAGAATTATTATCTGACGACCTCAAAAGAAAGAAACAAAACCCGCAAGTCAACAATGCTAGTTAAGATAAATAACACACGCACATGCACACGCACATGCACACGCATGCACGCAAAACACGCACCCACGCACACATATATTATACACACACTAAGTGACATTTTAACTATGGTCTTTTCTCGTCAATGGTCTTGATAACATTGTATTCCAACAACATTGTGTGTGTGTGTGTGTGTGTGTGTGTGTGTGTGTGTGTGTGTGTGTGTGTGTGTGTGTGTGTGTGTGTGTGTGTGCGTGTGTGGTGGTGTGGTGTGTGTGTGTGGTGTGTGGTGTGTGTGTGTGTGTGTGTGTGGTGTGTGTGTGGTGTGGTGGTGGTGTGTGTGTGTGTGTGTGTGTGTGTGTGTGTGTGTGTGTGTGGTGTGTGTTGAGTTCGTGCATGAGTGTGTGTGCGTGCGTGCGCGCGCGCGCGAGGTTATGGTTCGCATCATCGCACCAGTCAGTATTGTTACTGCCCTTCATGGGATGATTAAAGTGTTTTTGACTTGCCTTGATTTTCTTTATTCTTTTATTTTGAGGATAATAGAATAAGCACTCGTGTGCTTCTTTTTTTTAAACCTCCAGTCCCTGTGTGTATGCAGTTGTGTAAATTGACTTGACACAAACTAACTCTCTCTCTCTCTCTCTCTCTCTCTCTCCTCTCTCTCTCTCTCTCTCTCTCTCTCTCTCTCTCTCTCCTCTCTCTCTCTCTCTCCCTCCCTCCTCCCTCCCCTAACTATGGCTACCACGACAACAGAGGAGCCGGCAGAGACGGTGGAAGGAGGCAACTACATCAGCTCGGAGTTCCAGATGGGCCAGGTGTACATGGGCGAGGAGCAGGACCTGGAGATCGACAGGACCATCATCTACCGGCCTGTCTACGTCACCATCCGCGCCTCCAGGCCCCCCTCCGTCTGCCGCTCCACCGCCAGCAGCAGAACCAACCTCCTGCAGGTCGGCCTCCCGTTTCTGAAGGGGGGTTGTTGTTGTTGTTGTTTTTTTGGGGGGGGGTTCTTTTGTTTTGTGTTTGGTTGGTTGGGTGTGTGGGGGGGGGTGGGGGGATCAGGGAGGGGTGGAGTGGGGGGGAGAAGGTTGGGATGTGGGGAGGAGGTGGGGTTAGGGGGAGGGGGTGGTGTGGGGGGGGGGGGGGGGGGGAGGGGGGGGGGGGGGGGGGGGGGGGGGGGGGGGGGGGGAGGGGGGGGGTGGTGGGGGGGGGAGAGAGATGGGGATTGTTGGGAGGAGGATGTGTGTGTGTAGGGGGGTGTGTGTAGGGGGATGTGTGTAGGGGGATGTGTGTGTGTGTGTGTGTGGAGGCGGGGGTATCGATGAGGGGTAGGGTTTGTGTATTTGGACGTGTTGTGGTGGTGGTATCCGCTGAATCTCTTCATTTTGGAAAAGAAAGAAAAAAACTTTTGGTCACTGCAGCTATAGTCCCCTTGTAAGGGAGAAAATTCACTAGTGCACAATGGAATTAGCCTCAAGGCGATTGTCCCCCTTACATTGAATTGGTCACAACTTGTAATCGCAGCAGATTAGGCCTGATATAGAAGTTAACCAGAAACAACATCCTTATTGCCGTGGGTTCCTTTTTTGTGCACAAAATGATTGTTGCTCTAGGGACCTAGATTAGATTGAACACCTCACCCAAAAAAGCTAGCATCCAGGCCATCACGCGTGGTCTTGTGCTCTAAGGGGAGGTTCTAACTTGAAACACATGAGAATCGAACCTGTAAAACTCTCGGGTAGGTTACCGATTCACCTGTCGGCGACATCACACATGATGATATGGCTTATATCACTAGCCGCTGATGTCTAGGGTTGTTTGCATAGTTATAGTCTTTGCAGTCTGACATGAGTCCCATCCAGTGACTGTGCTGATGCACGCTGGAATGCAACTTACTTGCCTTGAGAAAATGAAACTTTAATTTTTCATACAATTCACAACAGTTTATTCCCATGAACTCTTTTGAGCTATAGAGAAACATAAAGAATACATATCAACGAATGAAGAGCTATTACAAGTAACCAAATGACAATTGTAATGAAAATGAGTTAGACATTGTCATACATTTACACTGCAATTCTAATGTAAGGGAGAGAACTGCTTGATTGATAGCATGGAACAGAGCAATTATTCCCCTTACAAACTGCAGTTAGTTAATAATATGTCACTTTTTGCTTGGTTTGTTTTTCTTGCTTCAATCAAACGCTATCTATAGTGTAAAAACACTGGCTACCTGATGTGTACCGACTCCCGTGTCTGCGGTACCAAAGTCCAAGAGCATGGCCACACATTCTGGGGTAGTAGATGTCCAGTGGTTCTGGTCACCACACTCACAGGCCTGGGCTGACAGCAGACTTGGCTTGACGTCCTCAACTCCCTTCACCTACACTGTCACCAGTCAGTCATATAGGGGCACTGCCTTGACTATTCAGGCAGTGTGTGTTAGGAGCAAGATAAGGCTGGTGGAGCCCATCCCTCTCCATACACACGGGGACTGGATGTAAAAAAAATCCACCATGAGTGCTTATTTTATTATCTTCAAAATAGAAGAATGAAATAAAAAAAACAAATAATAAAAAAGTGTGCAGGCGGAGTATGCTTGCTTTATTCATCTTACCGACCAAACCAATTCTTTCACAAAAGGGGGGAGGGGGAGGTTTTAACGTGTGCGCAAGATGCTCTGCTATGTTCGCACAGGGGACTCGGTTTACAGTCTCATCTGAAGGACTTTCAAGGAAACAGACCCAGCACTAGGAAGGAGGGAGGGGTGTGGGGGCAGCTGGCACCCAAGCAGAGATTTGAACCCACGCTTTAGAGTTACCGTCAGATGACCAGTACTACTTGACTCTAACTAACCACAAGACTTTGCCCCTCCCAAAAGCCGAGTTACGGTCCTGTCATTTAAGTCTTCACTGGGCGGCTCCTGGAGAACAAAGAGTCTGCGTGCATCCGAGGCTCTACCAGCGCACAGTTAGTCAAGGATCTGCTCGGATGCTTTGGTAGATGTGATGAATACAGACTGTTCTTCAGGTCGTGACACGATCTTTACAGAAGAGTAGTGTGAACACCTGAAAAATTGAAAAGCAGCGGTCGTCTTAAGGTTCTGTCTTCCTGTGACAGGGAAAGGGATAGCTCAGAGGTCAGAACATTCACTCTCCCCTAGCTAAGGCTAAAGGTAGCGTTGAGCGTGGTTATCTAGCTGATGGGTGACCGTTTGAGCGCCTTAGCTTCAGTACAGTTCCCGAGTTCACCTAGTTATAAATGGGTACCTGCCCCTTTTTAGGGACAAGGAAGGTAAAGCAGCGAGGGAGAGGAGATGGATGCCGCCCTTAATATGCTGGCCCCTAGAGAAGTTGATATAATGTGACACTTCACTCCCAAATAACCGCAAAAGTCATGAAAACACCTTTACCTTTGTTTAGTTGTTTGTTCTTTGGAGGGGGGGGGGGTGCTTTTTTTTTTTTAATAACCTGTAACACTACCATCTCTATAGAAAAACCTGAGAAGCCGATTTTCCAGCAAGAATGCCGGCATCGTCTGTGGAAGTCTCATACCCACGAAGACATTTTTTCTACCCCCCACCCCCCAACCCTCTATTGTTAAAAAGTACCAAAACATATACAGCCGACACACTGCATCTTGTCTCCTCTCTCCTCTCTCTCTCTCTCTCTCTCCTCCTCTCTCTCTCTCTCATCCTCTCCTCTTCTCTCTCTAACCCTCTCCCTCTTCTTCCCACACACCCACACAGGTGCCGGGCAGTTCCAGGGTACGCAGCACGTCACGCAGCCGGGAGAACCTGATGGTGCACGTCAACGGCTCGCGCCACAGCAGCCACGAGGACCTCAGCCGCCTCAGCAGAGTTCGCCTGGACAGCTCCGAGCACAGCGACGACGAGTCCCTAGGGGCCGGGGTGGTAGGGGCAGCGGCAGGGGCAGCAGGGGCAGCAGGGGCACGGCGCACAGAGCCCGAGAGGATCCCCCTGATGTGCCGCACAGGCAGCGCCGAGAAGGAGAGAGGCGGCGTGGGCATGAGGACAGCCACGGGGGCGGCAGCGGTGGGGGTCACGGCCGCTGCAGCCGCCGCCACCTCCCCTCCCCCCAGCTTCTCTCCTCCTCCTCCTCCCTCCCCCGGACCCGTCCCCCCCCCTCCCAACCTTTCCCCCGACCCCTCCCTGGATCCCTCCCCTCCCCCTTACAGTCCCCCCCACACTTCCAAACCTTCCACTCCTTCCGAGTCGTCTCCCCTCCCTCCTCCGTCCCCTCCGTCCAGCCCTCCCCCCACCGCCTCCCTTCTTTGAGGTCACCTCCTCCCTCCCTCCCTCCCCCACCGTCATTCTAGAACACTGTCCCCCCACCCCCTACTACCACTCTTTCTCTATTCCCACCTGTGAGAGAGAGGGGGTTGGGTGGATAGTGATGGAAAGAAGAGGGGGTTGTGGAGGAACGACGTCCATCACTCCTTCCTCCTCCTCCCTCGGCATCGGGCCAAGGTGGACAACTGTCTGAGCAGCGTGTAACCTCACTTCCCTCCCTTGGTCCATCAGAGGATACGCGTTGAAGTCGGTCAGTAATACGCGCTATGGTGACCATCATCCAGTTTCAGGAGCACGTGATGCTTGCTGGAAAAGTCAGCTACAGTGGCATCGGATTCCAACAGTTGTATTTGTCCCTGTGGGGATGAAAATATGCTGTAAGCTTTTGTGAGGGCAATGGTGAATGTGTAGTGGAGATGTTTCAGGCATGTAGGCTGTGCCATCTCTGTCCATGCATGGTTGGTTATGCTGCATAGATCAACGAAACCGACTGTAGAAGTGGTGAAAAGAATGAAACATTCCGTCTCCAGTAGCGCTGAATGTAGGCTGTGCTAGGTCCATGACTGGTTATGCTGCCGAGATCAACGAAATGGATCGTAACAGTGGTGAATTGAATGAAACATTCATCTACAGTAGGACTGGAAACATGGCTCACTAGTGATGTGTTTACTACTGTGACACAGCGCAAGCTTTCACCAGTCACTAGGTAGGTAGGTAGGTAGGCAGGGTGTGTGTGTGTTGGTGATGGTACATATATAGCTGTGCAGGTTGTGTGTTAGCTTGAGAAGGATCATGCAGTCAACGAAATGTGGTCAGTGTCAGTGGCATCAAAACCACGTCTGCATTCTAAAGCAGTGTGTTTTGGAAACAAGAAATGTGCGTGTTGTGTTGTGCAGCTGTCCTTCTCACCGTTTATAGACGTGTCATCCCCTTCCTTTCTCCCTTTTGCTTGAAAAATCGTATTCCAGGAACGAGTTCAGCATTACATAGTTGACTGTTGCCAAGGCCGTGTGTGGCTGAGGACGTGACAGTGGTGTGAACAGCAAGTGGAGGGGGAGAAGTCCAGACAGTAAGCGACATTCATGATCTTCAAAGTATTCCCCCACACGTAGCTGTCCACTGTGCTGAGGAGAACATGGAATGCATCTCTTCATATCGTGTGCAGGTTTCTTGTTCAGAACCTCTGATGTCAGTCTACTCAGCTGGAGTAGCAGGGGCTGCCATGTTGAAATGATATCTATCCCCGCCATCTAAAAGTATGAGGCAAACCGTGTGAAGCCACGTCCTTCCAAACTGTGACAATGATTATGATGAAAGCGAGAAGCCAGCAAAGTGTTGTTTTGAGTTTGTCATCCTTCTAACATCTCACTGCTGGGGATGAATGATGCAATGAATGCTGTCTGTCCTAGAAACATCCAGCTGGTGTTGACCAATGTGTTGACCTGATCATCCTGAATCCTTGCTACCGTACACGTGACCAGGGGTCATCCAAGTGTAATCATGCAAGAACCCCACGGCAGTGGCTCCTCACTGTTGATTCATTCTTCATCTTGATTACAAGGCTCACTGCCACTGACCAACAGTCCACTGAGAAGAACTGTCCAAGAAAATGGCCATCTTGAAGACAGAACTGACGAACATCATCGGAGGCAAAGAGCTATCAGGCAGCATGCACACTAACGTTGAGGTGGCAATAGTGCAGTCGTCTGCACACCGCTGTTCCAATCCTTCCCTTCCCCAACGTCACGTCGTCTTCTGGCCAAACAACAGGACCCTTCATCAGTCCTTCTCTGCAGCACACTTGTTTCACTGACATCCTCCGCCTTTCATCCCAAATCCAGACGTGCTGACGACGCTCTGTCCTGTTCTGGCCTGTACTGCTGCTGCTGCTGTGCCCACAAAGACAGAAGGAAGGATGCCGGGTACACGCTCCAAGCCTCCTAGCCTTCCTGGACAGGAAGGGGGCTGTCTTCACGCTAAGACATACGCTCTGCTGTTTGGTTGGGAGCCCTGAAGTGCTCCAGTACAGTGTGAATCCAGGGATTTCTGTTCTGTCAGGGCCTGTCTTCAAAATAGAAACTGGGTGTTGAGCAATTTTTTAAACACACTCCAGTTATGGAATACAATCACTGCTTTTAATGTGGAAGATGCACACTGCTGTTTGAATCAACCTGATCACTAACTAGATGTGTTTTACTAGACTGATTGCTTACACATGCACAAACAACCCAACTACAACAGAAGGGGAAGGGGGTGGTTGTCACTTTTTTTTCTTTCATACAAGTTCATTCACATATGGATATTGTGCTCACATGCTCCACAAACTTTTCGTAGTGGGTTCACATTTTGGCAAAAGCTAATACCAAGGAAACAGTCCGTGAATGTGCAACATGTTTGTCATTATTGTGACATATTGAACGAGTATTGGACATTCTCTGTGGTGAGTGAGCAACAGTGGGTTCCTACATTTATTGTGCGCTGTTGTCTGCTTTTCTGGGTGTCCTCTTCTGACATGTAGGAATCAGAGAGCTCTATGTGTGTGTGTGTGTGTGTGTGTGTGTGTGTGTGTGTGTGTGTGTGTGTGTGTGGTGTGTGTGTGTGTGTGTGTGGTGTGTGTTTATTGCAGTCTATTTCTATTTTTATCTAAGCTACTGCCATATAAAACCTGACTTTAATTTTTGAGAAACCGGAACTGTTGTGATCCACAAAGCAGCAGCAGCAGCAGTAGTGTGAACAAACACACTGTGGTCTCCAGTCTTGTTGAGCATTCACTATGTACGAAACAGAAAGGCAGACAATAAACGGGAAAACTGACTAATCGGCTATAAACCACACAGACCACAGCATCCGTTATCAATTAAAGCACCTTGTTGTGTGCAGCATCATTTCTTTCTTAACCATTGTGACTGCTATTTGCATCCATTGACTGCATGCTACAGACTTCTCCTTTTTCCCTTAATTCCTCTCTTCAAATTTGACATCAGCCATGTCCAGTTCTCCACAGTTCGTACATCATGTCATCCAACATGTCTGCCACGTGAAGACAGCTGCTTTCCAAAGGAAAAAATATTGGATTTCAGATATGCTTGACTAAAGCTTGAGGTCGTCCAAGAACTACACCACAACCGTGGATAGTAAAACATTTTTTGAGTCGAACACGGATTTGAGATCCCAAACACTGTAAGACATTTGTCATTACCACACACGTGAGCTCAATCAAAGCCCGGCCATCAATGACAAGCGTCTGCTGTTTGGTGAAATAGTGTTGTGAAGGAAAATAGACACTGGAAGTGTTTTACTACCATTTAGCGAAAACCTGAGAATGTTTGGGTGGGTTTTTTTTCAAAGGCATGTTTGTGACGGGATTTCTCTTCATATAGACCTATCAGTACTTGGCGGTATTTGCATCAAAATTCATGTGATTGTGGTGGTGGTGTGTGCTATGCACAGGCATGTTTGTAAGGAAATGTACCAAGGAATCAGCAACATTCGGAGCTCTGAAAGTGTATCAACCTTCGTGATGGCTGCAGAACAGCCTGCATTTGCCTCCCCTGTCTCAGAGGCCAAGCTGTCCAACTCTGTACCTGACATGACTACGGGTCATGGACAGTGTCAAGTGAAGTGTTTTATCTGACCACCTCCTAGATAGGACCAAGGCTGACACAGTACCCTATCTTCTGGGACACAGCACTTCATTTGTGTGTGTGTGCTGCAGTCATGTGAGACAGACTGTATATGGTGGCGCTGACTCTGACTGCTTCAGTGTACAAGCAGTCCATCTGCAAAGAGCGTGCAGCGTGTGCTGATTCTGCTGTCTACGCCATTAGGAAATGAATTCTTTCTATACTAACTAAACGTGGTCATTCACGTGTTCCTGATCAAAACTAGAGGTCCTGTCTTGAACTTGACTAAGCGAGTACTGACCGTGAATTTCATCAGTAAACATCTGAATTGTGCATTGCTGGATTTACACACTTCTATACGTCTGTGACAGAAGTGTTTTGTTATTTTCAGTCATTATATGGACTTTCCATACTTTATCCACCGTGTGTTGCATTGTTTTCAGCTGTTGTGGGTGTGCGAACAACTGCAGCTGTGTCTTCGTGTCTCTGAGGGTGTGTCTGATCATTCCCTGTCTTTGACTGACCTTCAGTTCCAACATGGCAAGACTTCTGGTCAGACAGACTCCTGTGCAGTTCCTTCAGTCTGCTTATGACTTACTGAGTTGTCGAAACTCTCAGACCATGAACACGTCCTGTTTCATGATACTGTTGTGTTGATATCGTTTTCAGTGTTGTCTGAATATGTACGCGGCTTGTTGGTATAATCCTTGATATGTGGACGGACGTACTTCCTTACCAAGACATTCGATGTCAGGACAAGCTGTACACAGTGTGTGTGATTTCTGTGACGTGGAGTTCTTGTGGCCAAACTTGTGTGTTACTGCAGTGCAGAGGAAAAGCTGATGGTGACATGGGAATCCGTCTTTTCTTTAGGACTAAGGTTTCTGAAAACAGCAAATACAAAATAAGATATGCATGCTTATTTCTTCTTTTTTTTTTTGGGGGGGGGGGGTTTCAACGCTTGTGTTACATGGTCAGAATTGAAGTTTTAACTACCGTGTGGGATTTTACACATGTTGCTATCTATTTGGGCACAAGTTGATTCATTCCACTTAGGTTGGACTTGCCTGATTAGTTTGGTGAAGTCTTGTTAACTACACAACTTGCTGCATGCACAGCTTTGTGGTTTCAACATAGGTCAATCACAAATAACTTAAGTTTCTTTTGAAAATAGTTTTGTTTGTGTCAAGATTTAGAGCAACTGATTCGTGTTTCACCTGATTTTGATTTGATCTTAAGATACTAAGGCCTTGTGCCCACACGACTTGCCACTGACTGGCTCTGACAGATCATCCTTCAAAGTGTGTTTCAAAGAACTACGAGATATGGCAATTCTGAAAACTTTTATGACACAGCTTACACGAAGTAAAAGGTGACCTGACCGTCACCTGTAGATGTGAACTGACAAAACAGCCTACAGGACACTGGGCTGGTTTGTCTGTTTTTGTAAGGTCTAGTGCTGTACGTTTTAAAAGACGCCTTAGGCAAACAACTGGGGTGTTATGAAAGCTATAAAAAGCTATATAAAAGATGCTTAGGAA
>CM054140.1:24064036-24089036 GCA_028751875.1 Rapana venosa
AAGTGGTTATACAATAACGGTAAAGGTGTCCCATAACCTATAAAGTCGTAGGGGAGCGAGGCATCCCAGACCTCAATTCTCTAGGGCCAGCATATTGAGGGCGGCGCCCATCTCCTCTCCCTCGCTGCTTTACCTTCTCTGACCCTAAAGAGGGCAGGTACCCATTCACAGTTTTGTGAACTGGGGGACTGTACTGAAGCCAAGGCGCGCAAACGGTCACCCATCCAAAGTGGTAACCTCGCTCGACGCTGCTTAACATTGGCTGGGGGAAAGCAAGTGCTCCGACCACTGAGCTATCCCGTCCCCCAATACAATACAATACAATATAATACTTTTTTTTTTTTTTTACAATACTCTATAATAAAACACAAAAACATCTAAGTCTGAACCACAAGTTTAAAGAGCAATAAGTCTTCTATACAAACAGTAGACCTACAAAGCTGACGCCCGTATCTTTTTCCCGCTTTTTCTTCACAACAGACTATTCTAGAAATAGCGTATTCTCACTTGGTCGTTAATTTTCCATTGAACCTGGTATACTGCAAAAAGAGGCTGGTGGTGTTTGTTTTTTTAAATCTATCATGCAAGAATGACGTAAGAACTATGGCACGGGTGTACCGTGTATTTTTTTAAATTTTTTTTAATCTAACATCTCTGTGAACTGATTCGTTGGAGAAATGTACAAGACTCTTGAAATATATATGTGTGTTATTTATATCTATAGTCTACTATTATTGATTTTTTTACCTCCATGAGCGCATACGTACGTGTGTGAGCATTTCCAGGAGTATATAAGCCTAAAGTGTGTGTGTGTGTGTGTGTGTGTGTGTGTGTTTGTGTGTTGTGTGTGTTTGTTTGATGGTGTGTGTGTTGGTGTGTGGTGTGTTTGGTGTGTGTGTGGTGTTTGTGTGTGTGTGTGTTGTTGGTGTGTGGTTGTGTTGTTGTTTGTGTGTGTGTGTGTTTTGTGTGTGGTGTGTGTGTGTTTGGTGTGTGTGTGTGTGTGTGTGGTGTGTGGTGTGTGTGTGTGTGTGTGTGTGTGGTTTTGTGTGTGTGTGTGTGTGTGGTGATGTTGTGTTGTGTTGTGTTGTGTTTTGTGTGGTGTGTTGTGTGTTTTGTGTGTTTGTTTTGTGTTTTGTGTGTGTTGTGTTTTGTGTTTTGTGTTGTGTGTGTGTGTGTGTGTGTGTGTGTGTGTGTGTGTGGTGTGTGTGGTGTGTGTGTGTGGTAAATACGTACGTGTTTAAGTGTTTCGAGGAACTGGGGGAGTGAATAACGTACGGTACATTTATATTTTCATTTGGTTTTTTCTTTTTTTCTTCTTTTTAATTGACTTCTTTGTCCTGTTGAAATGCCACAACGCTGCTGCTGCTCCCATATCCCTCTCAGTCCGATCTCACCACCCAAAGCTACTACACCCTACCCATGATCTGTAACACAAGTACACAGAGAGCTACCAAATGTTAGGCCAAGACTGTCCTTCAGGGAACAGTACAAGGAGGGAGACGAAGAGGCAGACAGAGAAAACGATGGGAAGACAACATCAGAGAGTGGACTGGCTGGCCTTGAGGGGAACGATTTGCTAACGGAAAGCAGAGGAGTTGAGGGAGGAAGCTGGTTGTAAAATCTTCGGTGGTGGCCCCCACGGGACTATGGGATAGGTGAAGGCGAAGGTGAAGGCCGACGCGAGGTCACCAGGAAGAAGAGGCTCCGCGCTGTTACTTGAAATCTTCAGTATAGTAGAAGTGTTCGGTAGTTTGTGTAGTAGTAGTGTATCCAGACGTCATCAAGATCAGTGTATCCAGACGTATTCAAGATCAGTGTATCCACTTTCGACAGAAAGTCTATTATGTGAACTGCAGTGCCATACATCAGTGGCTTCGGTTTTCAAGGTGAGATAGACAGCGGCTTGATGCTCAGCGCTGTGCGGAGAACATAGCTAGCTGCAATCTCACAGAACGGAAACAATGACAACCGGACCTTCAATTGTTGCTGAATACTCCAAGTAAGGTAGTTATAGTATCGCACAAAAAGAAAAAGGTGGCGCTGCTCTTGTGGCGACACGCTCTCCCCGAGGAGAGCAGCCCGAATTTCACGTGGAGAAATCTCGTGACTTAAAGTGGTATAAAAATTTTTTAAATAAAATGCAAATAAAATAAATAGTTTGTGTAGGTAGGGATGGTTCACTTTCGCCTATCCCGTAGTGCTGTAGACCGTGGGGGCACCAGTGAAGATTTCTGGGTGGAAGGGATCCGGCAAAGATTAAACACTTCTCTACTGAACCATCTACTAACGACGTTGATAGTTTTGGTCACGGTACCAGATTTAATATGCCCGGGGGGCCTATCAGTATAAATAGCATCCCCACATTCCGGAAAGTCTGTGCTAGAAATTTCCTCTTTTCTATCACTCTCTTTGTTTCTGCCGTGTTCTTTTTCTTCCTGTCACCTCCTCCTCATCTATTTTCTGACGTCTTGGTCCATTCTCCTGTCCTTCTTTTTTTCCCCCCAGAAATACTTACAAATAACAATTCTCTCGTATGCCGAAGTCAGATGCGCTGGGCCTGACTTGTCAGGCGCTTAACGGCAGCGTGACGCATTTTCGCTCATGGAGCAGACAAGAGTTGCTGTCTGAACGTTCGAAGAAGAAGAAGAAAAAGAATATGGCAATGTCACCAAATCCTTCAAACGACAGCCCTTTTTTTAAACCTCAGGATGACTAAAGAATTTGACCTGTACTGATTTATACAACCGGGGTTTTTTTGTGGTCGTTTTTATTTTGTTGACTTAAATTATCAATAAGCTGCATTATTATTATTATTATTGTTATTATTATTATTGTTATTGTTATTATTATCATCATCATCATCGTTATATTTTTTATTATTATTATTATATTTATTATTATTATCATTATTATTGTTAGTATTATTATCTGGTGGCATGTGCTTAAACCCTTTAGTAACACCGTCATGAAAGTTCAGCATGATTATGTGTACATGAATATTGACTGGAGTAAGACACGGAGTTAGTTCAAAGTATGGATACTGCATTAAGTTATTAAACTCATGGCCTACGGGAAAGGTGGAGGGGGAGTTTTTGTTCTGCTTTGTATGTTTGCACGTCTTGTGTTGTTGCGTATTTTATTTATATATATGTATATATAAAATATGCAACAACACAAGACGTATATATATATATATATATATATATATATATATATATATATATATATATATATATATATATATATATATATATATATATATATATCAAGGCATCCAATCCCATCCAATCCTGTAATTACAGCCCCACCGACACAGAGGCCATATCAGGGCTGTCACCTCGTCAACTTTTACATCTCAGATTTAGAACTGTGCAGCTATAAGACACACAGATTCAAGCAGGGTCGTTCCGTGTATGCACTCCCTGGTCTGACATGGAATCAAGGAAAAAAATCCGAACCAGGGCTTACTTTGTGTACCCAGAGCAAAAGGGGATTGTGGCTGGCTGGGCGTTTCCCAGCTTAACACTCTTGGGGAGTCACCCAGAATATGGACTCGTGACTGACTTGACTCCTCCTACCTGGGAATCACTGTTATACTGAAGTACAACACTAAGGGGAGAAGCGTGCGCACGTGTATGTATGACTGTTTTCAAGAACATCGCCTTATAAGGCAGCCGTAATCCGTTGAGGGATTTAACAGAGAATGACTTCCCCCCCCCCCCCCTTATTGCATGATGATGGTGATGGTGATGATGGTGGTGATGATGATGATGATGATGGTGGTGATGGTGATGATGGTGATGGTGGTGGTGATGATGATGATGATGATGATGATGATGATGATGATGATGATGGTGATGATGATGATGATGATGATGATGATGATGATGATGATGATGATGATGATGATGTTGTTGTTGTTGTGAAGGGCCGGCTAAGTTTTAGACAAGGTGAAAAGGACTGCACTCGAAGCCTTCTTTCATCATCTATCTATCTATCTATCTATCTATCTATCTGTCCCGTAGTCTGCCGACCGTGGGGGCACCCTCAAAGACTCAACAACCAGTTCCCTCCATTCCTCTCTCTGTTCTGCCTTTCTCAGGGTTTTGTTGAGTTCTAGGCCTGTCCATTCGCTGATGTTATCCTCCCAGCTCTTCCTTGGTCTGCCTCTTCTTCTTCCTCCTTGGACAGTGCCTTGTAAAACTGTCTTTGCAAGTCCTTTGGATCTTGTGACATGCCCATACCATTTAAGTTTACGCTTTTTCACGATCGTTTAGAAAGTTCTCATAGGGTCCAATGGTTTGCTGGATTCTTTATGCACGCTTTCGTTGCTTATGTGGTCTTTGTAGGAGATGCCAAGGAGTCTCCGAAAGCATCTCATCTCCACTGCCTGTACTCTTCTCTCCAAATCTGCAGTCAGGGTCCATGATTCACAGGCATACAGAAATATGGATATGACAAGGGAGCGCATTAGTCTGATCTTGGAGATAAGTGGGATATTTTTATCTCTCCAGATATCATCTGACATTAACACGGCTCCCAGCCATACACACATCTACAGTGTTAGTCATATAACTGGAACAAGACATTACTATCGCAACCCGCCCGTGCACGAAATAATACTGAAGTGCAAAGTGTAATTAACAGCATCTTTAGCTCTGTTAGGGTTTAACTGGACCCCCCCTCCCCACCCCCCCACCCCAAGAAAAATATCCCTGCTCCTCATGAGATTCGAACCGACGACCTACCAGCCTAAAGTTTATAGCCAAAAACCACGGCGTTTGGTTTAATTCAGCATTGTGTTTGATTTTATTTAAGTATTCTTCATTGGGGACGGGGATAGCTCAGTGGTCAGAGCACTCACTTTCCCCCAGCCAATGTTAAGCAGCGTCGAGCGTGGTTACCACTTGGATGGGTGACCGTTTGCGCGCCTTGGCTTCAGTACAGTCCCCCCAGTTCACCCAGCTGTAAATGGGTACCTGCCTCGTTAGGGTCAGGGAAGGTAAAAGCAACGAGGGAGAGGAGATGGGCGCCGCCCTCAATATGCTGGACCCTAGAGAAGCTGAGGTCTCTGATGCTTCACTCCCCTACAACCACATAGGTTATGGGACACCTTTACCTGAATCATAATTTGCGTTGATATTGTTTGTGTATTTGTGTGTGTGTGTAACTGGGTTGTGTAAAGGTCCTGTGGTTTACCAGGCGCTTGTTTTCATGTCTGTAACACATAGTTATCTTTCTTGTCTGATCAGGAACAAGCCCTTTTTGTACTTGATTCTCCAGTCAATAGTTGTTACAATTATTATAGTATCAATTATGATTTTGAATATATGAATTTCTCGCTTTATTTCGAAATAATATTTCTTGGATGGATGTTAAAATGGATGTGATAATTATTATCATGAATGTCTCTTTTAACTTTGAACGTTCGGTGGATTTGTATATGATTATTAATTATTGTCCTAATTATTGATGATTCCTCCATGTTACTTTGATTCATATTATCTTGATGGTGAAATAATGATTGTGTGTGTGTGTGTGTGCTGTGTGTTTGTTTGCTACCAATCCGAACTTGGTGTATGAGTTATGTAATCATAATTATATACCTTAATTATTCCTTGACTCCTTCGGCGCTTTATTGCTGGTTCTTGCTATTTCACCTGGTAATAAAAATCAATGATCAAATCCTGTTTATTCCGCTTTCTTGGTTTTATTTTTTCTCAGAGAGAGAGGGAGAGAGAGAGAGAGAGAGAGAGAGAGAGAGAGAGAGAGAGAGAGAGAGAGAGAGAGAGAGGCAGACAGGCAGACAGACAGACAGACAGGCAGGCAGACAGACAGACAGACAGACATACAGACCGACAGGCAGGTAGACAGACAGACAGACAGACAGAGAGGAGGAGGAGGGGGCAGGGATTAGGCACAGATTCAGTTAAGACTGGACCCTGGCGTACTGTATAGATCTACTTTTTTATGATGATAAGAGAGAGGTAACAACCTCATAATACCTTTATTTTTAATTTACATGCTCAACAAAGTTCACTGACCCAACAACAGTCTGTTTATATTTTTCAGTCTCTGACTCGAAATGGTGAAATCAGTGTTGACCATTTTCACATTTTATCTGTAGTCACACATTTTACATTAAGTTGACTTTCACAAAAACAAAGAAAGTTGCGAGTGTTCTTTTACCTTCAGCTTTAAGCCTTTGTTTTGTTTTGGGTTTTTTTGTTGTTGGTGGTGGTTGTGGTGGTGGTGTTATTCAGAGAATTCATCTTCACCTCTCCCGTAATCCCCAGGATAGTGGGTGAACCACTGAAGATTTTGCAACCAGCTTTCTCCACTCCTCGTGGTCCTCTGCTTTCTGTAACAAATCGTTCCATTCAAGGCCAGTCCACTCTCTGATGTTGTCTTCTCATCGTTTTCTCTGTCTGCCTCTTCGTCTCTCTCCTCCTTGTACTGGTCCCTGTAGGACAGTCTTGGCCAGTCCAGATGTTCGCGTGACGTGCCCGAACCACTTTAGTTTCCGTCTTTTCACTCTGAAGTCAAGAGCTCTTCATATGGTCCGTTCAGAGTACAAGCTATGTTAAATCAGCTTCTGTAGCCCACACAATGCAGGAAGGATTTTGTCAGATGTAGGACTAGGACACTGTCATAACAAACAAGTAAAGTGAAACAGATAAAGCCTTCCCACAACTCGCTCGCCACGTCCTTCTTTGTAACAGCGTTTGCTGAAGCTCACTAGCTAGTTGGTTCCTCCTCTCAAGCAGCTATATGTGTTTTATTGTTGTTGTTGTTGTTTGGGTTTCTTTTTTTATACTAAATAGTGAGTGCAATGGGGATTCCCGATCAATTTGGGGATCCCCGATTATTAAAAAAAAAGGCAATCCCCCCTCCCCCCTTTAAAATCTCTCTCTCTCTCTCTCTCTCTCTCTCTCTCTCTCTCTCTCTCTCTCTCTCTCTCCACAAATTCAAAATATGCAAAATTCAACAACTTTTATGCTCCAGACATGTCACTTTGGTATCAATTATTAAAACATAAGACTTACAAAAAAATAAAGGTTCTCAAATCGAAGCAATTGTTCATGAATAATTACATACAGAACTTACTATACCCACAGTATCGGCATAATAATTCAAAGGCAGGGATTTGCATATGATGGTCATTTCATCTCTCATCTCATCCGCTCCCATAACCCCCTCAAGGGTCGTATGGGTACTGCACAAATGAACGTTGCACCAGCTGGCTCCATTTGCTGCGATTGTGTGCAAGTGCCTGGGTTGTGGAGAAGCTCTTCCCTGTCCATTCAGTGATGTTGTCTGCCCATTAATTTTCTTCTTCGCTCGCTTTCTCTTCCCCTGCACTGTTCCCTGCAGTATGGTCTTGGAAAGCCCATCTGATCTTGTCACATGTCCACACCATCTGAGCTTCCCTTTCTTGACTGTGGTCAGCAGGTCTTCGTAGTGCTTTACTTGTTGGGTGATGGTTTGTCGGACTTCTTCGTTGGTACTGTGGTCCGTCTTTAAAATGCCATGGAGTCTTCTGAGGCAATTATGGCAGAGGGTGAAATTTCAACCACCGCTGGAATCTCTGAAGAGTGCTCAACCAGGAGCCGAAACTCGAGTCAGGTCATGCCAAAGGCATGGTCCTTACTCAATAAATCATCGGATGAATGCTGTCTTTGAAAGAGTTTTTTTTTTATCTTACGGTAATTCTCTTGCTCGAATCTGTGATACATTATGTATATAATGATGGAGAAGTTGTGATTGGTTACTTGTACTTATTTTGTGTTTCCCAGCTATAACATTATTTTGTCGATTCTATAACACACACGCGCGCGCGCGCGCACACACACACACACACACACACATAAAACACACACACGCGCGCACACACACACATGCACGCACGCACGCACACACACACACACACACACACACAAACACCACCACAAAAAACAGACTCGCCTTTTTTTTTTGATTGTGTTTTATTTGATGAAAGTTGACATCATAATTTCTTGTCGAAAATTCAAAACCAGCACATTCATAACTTGGAAAGAGAGAGAGAGAGAGACAGAGACAGAGAGACTGAGAGTGAGAGAGAGAGAAAGGGAGGGGGAAAAAACACAAAACCAAACCAAAAAGGAATAAAAGAAAAAGTAATGATCAATCAAGCACCCAATCCATCGGTCATATGCCATGAAAGATGAGGAACACTCTAAACTGTTCAGTGTGGTCAGATATACCACAGGACAAAATCTGAAGGAACAGACGGACAGACAGACAAAGAGACAAACACTCAAATATGCAAGGACATAAGTGATTTCAAAGATTTTAGAGGTTTTTAAAAAATTATTATTAAAATTATTATTATTATCATCATACTCTCTGCAAGAGAAGACCTCTTAAGATCACAAAAAAGTAGAAACGGTAGAATTATAGCAGGTGTGTGTGTGTGTGTGTGTGTGTGTGTGTGGTGTGTGTGTGTGTGTGCGTAGTGTAGTGTAGTGTGTATGTGTGTTGTGTGTGTAGTGTGAGTGTAGCGTGTGTATGTGTGTGAATGTGTTATGTTTGTGTGTGCGTGTAGTGTAGTGTGTGTAGTTGTAGTGAAGTATGTATGTGCACAATGTGTGTAGTGTAGTATGCGTGTGTACAGTGTGCGTGAGTGTGAGTGCGTGTGTGTGTGTGTGTGCGCGCGCGCGCGCGTTATGTGCGTGTTTACTTTCACAATAGATTATACGAGTGTGTACATACTGTGTGCGAGCGTGCATGTCCGTGCATGCCCTCACGGATGTGCATGCGCTCATACATGCACACACACATGGGAAGGAGAAAGGAGCATAGGATGAACCAGACTGAAATGCACAGACCTCTTTGGAATCTAGAAAAATATTAAACAAGACAAGGAAAGAACACAAGAGAGAGACAAAGAGAGAGAGAGAGACACAGAGAGACAAAGAGAGAGAGACAAAGAGAGAGACAGAGAGACAGGGAGAGAGAGAGACAAAGAGAGAGACAGAGAGAGAGAAGATGCAGACAAAGAAGTTTGAAGCTGGCAGAGCCAAGAAGAAGAACACACACACACACACACACACACATCAACACACAACACACACACACACACACACACACACATCAACACACAACACACACACACACACACACACACACACACACACAAACATACATACATACACACACAACAACACACACACAACACACACACTTTATCACAACAACTTATAACACAAAACCCGTGTAATATTTATTCGTCTTGGGGGGAAGAAGAAGAAGAAGAAGAAAAGAAAAGACAAAAAACAAACCAACAAACAAAAAACTCAAACTGAAAAAAAAGCGTGGAAACAGACTATACAAGTTTCATCACATACAAACAAGCAAACAATTGTGTGTAATCTCATACCTCAACCTCCACAAAATCACAAGACTGTGTACAAGGGGGAAAAAAACCAACAAGTCACTCTCTATCCATCCCATACATACACACAATTATATGGACCAAAGCCCCTTCCCTCTCCCCGCCACCTCCCACCCACCCAAATCTGATCACAAAATATATAGCCTATCTTTCAGTACACACGACAAGACCACAAACGAAAACTGGCGAAAACTCTTCTCGATTTCTTTACAATTGAATTATACCACGTCGTTGATACATAGACGAGTCTGCTTCGAAGAGAAAAATAAAATGTTCACTGCCTCAGTTAGTTACTAAGGGACGTCTAATACCTTCATAAGAAAGAAAGAAAGAAAGAAAGAAAGAAAGAAAAAAAAAAAAAAAAAGAAAGAAAGGAAGGAAGGAAGGAAGGAAGAAGAAAGAAGAAAGAAGAAGAAGAAGAAGAGAAGAAGAGGAGGAGGAGGAGGAGGAGGAGGAGAGGAGAGGAGGAGGAAGAAGAGAAGAAGAAGAAGAAGAAGAAAGAAAGAAAGAAGAGAGAAAGAGAAGAGAGAGAGAGAGAGAGAGAGAGAGGGAGAGAGAGAGAGAGAGAGAGAGAGGGGGGGGGGGGGGGGAATACAGGAGAAGAAAGGAAGAGAAAGAAAGGGGGCAAAAGAGGGAAACAGTAAACGGATAAATAAATGAATGAATAAAATGAAAAGAAAGAAAGAAAGAAAAAGAAACAAAGAAAGAACAAGAAAGAACAAGAAAGAAACAAACAAAGAAAAAGAAAGAAAGAAAGACAATAAAAGAAAGAAGAGAAAGAAAGAACGAAAGACAAGACAAGACAAGACAAGACAGACAGACAGAAAAGAAGAAACACAGAAGAAAAAAACAGAAAAAGAACAAAACCATCACTGGGCATCAGAAACTAGGATCAATAGCCTCTTAATCCATAAAAAAACCCAACAACACAAGGTCAACCAAAAAAAAAAAAAAAGAAAGAAGGGGTGGGGGGATAGGGGGTGACACAGAGAAAAGAAAATCGATAGATTTCCAAGAAGTGAAAAGACAAGGAAAGTAGAAATCCCTTGTCAGCAGCAGAGGAAACAAAGACAAGGACACAGATCAAGAAAATACGAAGAAGAACTTCTTGCGCAGATACTTTCTTTCTTCTTTTTTCCCCAATTTAGTAGACTCACCTACGTATGGATTTCACTTTTTAGTGTTGTTGGGGTTTTTAAAAATTTAGTTGGCTCATGCACTTATGATTTAACTTTTGGGGATTTTTTTTCAATTTAGTGGACTCGTTAACTTATGGATTTTTTCCCCAATTTAGTGGACTCATGCACTTATGAATTTCACTTTCGGGTGTGTTTTTTTTCCAATTTAGTAGATTCATGCACTGATGGATTTAGCTTTTTGGTGTTTTTTTTTCAATTTAGTGGACTCATGAACCTATGGATTTCATTTTTTGGTGTGTGTTTTTCCAATTTAGTGGACTCACGCACATATGGATTTAGCTTTTAGTATTTTTTAAAATTTAGTAGACTCATGCACTTATGGATTTAGCTTTTTAGTATTTTTTTCAATTTAGTGAACTCATGCACTTATGGATTTCATTTTCGGGTGGGTGTTTTTTTTCAATTTAGTAGACTCATGCACTTATGGATTTGACTTTTGGGGTGTTTTTTTTCTATTTAGTAGATTCATGCACTTATGGACTTCACTTTTTGGTGTGTGTTTTTTCTTCAGTTTAGTAGACCCACACACTTACGGATTTCACTTTTGTTGTTTTTTTCCAATTTAGTTGACTCATGCATTTATGGATTCCACTTTTTGGGTTGTTTTTTTCCCAATTAAGTAGACTCACGCACATATGGAATTAACTTTTTGGTACTGATACATCTTCTATCTCTTAATCTGTTTTGTTGGTTTTTGTTTTATTTGTTTCTGTGGGTTTTTTTTTCTTTTAGCACTTTCTAGACATTAGACGTCATGTCATATTTACAACGATTAAGTTCATTGAGCTACTTTAATCTATATGTGTTTTTATAGGTATATCTTTTTTTGACGTAAGCTATTCTTAAACTGGAACAATATCATTTAAACTTGGTAGTAGTTGGTGAATATTTGCTTACACAATATTTTGATTTTTTTTTCAGAAACAAACCTTTTCTATGATTTAAAAGCAAGTTTACTTTTGTGCAAATTAAGTATTCCAGGCTAAATATTGGGTTACAGAGGTATTTTTGTTTGTTTTTGTTTTTTTCAAAGGAGAAAACGCAATTCTCTTCTCTCTCTCTCTCTCTCTCTCTCTCTCTCTCTCTCTCTCTCTCTCTCTCTCTGTCTCTCTCCTTCACACACACAACACACACACATGTACACACACACGTACATACACACATGCGTGCCCGCGTACATTCGAGTGAGTTCCACATCGCTTTTGAATTGAAACTGCATTGAATTGAAATGAATTTCAATAAGCAAACATGATGCTTTACAACCAGCTTTCTGAGCACAAGAAAAAAAATACAAAGAGACAGACAGGGAGAGACAGACGAGAGAGAGAGAGAGAGAGAGAGAGGGGGGGGGGGGGGGAGGGAGGAGGAGTAATAAAGCGAATGAGAGAAAAGGAAGATTGCAATATCTCAGGCAAAGTTTTTGTTATCAGGCTTCTTGTTCGAGTGAGTCTAATGTGCCGTTTTAAACTGTGTGAATCAGTAAGTTGATAGGACACCGTTCGCATTTTAAAGCATTTCTCCAACATAAGCAAAAGCATAACACCATGATTCAGAAGAGAACGAGACGCATAATCATAAAGAGACGTCCAGTCTGTTCCCCCTTCAACAACAACAAAAGGTCAAAATTCTGTTTTATGCAAATTCAGTCAAATATAAAATATCTAACGACAAGAAAATAGGATGCTATTCACGGTCATTTTTGCTTTTTTTTTTCTCCTTTCAACAAAAAAGAAAATCTCACCTCACTTGGATCAAAATGCAGAGGTCATAATAATTATTATATTATGGGTGGGTTTGTTAGTTTGTCTTCGTGAGTGTGACATATTGTGGTCACTGTCCAAAATGTCACCTGAAAATATACCCCTCACTTTCACCCCTTCCAAAAACCTGTCCGTGAAAATATCATTCCTCATAGCATTGCCATGAAAGTCGTTTGGTATCCTACCCGTTTCTTGTTTATTACTATGTAAATGAGCAAGCGCATAGGCATGCCTTATTTTGTCTCTGTGGCATTTTCCTTCAATTCATCAAACAAAAAAACCCAACCAGCAATAACCAAAAAAAGAAAAGAGAAAATTTTGCAGCAAATTATTTGCAACTTCGGTTTTACGCGGCGCATCACACTGTTCTTATGAATATTATATCCCGTAATGAAGTATAAAATTGCGTGTGAAGAAATTGTGTTCATAACACACAAAAATACTGACATCAAAATAATCAAGAAGTCTTTATGCTGTAATTATAGCCGCTGGAAACTATTGTTTTAAACAAAAATCAAGCAAAAAAAAAGCAGGCGACCAACCAAACCAAAACCCAGACCACAGACAAGGAACCCCATCCCCACACCCCCCCCCCCCCCCCCACACACACACACACACACACACAATTCACACACACGAAACTCCCCCAACACACACACACATTCACACACACGAAACTCCCCCAACACACACACATTCAAACACACACACACATGAAACTTCCCCAACACACACACACACACACACATATTCAAACACACACACACACACGCGCGCGCAACTCCCCCCCCCCCCACCAACAACCACACACACACACACACACACACACATACACACACCTTGATCTATCAAACCAGGTTACCCCCACCTCCCCCCCCCAAAAAAAAAAACCCAACAAAAACCACCTTACAGGAGGAAGGCATGTTCGACAACTCTTCCTGCCCACCCCGTCTACAGCGAAAGACCACAAATATTTTGAGCAGGACTGAATGATCATCAAAATAACGCGTCCAGAAAAACGAAACAACAACGAGTAAAAGACCAACGCCATGAAGGAACCCTCACCTGTACAGTGGCAGGCAGGTAGGCAGCCAGTTTATCAACTCCACGGTGTCCCTCATTACTCCACACAAACAAACCAAACCAAACAAAAACGCTGTAACGGACAGTACTGAGAGTACTGGTATCCTCGACACCTTTCTTTACCGGCATACCAAACACACTGCATGCAAAACACAAGCATGAGCCCGCAGACAGACAGACAGACAGGCAGACAGACAGACAGACAGACGTAAGTTAAGGGGGAAAAAGAAATCGTCTGCTTTCTCGTGTGCATCATGAGTGAAACGTAATGCACGCGATTTCAGAATGGCTTCCACCCCCCTCACCCCCCCCCCCCCCCCCCCAACAAAAACACAAGCTTCGTAGCAACGGGCAATATCCAGAATCACGAGAGTGTGTAATATGTGTATGATATCTGGGCTATCTTCTTTTTTTCTCTCTATCTCTTTTTTTTATATTTTTAGCTTGTTTTGATTGTCTGTCCGATTGTTTGTTTGCTTGCTTGCTTGTTTGCTTGTTTGTTTGTCCCTTAGCTTACTGAAGAGTCACTGGGACACTGCACTGAATTTTTCAGGCAGTTTGAACCTAGCGGAGTCCGTCCCTTTCCCAGGTAGCTGGCTGCATGCTGGGTACATTATTAGTGTCAACCATCCCATCGGCCGTAGCAAACCTACTCTTCAACCTTACATTACCTCCTCTTCAACAGTACCTCCTCGTCAACATTACCTCCTCTTCAACATTACCTCCTCGTCAACATAAGGGTGGGTGGGGGTTTTAACTTATATAATACAAGATGTCCTTTATGGGTTTCCATTCTCAAAGATGATTTGATAACGCCAAGTTGCCAATGTCTTCACTTTTACAGAATTCTACAAAGAATTAAACTATACAGAAGACTTCACGTCTTCAAGCCATGATGTCAATGCTAAATATTAGGCACATAACAGAATCGTTATTTTTTGTGGTTGGTTGCTTTTTTTTTAAAGACTATTTTTCATTTTCTCTTCTGTGTGTTTTTTTTTTTTATCAAAGCTTTCACTGCAGAACAAAAAATGTCGTAAATCAGAAGATATCATTTAAAGCTCAGCAGTAGATAAATCGATACTTTGTGTTCAATACTTATCATCAATGTAGCAATATTACTTTTAACCAAAAACCAGATTTTCAAATGAGTTTATTATTTTAAAAAAATGAACAGCAACGAAACTAATAAATAAATGAATGATTTTAGCTGTACACTATCATAAACCAACAATTCACCTGCTCCACATTTTCCCCTTTGTTTTATCTATCAAAGTGTTATCAGAATATTGCTAGCCTGGCACTCACGAAACATTATTCTGTGATATTGTAAGTACGCAAGAACGTTGAAATCGCCCATGGCAAAGATTAAGACCATTCTTATCCATCAAGCAAACAATGATAACCAGAAAAGACTGGGGGGAAAAAACATACGAAGAAAGAAGAAGTAAACAGATTTGAACAAAAACAAGTCAAATCAACCCCCCTCCCCAAACCGAAAAAAAAAAACATAAAAAACTGTACTATATTAAAGCCATTTGTGTATAAACAAAGTAAGATGCAAAAGTAAAATTCGTTAATCCACATACTGTTAACAACATGGGCTGGTTTCTATCATTTTTCATAATCAATGATTACCCTGTCTTCCCACCTAGCCAATCTATCTTTACCTTCCCCCTCCACACACACACACACATTACACACCACCACACACTCACACTCACTCACTCATTCACAACACAACACACACACATTCACTCTCACACACAGAGAACCCTTTCTAAAACTGGGTTTTCTATCGTTCTTTTTAACTTTTGTCCAATGTGTACACAACTTTTTTTTCAAAGGTAAACTTTACCACAGTCGTATTACAAATTAACTTTCTGAAGTTTCAAGTCTAAAAAAACCCACCCAACCAGCCAAAAAACACAAACACACACCACACACACACACAACACACACACACACACACACACAAACACACATACACTCACACACAAACACAACACACAAACATACACACAAACACACAACACATACAAACATACAGAGACACACACACACAAAAACACACACACAACCACAAACACATTCACACACACACACACGGGCACACTCACACAACACACACACACACCACACACACACACACCACCACACACTAATTTGTGGATGTCCAGGCGAAGACTTTCGAGTTCAGCTAAATGTCAGTCGCCATTTGCGTCATGCTGAGATCATGATAAAAGAGATATATGTTAATGGTATGCACATTGTGCAAACGACAACCAAAAAATAACCAAAAGAAAAAAAACCAACAAAACCCCCTCTGCCAACCAAGTGTTCTTTAATCCTATTCACAAGAGAGAGAGAGAGAGAGAGGAGAGAGAGAGAGAGGAGAGGAGAGAGAGAGAGAGAGAGGAGAGAGGGGGGGGGAGGGGGGGGGGGGGGGAGGCTAGAGAGAGACAGAAGACAGAGAGAGCGAATAGTTTATTCAGATTTTAGGCCTTAGCCCTTGAGCTACATAGATAGATAGATAGAGAGATAGAGAGATGGAGAGATAGATAGATAGATAGATAGATAGAGAGAGAGAGAGAAGAGAGAGAGATAGATAGATAGAGAGAGAAGACAGAAGAAGTAGATAGACAGATAGATAGATAGATAGAATAGATAGATAAATAGATAGATAGATAGATAGATAGATAGATAGATAGATAGATAGACAGAGAGAGAGATGAGAGAGAGAGAGAGAGAAGAGAGAGAAGAAGAGAAGAGAGAGAGAGAGAGAGAGAGAGAGAGAGAAACACAGACACACAGACACACAGACAGACAAAAGGGAGGGAAGAAAGGAAAGAGTACGGGAGGTTTTCACTGCTTTCAGCTTTAGAAATCAATATCTATCTCTCTAACGGGCAGAGGGAGGGGAATCTGGAAAAAGAAACTGCGATCACAGGGATCGATAGTCTTGCCAGCCACGGCTATCTGCACTCCTCCACTTTTCCTTCTTTTCTTTCCCTCCTCTTCTTTTTTTGTTTTTGTTTTTGCTGTTGTTGTCTACAGATGCAGCCTGCAATCTCTACGGATTCGCATTTTCGTACATGTTTAACTCCCGACTTCCCTCCGTCATTCGCATTTTAGTACATTTCTAATTCTGACTTCCCTCCGCCATTCGCATTTTAGTACATTCCTAACTCCTGACTTCCCTCCGCTATTCGCATTTTGGTACATTTCTAACTCTGACTTCCCTCCGCTATTCGCATTTTGGTACATTTCTAATTCTGATTTCCCTCCGCCATTCGCATTATTTTTAGTACATTTTAAACTCCCGACTTCCCTCCGCTATTCGCATTTTGGTACATTTCTAATTCTGACTTCCCTCCGCTATTCGCATTATTTTTAGTACATTTTAAACTCCCGACTTCCCTCCGCTATTCGCATTTTGGTACATTTCTAATTCTGACTTCCCTCCGCTATTCGCATTATTTTTAGTACATTTTAAACTCCCGACTTCCCTCCGCTATTCGCATTTTGGTACATTTCTAAATCTGACTTCCCTCCGCTATTCGCATTATTTTTAGTACATTTTAAACTCCCGACTTCCCTCCGCTATTCGCATTTTGGTACATTTCTAACTCTGACTTCCCTCGTCATTCGCATTTTAGTACATTTCTAACTTCAATCGCATTTTAGTACATTTCTAACTTCAATCGCATTTTAGCACATTTCTAACTTCAATCGCATTTTAGTACATTTCTAACTTCAATCGCATTTTAGTATATTTCCAATTCCCGATTCTCTCGTCATTCGCATTTTAGTGCATTTCTAACTCCCGATTTCCCCCTTCAAAATGCAGAAAAACAACAGCTTAGCAACCATTTCGATGAGCCAAATTCAGATGCAATCTAAAACAAACGTATGACTTATAAAGCGCATAAAAATCTTCAAACCCATAGGTATAATCACAGTGCTTTTGGGGAGAAGGATATATCGAATATTTAAAAAACAGAGATGGAGCTAGGAGACATTGGTTTTTCTTATAAACAGCAAAACGATTGTCAACAAATAATTATTTTTAAAAAGCAAACAAAAACCAGACGCTCTCATTTCCACGCAAAACCGCGTTCCTACCCTCTCCCAAGACTGCTTTAGAATGTATATATAATTATGTATGTTGAATGTCATATTATACGCATCTTTATGATTGCAAACTAATGTCGATAAATTTCTATCAGATTTCGTTGAGTAAATAAAAAAAAATGAAAATGGACTGGCAAAGAGGATAACAAACATTAAGTATGGGTGGTTGAAGAGGCAAGCGAAAAGTGTAACCAGAATTTAATATTCAGAAATCAATAACATAATTATCATAAAAACAATACACACACACACACACACACACACACACACACACACACACACACACACACACCACACACACACACACACACACACAAATGACGAAGATTAAGCTGCAAAAAAACAAAACCCAAGTACACAGGACACCGAGAAAGAGAAGACAACCTCCCAAATAATTCGTTAAATAAATAATAAATTGGGAGAGAGAGAGGAGAGAGAGAGAGAGAGAGAGAGAGAGAGAGAGAGAGAGAGAGAGAGAGAGAAGACAGACAGACAGACAGGACAGAGACAGACAGGCAGAGACAGAGAGAAAGAGACAGAGAAGCAGAGACAAAGACAGAAACAGACAGACTGAGACAGACAGTCAGACATAAATAACCAGACACAAAGACAGAGAAAGAAGGAAAGAACGAAAGAGGCAGATGGAGAGAGAGAGAGAGAGAGAGAGAGAGAGAGAGAGAGGAGAGAGAGAGGAGAGAGAGAGAGAGAGAGAGAGAGAAGAGAGAGAGAGCGACAGAACAGAAAGAAGGAGGAGAGGGGGGCTGGTGGGAGGAGAGCAAGCAAGCCTGAGAGACAGCAGAAGCGACAGAGAGAGAGAGAGAGAGAGAGGAGAGAGAGAGAGGAGAGGAGAGACAGAGAGAGACAGAGACAGAGAGAGAGCTAACACAGGCTGATGCCATTATAAATACCATGACCCAGCACCCAACTCAAGAGCAGCAGCAGCAGCAATAGCAGCACTAGCAGCAGCACTAGCAGTAGCAGTAGCACTAGCAGTAGCACTAGCAGTAGCAGCAGAGAGAGGCATGGCTCCCTCAATCGATATCCCTCAGCCGTGGAAAAACCACACACAGCCCGGTCTTTTCGCGCAAGTACGCGTGCAATGCCAACAAGATGCACAGATCTGAAGGCTGATAGAATACTGGGCAGGCAGGCAGGCAGGCATACACGCGCGTGCGCGCGCATGCATGCACGCACGCATACGTGCGCGCGCGCACACACATACACATGGAGAGAGAGAGAGAGAGGGGGCGGGGGGGAGGGAGGAAGAAAGAGGGAGAGAGGGGAAGAGAGAGAGAGAGAGAGAGAGAGAGAGAGAGAGAGACAGAAGAGAGAGGACAGACAGACAGACAGAGAGAAGAACAGAGAAGGGAGGGAAGAGACAGAAGGACAGTGAGAGAAGGACGGAGGGACAGTGGGGGGAGGGGGGGGGGGGGGGGGGGGCAGGGGAGGGAGGAGAGAGAGAGAGAGAGACGAGAGAAGAGAGAGACAGAGAGACAGACAGAGAGAGAGAAAAGGAGGGACGGAGAGAGACAGACAGACAGACAGAGACAGCGAGAGAAGGACGGAGGGACAAGGAAGGGAGGGGTGGGGGAGCGGGGCGGAGCGGGAGAGAGAGCGAGAGAGAGAGAGAGAGAGAGAAGAGACAGATGAAGAGAGAGAGAGAGGAGGGAGGGATGGAGAGACAGACAGACTGAGACAGCGAGAGAAGGACGGAGGGACAAGGAAGGGAGGGGGAGGGGGGGCGGGGGCGGAGAAAGAGAGAGACAGACAGACAGAGAGAGAGAGAGAGGAGGGACGACAGACAGAGACAGTGAGAGAGAGACAGACAGACAAAGACAGTGAGAGAGAACAGACAGACAGAGAGACAGACAGACACAGAGAGAGCGAGAGAGAAGCAAAACAATTTCAACCGCGCGCCAGTGCAGTTATTTATAGACCAGCAAAGTCCAACTTCGAGCAACAGAAAGGTGAAAAGAAAGAAAGAGACAGAAAAGAACAAGAGCAAGAACAAGAACACGAACAAGAACAGAAACCTAGGTGAAACAAGAAAAGAAAAGAAAAGAAAAGAAAGAAAAATCAACCTGCCTGTGAACGGCAAACACATTTAGCACAGTGCCTTCAATTTTGTCCGAAGGCGTTGTCATTTGCAGTGCTTTTGGAGAGATGAGAGACAGAGATAGAGATGGAGAGAGAGAGAGAGAGAGAGAGAGAGTGGGGGGGGGGGGGAAAGGGGGAGGGGAGGGGCAGGAGGGTAAGGGAAGGAGGGAAGAAGGGAGGGGAATGAGAGAGAGAGAGAGAGTCTCTCCAGTGAAGAACCATTCAGGCAGGTCATCTATGTCAAATTTGAGAGAGAGAGAGAGAGAGAGAGAAGAGAGATGAGAGAGAGAGAGAGAGAGGGAGAGGAGGAGGAAGGAGAGGAGAGAGAGAGAGAGAGGGAGAGAGAGAGAGAGGCAGGAGAGAGGAGAGGCGGGGGGGGGGGGGGGGCGGCGAAGAGAAGAGAGACAGAAAGAGAGGGGGAATGAGAGAGACGGGAGAAGAGAGGCAGGAGAGAGGCAGAGAAAGAGAGACAGAGAGACAAGAGAGACAGGAGAAGAGGAGAGGGAAGAGACAGAGGAAGAGAGAGAAGGGAGAGAGAGAGGAGAGAGAAGAGAGAGAGAGAGGAGAGAGGAAGAGAGAGGAGGGAGAGAGAGGAAGAGGAGAGAGAGAGAGAGAGAGAAGAGACAGGACAGAAGACAGACGAGCAGATAGACACAGACAGAGAGAGTGAGTGTGTATGTATGTGTGTTGCGTGACCCCCCCCCCACCCACCCCCAGACCCCCCCCCCCCCACCCTACCCTGTGTGTCCCAAAGATGTGACACTACGGGCAATAAAACATACCTATAAATGTTACACCACTTTTCTGCCAAGAAGAAGATATTAAGCAGATGCTCAAGCGGTTACATGGGTGAAGCCCACCCACCCACAGTGTGTGTGTGTGTGTGTGTGTGTGTGCAGTGAATATTTGGGCTTTTTTTTCCATGGTTCAACAACCTGTTAACGCTAGTGACAGGATCTTTCAACGTGCATGTTTAATGATCTGCAAAGGTTGTGTGTGTGTGTGTGTGTGTGTGTGTTGTGTGTGTCGTGTGTGTGTGTGTGTGTGTGTGTGTGTGTGTGTGTGTGTGTGTGTGTGTGTGTGTGTGTGTGTTGTGCAGTGTGTGTGTGTGTGTATGTGTGTGTATATGTGTGTGTGTATACACAAAAAGAAGAGTTGTAATAATTAGAAAAGTTGAGAATTATTATTATGTGTGTGTGTTTGCGTATGTGTGCTTTTGAAAAACATTTGACTACTGAAATTTTATTTCATAGATTTTGGTCTGCAGCGCGTAATGTTTGTAATATCTGTTTGTTTAAACTATTGATTGTTTGTCATTGGTTGCATAACTGTGTAAGATTAGGTTGAATGCATGCGCTTTGATTTGTCTTTGCAAGATATAGCGCTATAGAAGTTCCATTTCTTTCTTCTTCTTCTTCTTCTTATGATTATTACGACAGAGCGCATACATGACATAATTCTTTGTCTTTCTTCGTTAGATTGTTTTTATTGGTTACAGCCGATTCGTCTTCTACTAAGTTATTAAATAATTACTCTTAGAAGAGAACTCTGAGCTCTGGCGTTGTTTAACGCACATCGGCATTTGGCCAATGCTCTCTTGAAAGAAGGTGTAGAATAAATATTAGAAGAGAGATTGAGCGTACGGGAGATGGAGGACGAGATGGAGATTTGTTGAGCGACAAGAGTGACCTGAGAGAGAGAGAGAGAGAGAGCAAGCAAAACACAAAAAAAGCAGAACAGAACGCAACAAAACAAACAAGTCAGCCGGACTAGCTTTTAATAATAAGTGTCCACCCTGAACATAAGCGTCTTGTGTACGTGATTTGAAAACAAAAAACGTGACAGTCTAAGTATTGCTCTCTTAGAGTCTAAGAATAATCCTTCTGAAGCGAAGCTGCACTGACGGTCATCTCTTGAGGACAGATACGAAAAAGAAAAGCCAAATTTTGAAAATGGCTGCATACCTCATCTCTCAGCTCGATGTTTCAAATCATTCAACGAGAGCACTTGAAAAATGAAAGATACTGCATTTTTTTTAATAAATAGATATTTCCACTTTGATCATTTTCTTAATATTAATGAAGCTTCTCACAAATCTCTCTCTCTGTCACTCACACACACACACACAGCACACGCACGAAGGCACATACCACACACACAACTATTTAAACAAATCCACTCTTTCAATTTTCTTTCAAAAAATATATTTCTAAAAGAAAATGGATCGACTACATAATTATAATACCTGAACAGGACAATGATGAATCAACACAAGTGACAATCTTTGCTTTGTCTCTGGATCCCTTTCTACCCCCCAAAAAAAAAAAAAAAATTCAATCACATATCTGTTACTGGTTGTCAGCGATCTGTTCACGATGAAATATATATTTAAAAAATCAGCATGAAAAAAAATCAGAAAATTTATCGTTCTAGGTCAGACAAAAACTCTTACATTTTATCAAGTAAATTAAGAAATTATGCGTCCTTTTAAAAAAAAAACCTAAATCAAAAGAAGATTCAAGTTATTTAAATTCCATTTATAAATGGGTTAACTGTCTAGGTAAATTTGCATTAAAAAGCTCTGTACCATGAATTCAATCACAAAAATAAACTTTATGACTACAAACTTATATTTAAGATAAGTTCATTTGTTTAAAAAACAAAATTATTCATCGGCTTCATCTCTCTAGACTAACTCTAAAATGCAATTAAACAAGATATTTTTTTAATTTTGATTTTTTTTGTCAATAATAGTTCTCTATTTGTGCAAATTTAATACTAAAAATGTCAGAAAATCGCTGACCAGGACTACAGAATTTCTATGGTTTTTCTGGGGTTTGGGCACAAATTCTGTCTGTCTGTCTGTCTGTCTGTCTGTCTGTCAGTCAGTCTGTCTGTCTGTCTGTCTCTTGTCTGGTAATTGTTGTCTTAGTGTTCATGTCTCTCTTTTCACCCTTTACCTTCTTCTCATTCTGAGTATAAAATTTAACAAAGTGGTTCATACTCTGCAGTATATTCTAACTGTCTGTTTTGCGACTTGAGATTATTTCAAAACTTCCACCACAAACAACCTCCTGCATACTACAACTCTTTTCTATACTTCAAACAAGATTTTCAGCGCCCCCCCCCCCCCCCCCCCCCCCCTACCCAACCCCTTTCGCCAGTTGAAAAAATGATAATATGCTATTAATAAGGAAAAACGGTTTGATCCAAACAGAGAGAGAAAGGGGGGGGGGGAGAGAGTGAGAGAGAGAGAGAGAGAGAGAGAGAGAGAGAGAGGAGAGGAGAGAGAAGAGAAATAAGCAGGAGAGAGTAGTGGGGAGGGAAGGGAGAGGCCGGAAAGATTTAATTCAAGTAGATGACAGAGGCAGATGAGAGACGAGAGAAGAAGACGAGAAGAGAGTATAGAGAGAGATGATGACCCCCAGAAAAAGAAAAAAGCAAGAGAGAGAGAGAGAGAGAGAGAAAAGAGAAGAGAAGAGAGGAGAGAAAGAGAAGAAGAAAAAAAAAAAGAAAAAAAGAGAGTATAAAAAACAAAGAAAAGAATGAGCTATAAAAACAAAATTATAATATGATAAAATAATAATATGATATGATGATAAATGAAAAAATATGTGATGATAATAATAATAATAATTATTGATGATGATGGTGATGGTGATGATCATCATCACCATTACCATAATAATAATAATAATTATTATTATTATAATTATACGGTTGGTTGGAAGCTAGGCTGATCTGACACTCACTTGACTTGACAACTGACTAAAAACCTGTCCAGCGAAAATGTTCACGATTTGTGTAGGCAACATGACAAACTATTGATCTTTCCTTCAACCACCATCCCCACCCACCCCCTCCCCTCCCCTCCTAACCCCCCCCCCTCTAACCTCCCTCCACCTCCATCCCCCAACTAAACCATCGATCCAATATCGCAGCCTAAGTTTCTGACCTCCCTCCTTCTTTATTACCCTCCTCCCTCTTCTTCCTTCCTTCCTTCTCTCTCTCTCTCTGTATTTCTCTCTGTCTGTGTGTCTGTCTGTCTGTCTCTCTCTCTCTTCTCTCTCTCCTGTCTCTCTTTTCCTGACTCTCTATTTCTCTATCTCTCCCTGTCTCTCTCTGACTCTCTCTCTCTGTCTGTCTCACTCTGTGTCTGTCTCTCTCTATCTCTCCCTGTTTCCCTCTCTCTCTATACATCTGTCTCTCTGTCTCTGTCTGTCTGTCTCTCCCTGTCTCACTATATATATATATATATATATTATATATATATATATATATATATATATATATATATATATCTGTCTCTCTCTCTCCCTCTCTCTCCACCCATCCCCTTACTCCTTCTAGCAATGTGAGGTAGCCATTTTCGTCTACAGTATCATCCTCCTCCTCCTCCTCCTACTTTTGTTCATTCCTCCTCCTCCTCTTTCTCCTCCTTCTCCTCTTCTTCTTCCATCATTATTTGCTATGATCTGTGAGTTTGTCTGCTCGAGTCTGTCCAAATTCCGTTTAGCTTCCCTGGCCTTCAGTGTTTGTGTTAGCCACAAGTGAGGAGGGGGGGGGGGGGGGGGGGGGGGGGGGGGGGAGGAGACAGAGAGAGAGGAGACAGAGACACAGAGAATGAGAGCAGAAAGAGAGACAGACAGACAGAGACACAGAAGACAGATAGAAACAGAGAACAGAGAGAGGAAGGACAGAAACAACAGAGAAAGAGGACAGAGGAGAGCAGCAGAGAAGAGAAGAGACAGAGAAGCACAGAGAGAAACAGAGACAGAAGAAGAGAGACAGTAGAGAGAAAGGGACAGACAAAGGGTGGGGGGGGAGCAGGGAGAGGGGTGGAAAGAGAGGAGAAGTAAAGAGAGCAGAAGAGGACAGGAGACAGAGACAGCAGACAAGAGGAGACGACAGAGACAGGAAGGAGAGAGAGAGAGAGAGAAGAACAGAAGAAAAGAAGCAGACAAGAGAAGGCAGAGAGAGGAAGAAGCAGAAGATAGTAGAAGAAAGTAGATAGATAGTAGATAGAGTAGATGAGAGACAGAGAAGACAGAAGAGAAGAAAGAGAGAGAGAGAGAGAGAGAGAGGAGAGAGAGAGAGAGAGAGAGAGAGAGGAGAGAGAGAGAGAGAGAGAGAGAGAGAGAAAAGAGAGAGATTTGGGGAAAGAAAAAGAGAGCACTCTTTAATTCTGTCTGAAGACCTCAGCTCTTTACTTTTATAATTGGGTGGGTTTTTTTGGTCTTGAAATGTTTCAAGAACCGGGGGTACCTTTGAATGGCTTGATCATTTCACTTATT
>CM054140.1:24094036-24119036 GCA_028751875.1 Rapana venosa
ACAAAATATAAACTACCCCCCCCCCCCCCCAGTTCCTGCCCCTCCCCCCTCCCCCCAAATAAAAATTATGATGTTACAACATGAATTTTCCGAAGAATGAGATTCCAAATCCAGAATTTATATATATATATATACATACATACATACATTACATACATACATACATACATATACACACTGCAGTTTTCAGGAAACGAAAACCAAAATGTTGACATCATTATTATTTACATTGTTTCCGCCATTTCTCATACAAGCATTCAGAGCAAAAAAGATGTATCGATAATAATTTTTTTTCCTGCTCTTTCTAACACAGATTTGGACAACATTGAAATGTTAGGTTCTTGGTAACAAAACGAAAAAAAACCACCCAAACATAACACAAGCACACACACACACACATCAGAAAGAAGCGATTTGTTCACCATTTAAAACAAACAACAAGGACAAAGAGTCCGGTTCATACATGTAATAAAATCGTGGTATTATAGTAAACCAAAGACGAGTGACATGGATTTAAAAGAAAGAACTTAAATAGAACCTACAGTGTTTCGACTGAGAACGAGAAAGAGAATACTAGAAGGTAGTCTGAGTAATTATCGTTTTTATGGCATTTTAGTGTGTGTGTGTGTGTGTGTGTGTGTGTGTGTGTGTGTGTGTGTGTGTGTGTGTGTGTGTGTGTGTGTGTGTGTGTGTGTGAGGGAGGGAGGGAGGAGGGGGAGTAGGGGAAGGAGGCAGACATGAGTTGCTGAAATTAAGATAGGATAGGGAACATTGTGTTTAAAAAAGAGTGAAAACGTACATTAAACAGTCTATCCTTACTAGCCTAACTTAGTTGCCCCTTCGAAATGTTTTTTGTATTTTGTACCTAACAAAAAGCTACCATGATTGAAATTCTGCCCCCGAGAGTTACAGATTTTTATTTATCTCAAATTTTCAAAATAGATGTACTAAACAAAACAAAAAAGACAAATCTTGCTGATTGTTTAAATGACGATAATGAAGATGAATTACACGCAGCCATCTTGAACACAAGGAAAATTCACAACACATTGCGTCAACTGATATACTGGTTACATACATCTGTCAAAACATCATTACATCAATAGATTCCGTTATTGGCTTCATTAATTCATGACTAGATTAATTTGCTTGACTAATTTGCTGGACTACATTCATATCCATCACTTTCTCCCCCACCCACCACCCCCAAAAAGAGAGTTAAACAATTTTTTTTAAGCTGCATTGATTAGGTAAACTGTTACGTTTTTTCATGTCTGAAACTGTCCACTGATAACATTTAATCTGATATTCTCAAAAGGGACAGGTTGACGTCAACTATCCATACGATTCTGTTGGTTTCTTAGGACTTTTTAAGGCCAAGGAGGAAGAAGCGAAACGTTTCTGGTAACATGTTTTAATATTGAACTGAAGCTAAACATGAAACACGGTTGGTGAAGTGGAACAAAAATCTATAAAAACGTTACTTTGCTGAATAGGGCATCGCACACTGTTTACATTGTGTGTAGCACAGTAGACAAACAACCCTGCATTTATATCAAGAGATATTATCAGGGAAACTTTCGAACTCTACCTTCTAGGAAAACTTTCGACCTCGTACGTTCGATACTTCCTAAAACTTGTATTTGAAGTTTAAAGCGTAAGTCTGCAGTTCTAAAAATAAAGCTTAAATCGTACAGATCCCCCCCCCCCCCCCCCCCCCCTCAATAACCAATGAAACTTCCTGGTATGAAAATAAACCCAGGAAATGACGCGATTGTCTCAACACCAATCTATTCCTACTCACAATACGTTTCCAATACGTCTGATGTATTCTTCCTAGTAAGTCTGAAAAACGGTTGTTTTATCCAAAACATAAATGCAGTTCATTTGACAAAAGTTGGTTCATTTTCAGAAAACTCAAATGTTTTTCAAATTGAATCTTGTGCTTGCTCCTATTCACAGCCCAGCAGAGAGACAACATGAGGTTTCAATACCATCTCTAGTTTCCCTGAGGTAAGGGTTGGCATTACAAGCACTTAAAAAGCCTGCTGGAAATAAAATCCACTTTCAGCTTGGTAAATTTAACGACGTTACATTTCTTTCTTACTGTCTGGTTAACATTTTACTGTTATAACTTTATATCTCGTTGGAAAAAGCTCTTACAAGGCTCTTCACCTCTCCTCATTTTTAAACTAAAGTTCATAATCAGATTTCAGTACTCATCAACGATAAGACTTGACTTTTACATCAGGTTACGTCTCTATCTCTTTTTGTTTTATTATTATTATTATTATCATTATTATTATTATTATTATTATTATTATTATTATTCAATTGAGGGACGGAGAAGACAAGAAGTGAAGCGACCATCCTATTTGAACCTAAAAGCTAGGGGTTTCTGTGATGATCGGTTTGTGTTCAGTGTACAAGTGTGAGACAAGGCAATAAAGAAGCAAGGGTGAGTGTGTGTGTGTGTGTGTGTGTGTGTGTGTGTGTGTGTGTGTGTGAGTGTGAGTGTGAGTGTGTGTGTGTGTGTGTACGCGCGCGCGCGAATATACGTGCTTGCGTGTGTGCGTTTTCAATGTATGTCTTTTTCTTTCCCTTTCAGAACAAAATTATGATATGATAACACTGGTTTCTTTTTGGCCACAGTACCATTTTTTCTTGTACAGACTTTTAGTTCTCTTAGCGTTGTTGTTACATTCTGCACGTGGAGGCCTCGCCCGTTTCTCTGACATAGACTTGCAGAAAAGACATCGTTATTGCACCCATACTTGGAAGCAAAGGCAGACGTGTTATACTAGTGTGTGCAGGTCTACACCTTCCCCTTCCTTCCCCACATAAACAGAGGCTTGGGTGCAGTGTCCCTCATGTTGACTGGTCCTTAACATCTACGGTCTCTTCACACACACACACACACACATATATAATATCTGGGTATGAGTGAGGGTGAGTAAGCGAGAGTAGGTGAGTGAATGAGTGAGTGAGTGAGTGAGTGAGATGGAAAGGGAGACAGAGAGACAGAGAGAGAGAGAGAGAGTGGTGTGTGTGTGTGTGTGTGTGTGTGTGTGTGTGTGTGTGTGTGTGTGTGTGTGTGTGTGTGTGTGTGTGTGTGTGTGTGTGTGTGTGTGTGTGCGTGCGTGCGTGCGTGTGAGAATGAGTGAGTGAACGAGTGTGTGTGTGTGTGTGTGTGTGAATGAATGAATGAATGAGTGGGCGACTCTGTGTTTGTGTGTGTGCATGTGTATGTGTTAGTGTGTGTACGTGTGTGTGGATTCTCTTTGTTCTTCTTCTGTGTAAGCAGTCTACCCTACACCTGTTTCACAATGAGTTTCTCCCTTCTTCTCCTAATGACTGCTTTCAAGATACATACAGAGTTAAAGAAACGCCCTCACAATGACAAAAAGATTGTTTTCAGCATGTAGCCCTTTTCTTCACTCACAACGTATTCTGCTTTACCATCTATGCACAGAATAATATACTATTGCACAATGCCCTCATTGCCCAATTATACATACTTGGGTTGAAAAACATGGCAGTGATCATCAAAGACTTAAAACATTTTCTTTCCCATCGAGAAAAACTGTTCTTTTTGAGAGACTGTTGGATCGAGAATATTGAACAAGAACGGAGACTTTATCCAAATCAATTCCTTACAATATTAGCCTTGAAATGTTAAAATAACAAGTTGGCAGTTCTGTAAAAGGGAAGAAAGGAAGAAAGGAAGGAAGGAAGGAATGAACAAACAGAAAGTACCGACACAGTCAGACGAACATGATGCACAGTCATCACAGGTAAATTCATGCATAAAACATCAGAACAGGTTCTTTGTAACAGCCCGATTATGTTTCACATCCAAATCAACAACAACAACAACAACAAAATAGCATAACAAATAACGAACAAAACAAAGTAAAATTGGAACACATCAACGCAGAATCATTCAATAGTTTACCTCAGACACAATGGTAACAATCGTAGTCAAACCACCAAGAACAGAGAAACCGTTTAACAAAATCACTCGTATCACAAAGTCTCAACACACGTCTCTTGATAGATAGAATCCGGTACAACTGCAATAGAAATAAGAAATCTCTTGTGGTTTTTCGCTCATCAGAGTTTTTATGCTTCCTTTCTTTCTTTCTTTCTTTCTTTCTTCTTCTCTTGAGATAGTAAGAATGCAAAACAAAAAAAAGGATAAAATACGGAGAGAATGAAAGAAGTAACTGAATCCAGTACACAGACAGTTTGACGATGAAGAAGACCAATTATACAAAATACCCTTGCTTCCATAATTATATGATTTGAAAATGACTCGTCTTGCGAGTAAAATCTTGGTCAGTCAGTCTTGGCCTCCTTGACACAAATAATTATGTACAAAATGAGATAAATGCACATAAACACACAACCACACACACACCTGCACACACATACACACACCTGCACACACATACAAACACAACTGCACACACACACACACACACACACACACACACACACACACACACACACACACACACACACAATGTACTCCACAATGGTATCAACACCTTCTCGCAATCTTTGGATAAAACTGAGTGCAGACTAGTTTTTAAGACAATACTCACCCAAACAATCAAACCACATACATAATAAAAACTATTGAACCAACCAACAAAACAAAACCAAACCCAAACCAAACAAGACAAGAACCTAGATAGAGCAATGAAGTATGACTGACGACAACACCACACCAGTAACAAGAAGAAGAAGAAGAGGAGGAACTGGAGGCATCATGATGGGAGATAACTTCTTCATACCTGGACCTGACTTCTCCCAAAACTCCTCCAGGAGTCGTTGGGGAACTGCACTGATCTTTCTTTCAGACAAGCGCTTGTCTTGGGCTACATCAGCCTGGCTGCACCCATCCCTCTTCTATGTCCTTCGGATGAGACTATGAACCGAGGCCCCCCATGTGCGAACGCATCCTGTTCCGCTTTTCGAAAGAGTAGGCAATTGTGTGCCGGTGGGAACAGATGACAAAATTTACAAAGCCGCATACACACAGGGACTGGATGTAAAAAAAAAAAGAAAATGAATGCTTATTCCATTATCCTCACTATAAAAGAATAAAATAAATAAAGATTGTCTATCTTTAGGGCAGACACAATCGACCATACTTACCGAAACTACCCCCCCCCCCCCCCCCCCCTCTCCCCTCTTCTCTTTCTCTCTCCCTACACTCTGAAATATTGATCGAGTTGTCGGCAAACTGCAAAGTAAACAAAAACAGAAAAGAAGAAGAGAGAGAGATGGATGAAGAGATAATCTAGCGATCTTTTTTTGTTTGTTTTTTGTTTTCCAAGATAATTTTTGTTTTACATTGATATTCATCTGAAAATGTTCGACAGGACAATTATAGATCTGCTATAATATAAAAATTAATTTCGCTGAAACAAACTGTCGGGATTTTTACTAAATATGAGATTTTTTTTTAACATAGAGGCTGTGTGTATGTGTGTGTGTGTGTTGTGTGTGTGTGTGTGTGTGTGTGTGTGTGTGTGTGTGTGTGTATGTGTGTGTGTGTGTGTTGTGTGCAAGCGCGTGCACGTGAAAACATAAGAGATAAGTGGTGAGAGAGAGAGAGAGAGAGAGAGAGAGAGAGAGTGTGTGTGTGTGTGTGTGTGTTGTGTGTGTGTGTGTGTGTGTGTGGTGTGTGTGTGTGTGTGTGTGTGTGTGTGTGTGTGTGTGTGTGCAAGCAAGCGCATGCACGTGAAAACATAAGAGATAAGTGGCGCGCGAGAGAGAGAGAGATACATAGAGAGAGAGAGAGTGTGTGTGTTCAGCCATCCTATTGATTACTTAAACTCAGGTTGTTGTATGGAGAAGAGAAAGACTGACAACAATCTCCATGGAAGATGATGATAATGGGGATTAAGACAAAAGTCCGTAACAATAGTGCAAACACAGATTGTCTGATCTGAAATATCTCTTTATGAGTTCTGATTTTACACACACACACACACACACACACTCACACCCACCCCAACATAACGCACACAACACAACACAACACACACATACACGACGCACCACGCCACAACACACAAACAAACACACACCACACCACAACACACACACCACAACACAACACATACACAAACATACTCACACACGCAATCAAATATGACCTCAATGAAATGAGAGGAGGTAAGCAAAAAAATAAACACACACATAGACACACAAACACACAATCAAATATGACCTCAATGAAATGAGAGGAGGTAAGAAAGAAAAACATAACACACACACACACACACACACACACACACACAAAGTAAAGGAGGAAAACACTAGATGGTGGATGATGACAAAGAAGAAAGACATGTGTCAAAAGTACACATACAGACCATGACTTTAATCTGTGCGTACATGTACATCAAAAATGTTTTTTTCTGTTTTTGTTTTTTTTATAGTTGTGGTGATAAAATCTCACAAGGTCATCATTATCCATTCCTTTTTTTTTCATTTATCATTCGTCCTAAGACACACACACACACACACTAGCATACTAACATGCTTGACACACACAATACACGTACATACATACATACACCAGTGAAGCAACACACCCACCAACCCATCCACCCAAACGAACTTGTGTATGTGTTACACACACACACACACACACACACACACACACACACACACACACACACACACACACACACACATTTCGTCTAATATCGTATTAAGTGAAGAGACGTAAAATCGAAGTCAAACACACACCACACAAACACACACACATACGATTAAAAAAAAAATGAAGCCTAGTGTTTAGAACACTAGCCCTCGCAATCTGACGACCCGGGTTCGATTCCCGTTCAAGGGGGATATTTTCTCCTGGAGTTAACATCAGTGCAGACTCCACTCGCCCCAAAAGTCCTTCGGGTGAAACTATAAACCGAGGCACTGTGTGCGAACACACGCAGAACATCTTGCGCACACGTTAAATCCTGTTCCGCTTTTCGTAAGAGTAGGCCATTGTGTGCCGGTGGGAACAGACGACAGAATTTACAAAACCGCATACACACGGGGACTGGATGTTTAAAAAAAAAGCACATAGGTGCTTATTCCATTATCCTCTATATAAAAGAATAAAATAACATAAAATGAAATAAAAATTATATACACACACACAGCATCAACAAACCCCAAACTACCAAACATACGGTCATCAGAATTCGACAGGATAATCTCATGCAGCCATACAGCCATACAGCCATACAGGCATACAGGCAGGCAGGCAGGCAGTCAGCCAGAGAGGTGAAACCACAGGGCATCAAGGAATTAAGCAAGAACATGTCAACAGTTGTCGCAGCACACACAGCATCACATAATCCAGTAGTCCCCTGTCCTCCACAAAATCTATGATGACCGTCAACATCTCCATCAATACACAACCACACACACAAAAATGACACACACACACACAAACACACACACACGAAACAAAACCAACAAAAAAAAGAAAAGAAAAGCAGTTCACTGTGCAAAGTACACCAAAACAGAGTTTTTTCTTTCTTTTTTTTAAAATCGATGACAGATCGATGACAAAATTTTCAAATATACCCGTTTGGGGATGCCTGCTCGCCAGAGGCACACACACGCGCGCGCGCACACATATGAACACACACAGTGACACACATACACACACACACACACATATACATCTCACATACACAGAGAGCAACAAAAGATAGAAAGGATGGGGTGGGGGAGAGGAGGGAGGAGGAGGTCTTAATTAAGCTAACCAACCAGGGTTGTGGGTCAATGTGGAATGGCCCACCACATTCAGACTGCACGATACCACATCTCTGGACATAGCCCATACAGGGCACTGGAGTGTAATGGGCTTTTATTTATTTATTTTTTTTGGGGGGAGAAGGAGATGATCAGGTTTTATAGGGATGGTACACCTTGGCTTAAATCATGATTTATTCAATAAAAATACGTTGGTACTTACAAGGTTGACACTTCTTTGCTAAAGCATGATTTTATTCAATATCCACACATCAGAACTTGTAAGGCTTGGTACTCCTTGCTTAAAACACGATTTTTTTCGATATACATACGTTGGTAACTTATACTAAACGGTTGACACTTCTTAGTTAAAACATGATTTATTCAATATCCATACGTTGGTACTTATAGGCTTCGTACTCCTTGCTTAAAACATGATTTTATTCAATATACATACGTTGGTAACTTATAGGGTTGATACTTCTTGGCTTAAAAGATGATTTGTTCAATATCCATATTGATATTTATAGGCTTGGTACTCCTTGCTTAAAACATGATTTTATTCAATATACATACGTTGGTACACCTTCGAGACCCTGTTTCAGAACTAAAAATGTTTTCAATCAAATGACAGACATTTTACGGTATAAACTATAAGTTGATGATGGATCTGGATCATTGTGTGCAAGGTTTTAAACATGTTGTTGTCTTTTCTGACCAAAACACAATATTTACACATTTCTATGCCTTTTAAAAACAAAAAAGATTCACTGGTAGCTTTTGAAAGGCACATGCTTATGAAGTTTAGCCTACTAGATATGGTTTTAAAAAAAACCGAATATATTTTCTGAATTTTGTAGGAAAAGTTACGGTCACTGCTGTTGCTGAAACCCATACACAGAAAAACCTGGTGTCATTTTCCACCTTCAGTTTTCATCCTTAAACGCTAAGATTCAGGACATCGTCGTTGGTATCGTTCAAGGGCTTCGTAATTACTTTCCAGTTCCTTCTTTCTTTGACAGGGTCTCCTTTGACGAGTGACCTCATGGAGACTATGATTCCCTATGAACTTCTATTGTCACAGAACGTTTATACAAGTGTCTGTATAATTTTTGATGTATTTAAGGGGGGGGGGGGGGGGGAGCAGGGGGCAGGAAGAGGGTTACACTGAAAGAATATAAAACACGAAGTGACAAAGCACAACAAAAAGGAACAACTCTGATCTCCTACTTGAAATCTGTTAGATCTTCATCCATCTATATCGTTCAACTCATGATTGAAAGTGCCTAGCGAATTCGCCAAAAATGGCCCAGAGCTGATGAGAATGATCACGATACTACTGGATGCCATTATGCTTTACTATACTAGCGCTTGTAGTCACCTTGTTTTGTCATTTGAATTTGTTACAGATCAGTTATCAAGATACCTCCACCTCAATCTCCTATAAGACCTGATCACCTCCTTTCCCACAATCATTCGCACCCCCTCCCCTCCCCCCTCCTTTCACAGAACACAGTCACAATGTCAAAAACAAGAGTTATCACCAAATACCACAGGTTCTGGCCAGCCAAGGAATGGAAACAAAACTACTTCAACAATCCACACACACACACACCACCCGACCCAACAAACGTAACACTCACACACACACACACACACACACACACACAACACACACCACCCAAACAAACAAACAAGCAAGCAAGCAAGCAATCCTGCAGTCCACAAGAGGTTGACACGTAAAAAACAGCCAGGAATGAGACCATTGAAAATTCGTATAATATGTACAGCCACCATCTGACGCAGTGTCTAGAAACAATGAATCAATAATATCAATAAATTATCCAGAGCCTGCTTAGACACAGAGGCTGAGAGAGAGTGGAACTGAATGAACACCCACGTCCACATGACTTTTGTTTTCACCGCTGTCTTGTGAGAGAGGCTCCACCGTCTTCTTCTTCTTGTTTTTGTGTTTGTGTTTTTTTGTTAAGGTCCAGCCGGGCAGTATAGTAGTTATGGAGGGCGAGGGTGAGGGGGAGTTAGTGGGATATCCATCTATCCCGAATACACGTAAATCCCAGGAATCGTTATCTTCGATATAAGGTGACAAAGTTGAGAGAGAGAGACAGAGACAGAGAGATGAAGAAGAGGAAGGGGGAAAAAAAACCCAACACGAAAAGGTTGTGCAGTAAGTGTCTTGACATCACAGGAAGAAGCCTTCCGAGGGGTGGTGGTGGACAAAAACCAGTTTTAAAGCTGAGTTCTCTCCAAGACTTGATTCAGTCTTGATGCCGCGTCAAGAGGTTTTGCCGGTTCTTCACGGATCAGCCAGCGAGCAGCGACGAGAACAAGTGGATGTGGACACTCACACACACACACTATATCAAGCAGTAGAAGTAGTAGAAGTAGTAGTGGTGGTAGTGGTAGTAGTAATAACGGTCCTGTACGACAGCGGAGTCTGAAAACGGGGAGTCCTGGCGCACCACTCCTTCCCACACTCCCTCCTCCCTCCCTGGTCACCCCCCACACCTCCTCCCGCTGTCTCCATCCTCCCCATCACCACCACCATCACGCCCACCCAGCCACCCCCCACCCCACTACAGGCGGCAAGACTTCCAGGAAGGAGACGGAAACACGACGCCGAGGTCTCTACTGCGCATGCCCTGCAACGTCATCGCCACCCGTCCCACAATTCTCCTTCCGCAGCAGCAGCGGCAGCGGCGGCAGCAGCAGGCGCGCCATGACGATCCGGACGAACGAGAGAAGGAGCCAGCTAGCAGCGCAAAAGAAAGCGGTGCCGACGAGATCGAGAGCAGAGCAGGCAACCGTTCAGTTTCTGCAAGCCACCCTAACTGCGGTGATCCTGCACTCTGACTCTGACCAGGACCCGCTGGTGGTAGTGGTGGTGAAGGTGGTGGTGGTAGTAGTAGAAGTAGTAGTAGTAGTAGTAGTAGTAGTGGTAGTGGTGGTAGTGGTGGGTGGTGGTGGTGGTGGGGGGGGGAGGGGGCGCCAGTAGGCTCACGTGGACTGGTACTGCTGCAACAGCCGCTTGTAGATCTGCGAGTTGAGGAAGCGGGGGTAGGAGTCTCGATGCATCAGCGTGAAGATCTGCAGCTGGGCCTCGTCGAACGTGTGCGGGGTGGGCTGCACCATGTTGCGGTTGATCACCTCGCGCACGCGGGAGTCTAAACTAACCTGCACACATACACACACACGCGCATATATACAGAGGAACGTGTGTACACATATATACACACACACACACACACGCAAAGATGACCCCACATATGTATGTTAGTCCGTCGTTTTCGACGTTGACCTCCAAAACAGCAGAGGAGGCAGCTGCTGTTTCGGAAATTGGGCAGAAATTTGATTATAGTGGAGATGCCTTACCACACATACACGCACGCACAAACACAATATATACTGCTTGCAAACTTAATATGTAGAAATGCTAATTTTTCCACGGAAGAAAATAGTTCACATGTGTAAAGTGGAAATTCAATATCTCCTGTACGTTTCTCAAAATATCCACTTCTATTATTAAGCTACAATCTTTCAATACTCAGAAGAGGTATTGATACCAGGAACCTCATCCCCCCCCCCCCCCCACACACCACACACGCACACACAAGTTCAAAGTAGTTTTATTCTTGGCAAGAAGAGAACAAATGTATTCACTTACCATTCTAAAACCTAGCCATGTACTAAAAATTCTATGGAGGTCTGAAATCAGCCAGATATCTTAAAGAAAAAATCTAGCATAACCATAATTATTTCAGAAAATTTGAGTTATACAACGAGCACTGCCTTACACCATCACATTTTGTTTGGGACAGAAGACGAAAAAGCAAAGAAACAATATAAAACAAAGCAAAACAAACACAAAAACACATACACACAACCCAAACAAAACAGCCTGATGATTCATCATTATTCATGCTATGACCTGTGGACGAAGAGGAACAGGAGTTAACAGTGGAATTATCAGAACTCCCTCTCCTGAACACTGGGTCTTCTGACAGTCATGAAGATCTACAGCAGGCTTTGAGTTCTGTCCAGTATGATTATATATCTCTATATATCTATATATCTCTCTATATATATCTATATCTATCTATCTCTATGTATATATATATATATATATAGAGAGAGAGAGAGAGAGAGAGTGAGAGAGAGAGAGATGTGCCATTTTAAACATACACAAACAGCAGTCTGTTTCCACCCGTACCCCCATATTCCTAAAAGAACCAAACAATTATCTAAAAGAGAGAAAAGAAAGAAAGAAAAGAAAGAAAGAAAAGAAAGAAAGGAAAAAGAAAGAAAGAAAAGGAGAGAAAAGAAAAAAAAGAAAAGAAAAAGAATGAAGGAAAAAAAAAAGAAAAGAAACATAATGGGATTAACATAACTACTTCACTCTTCCCAGGAAGAAAGAATAGAATGAATGAATGAATGAATAATGAATGAAATGAAAAAGAAGAAAAAAACTAAAAAGTGGCACTTTATACATAAATTATTTCATTCCTCCACAAAGAAAGAATAAAAGGAAAAAAGACAGAAAAAGAGAGAGAAAGAAACAAAAGAAAGAAAGAAAGAAAAGAAAGAAAGAAAGAAAAAAGAAAGAAAGAAAGAAAAGAAAAGAACTCCATAAACGGGCAATTTATACATAACTGACTTATTTTTCCAAATTCTCTTCATTTCTTTTGGAAGGCTATCAGCATTTCCATAGATATTACCGAATTAATATTTCAAACTGTGCATAAATTGATTGTCAATTCAACATCGCTTTCAAATGTAAATGATTAAATTCTTGAACAGCAAACTTTGTCTGATGTTTTCAGGCCTAATGGACACAGCAGGCATAAGTTGATGGCCGTAATGTTCGCTTGTCCATAACTGTTCCAGCACAGGGAAAATTCATGTTTTCAGTACACGAATCCTAACGATCTCTCTCTCTCTCTCCTCTCTCTCTCTCTCTCTCTCTCTCTCTCTCTCTCTCTCTCTCTCTCTCTCTCTCTTCTTCTCTCTCTCAAAAAGTTTTTTTTTTTTGCACTGTCATGTATTTTTGTACTATCATGTACTTTTTTTGGTACAATCATGTATTTTTAAAGTAGCCATATTTTTGTCAAATTCTCTTGCAAGTGTACCGCTACCGTTTACCTTGCTTTATACTTTTTGCTCGTTTATTTTTTGGTGTGTCTGTTTGCCAACTTCTTTAAATCACATGTGATAACTTTTTTTTCTTAGAAATGTGGCTGTAGCAAAACAGGGAATGGTGATAAGTTCTTGTTGCTCTTGACACTCGGTTCGACTTTCCTGTCACACTGGGAAGAAAAGGCAAGACTGGGGGAATCGAACCCAGAACCTAACTGTTCACTTGTTAGGCAGGTGACCGTCAAAACAGTCCTACCACCTTCCCTGTTGTATGACTCTGGTGTGACCAAACCACATCAGTTTTCTCCTCTTTATGGTGGAGAGCAGAGGTTCTTGGGGGCCCACACGCTTTTTGATTTCTTCTTTCACATAGTTGTTGGTCTTGTGTTCTTTGTATGATATTTTGAGGAGTCTTCTGTGGCACTTGTTCTCGGATGCTTGGATTTTCCTCTCTAGCTCTGCTGACAGAGTCCATGATTCACAGCCATATAGGAGGATAGATATCACGAGGGATTTGTAAAGGTGATATTTGGTGCAGAAGCTGATATTGTTGCTTCTGATGATCCTCTCGAGTCTGGCTAGAGCAGATGTTGCTGTTGCAATGCGAGCTTTCACTTCATTGTTTGATGTGCCATCTTTTGTTAGGATGGAGCCTAAGTATTTGAATTGGCTCACCTCTTCCAGTATTTCTCCATTCATCTTTATTTCCGTGCTGTCATTACTTGCGCTGTTGACCATGATCTTTGATTTCTCTGTACTGACCTCCATGCCGTATGCGCTCGCTCGATCTGATAGACTATCTGTGAGGTTTTGCAGTTCTTGTTTGCTGCCGCCCATGAGGTCAATGTCATCTGCAAATCTGAGGTTGCAAAGGGGTCTTCCACCAATGGAGATGGAAGTGTGGTGGTTTTGCAGTGTCTCTGTCATGATGTTTTCGAGGAAGAGGTTGAAGAGTACAGGTGAGAGAAGGCAGCCCTGACGGAGCCCAACCGTGGTCTTGAAGAACTCGCCCATGTGAATGTTCATGAAAACTGCACTTCTTGCGTTCTCGTACAGTGCCTTGATGACTTCAATGAGGCAGTTGTCAATGTTGAAGTGCCTGAGTACTTGCCAGAGGCCGTCATGCCATACCCTGTCAAAGGCCTTTTTGAAGTCCATGAAATTGTGATACAAGTCTTTTTGGTGTTGGAGATGTTTCTCTATCAGAATTCTCAGATTGAAAATTTGTTCCATTGTGCTGTGTTTTGGTCTAAAGCCGGCTTGTTCTTCTGCCAGGAGTTTTTCCGCTTGGTTTTTCAGTCTGTTGAGGACTACCCGCAGCATGATCTTGCTAGAATGGCTTATGAGACTGATGGTTCTGTAGTTATGGCATTGCTTGAGGTTTCCTTTCTTTGGTAGGGGTATTACAAGAGACTGTGTCCATTCTTCTGGCCATTCTTTGGTGTCGTGAATCTTCTGACAAAGTTCTGTTGTATAAACATATATAAAATATTAATATTGCAGCTGCTATAACTGTCGTCTGACCACCAAAATACCAGTTTCGAGAAGAAAACAACAACCAACAACAACGAATGAATGAAGGGATAAAAGAGACAGAGAGAAAAAATTAATGATAGGAAAAAGACCAGGGCAAGAAAGTGAGAGAAGATAGACAAATATAGCATTAATTGTTCAAAGATGGGAAAACTATTCATACTGAAATCACCGGTATCTGATAACTAGGATGAAGCAAAATACAAGGTAGCAGAGGACACAAAAAAGAGGAGGGGTGGGGGAATAAGAAGGGTAGATAGAAGGTCAAAGAAAGACAATAATCGTGTATTTTTTAGAAGATTTTTTTTTTTTACAATAAAATTAATATGCTGATAGTGGTGACAATGTTCATGAAAAGGATAATAACTGAGATGGTGAAAATATTGACGACAAAGCAGAGAAGATAGCAAAAGACAATTTTAAATATTATTCTGCTCATATGTGTGTGTGTGTGTGTGTGTGTGTGTGTGTGTGTGTGTGTGTGTGTGTGTGTGTGTGTGTGTGTGTGTGTACGTGTGCATGCGCGCGCACGCAAGAAAAAAAGTCAGTGTATACACTGGTCAACTGGATAAGTCTGCCACAACAATAAACTAAATGAGACACACACACACACACACACACACACACACCACACACACACACACACACACACACACACACACACACACAGCAAGTTCTAAAAGACATTCCATTAATGAAAGAAATTGTATTGTCATTAAGCCATACCCCTATTTTCAGACACCTCTAATATAAGGATAGCTTCAAGTTATATGAATTGGAAAGTTAGTATTTTTGCTGTTTGATGATTTTTTTGGTTTAGGAGGTTTTTTGGCTGTTGTTTTTTGTGGGTTTTTTTTCAGAATTATTGTTTATGCTTTTTCATAATATTTGTTTATTGCGATTGATTAGTTATGTGCATACCCCTCCCCCCTACACACACACACAACACACACACACACACACCACACACACCACACACACACACACACACTTTCCCGTCTGATATCACTATTTAGTGGAAGGACGTTAAACTGAAGAACTACTACTACTACGACGACGACGACGACGACGACGACGACGACGACTACTACTACTACTACTACTACTACTACTACTACTACTAACTACTACTACTACTACTACTACTACTACTACTACACACACACACACACACACACACACACACACACACACACACACACACACACACGGGGGAGGGGGGGGGAACGGGATAGCCTAGTGGTCAGAACATTGAGCTCGTAATCTGACGACCCGGGTTCGATTCCCGTTCAATGGGATATTTTCCCCTGGAGTTAACATCTGTGCTGACTCCACTCTCCACAAAAATCCTTCGGATGAGACTATAAACCGAGGTCCCCTGTGCGAACGCACGCAGAACATCTTGCGCACACGTTAAATCCTGTTCCGCTTTTCGTAAGAGTAGGCCATTGTGTGCCGGTGGGAACAGATGACAGAATTTACAAAACCGCATACACACGTGGACTGGATGGAAAAAAAGCACATAAGTGCTTATTCCATTATCCTCGATATAAAAGAATAAAATATGAAAGAATGAAATTAAATAAAAAAAGAAAATAAACAAACACACATGCAACATCGAAAATACATGAACACTATCATACATACATACTTAGACACACACACACACACACACACACACACACACACACACACACACCACCACCACCACCACCACAACACACACACACACACAAACACAACACACACACACAACACAACGCGCACACACACCACAACACAACACACAAACACTACACACCACAACACACACACACACAACACTACACACACACACACACACACACACACACACACACACACACTGACAAACACACACACACACTGTCACACTGACAAGACACATAAAGAGATGGACAGTACGAAAAGAAGAAAAGGAGGCAAGAGAAGGGGGAGGACAGAAAGAAAAAAAAAACACCCCCCTCCCAAAAAAACAACAACAACAACCCAACAACAACCAAAAAACAACAAAAAACAACGAAACAAAACAACAACAACAAAAAAACCGCTGACAGAAGAGAGAGCCACAGCGACAAAAGAGCTAAGGTCGCCCTCGTCTGTCCCCCCTCCCCCCTTTCCCCCTACCTCCCCCCCCCCCCATCCCCCACCTACCCCCTCCCCTGTCGCCATGGCAACCACAGGCACGCGCGGTGCTGCTGCAGGCTCCAGGCTCCAGGCTCCAGGCATCAGCAGCACTGCTTTACTAAGTCTATTTATTGGTTGCTTGGCAACCTGGCTCGCCTTAGTTCCTTTTTTTTTTTTCTTTTCTTGCCTTTTCGTGTTGTGTGGTGTGTGTTGGTGGGGGGGGGGGGGGGGGGGGAGGGGGGGAGGGGGGGGGGGTGTGTAGTGTGTGTGTGTGTGGGGGGGGGGTTTGTAGTGTGTGTGTGTGTGGGGAGGGGGGTAGTGTGTGTGTGTGTGGGGGGGGGGGGGGGGGTAGTGTGTGTGTGTGTGTGGGGGGGGGGGGGGGGGGGGAGGGTGTTTGTGTGTGTGTGGTGTGTAGTGTGTGTGGTGTGTGTGGTGTGTGTGTGGTGTGGTGTAGTGTGTGAGTGTAGTGTGGTGTGGTGTGGTGTAGTATGTGTGTGGTGTGTGTGTAGTGTAGTGTATGTGTGTGGTGTGTGTGTAGTGTGTGGGTTTTTTAAATATTCTTTTATATCGAGAATAAGGGAATGAGCACTTATGTGCTTTGTTTTTACATCCAGTCCCCGCGTGTGTGCGGTTTTGTTAGTGTGTAGTGTGTGTGTGTATGTGTGTGTAGTGTATAGTATGTCTGGTGTGTGTGAAGTGTGTAGTGTGTGTAGAGTAGTGTGTGTGTGGTGTGTAGTGTGTGTTGTGTGTGTGAGTGTGTGAGTATGTGAGTGAGAGAGTGTGTGTAGTGAGTGAGTGAGTGAGATGAGTGAGTGAGTGAGTGGGTGAGGAGTGTGTGTGTGTGTGTGTGTGTGTGTGTGTGTGTGTGTGTGTGTGTGTGTGTGTGTGTGTGTGTGTGTGTGTATATGGAGTGAGCTACTGGGTGAGGAGTGTGTGCGTTGTGTGTGTGTATATATAATTATACACCCAGACAGGCAATGAGTGATTAATGAATGAATGAATGAATTAATTTTTTATTTTTTTTTTATTTTTCAAGGGTTATAAAAAAATTCATCCGGCCCTTGCCCTGATAAGGGTAGGGACTAGAGAGAGAGAGAGAGAGAGAGAGAGAGAGAGAAGAGAGAGAGAGAGAGAGAGAGAGAGAGAGGAGAGAGAGAGAGAGAGAGAGAGACAGACAGACAGCAGACAGACACAGAGAGAAACAGAGAGGTGGGGAAAGGGATGGAGAGAAAGAGAGAGGGAGAGATAGAAAGAGGAAGAGAGAGGGAGAGATAGAAAGAGGAAGAGGGAGAGAGAGAGAGAGATGTATACAGACAGACAGACATACAGAGGCAGACAGAAACAGAGACACAGAGACACAGAGAAGGGGAGGGAGAAGAAAATTAGATAAGAGATGGACTTGGTACTGAGAAAAAGCAAATCGGATTTCGTCAGTATTATTATTCGTGAGCGACAGGGCAGAAAATGAGAGAGGGAGGGAGGGAGGGAGGGAGGGAGAGAGAGACAGAGGAGAGGGAGAGAGGACGGAACAGAGCAAAAGGAAAGGTGGGAGGGAAGAGGAGGGGGTGGGGGTAGACCAAAAGCCTAGGGGAGTGATAACGGGATGACGATGTGGGAAAATTGGTGAGATGGAAAGACAATAAGGAGAGAGCGAGAGAGAGAGAGAGAGAGAGAGAGAGAGAGAGAGAGAGAGAGAGAGAGAGAGAGAGAGAGAGACAGACAGACAGACAGACAGAGAGAGAGAGAGAGAGAGAGAGAGAGAGAGAGACAGACAGACAGACAGACAGACAGCCAGCCAGCCAGACAGACAGATAGATTTGGATAGTTTAACACAGATCTTGGCCCCACTTAAAGGAGTCAATGACACATACACGTACATAATAATATAAGAAAATGAAATAACAGATCAACTGAGAACAGAATGAACACCATGCAGAGCAAAGGGTCAATTGACAATTATTTCTACTGAAATAGCCGTTGCTCTGAACTCAACTGCTTCATACAAAAACTAAGGGGAAAAATTATTGACAATTTCAACAGAAGATGACGACATCATGTCAGCAAACTCAGAAAACACAAACAAGGATTTGTCGATTGGGTTTGTTATTTTACAAGATTGAGCGCTATATCAATTCCATACATTATTATTATTATTATTATTATTATTATTTACTATCATTTCAGTAGTACTAAAGTTTCTGCAGTTATGCTGTACTAAACGCTGATTTGAACCAGTTGTTCTCGAGAACTGGACAACAAAGAGTGTCTTGGCATTCGCTGCACGAAGGACCAAACATTTGATTTTTCATCATTGCCTTCAGATTTTCTTTTTTTACCATTCAAAGTCCTGATCCTCTAGAAATGAAGCGCTCGTTCTGATATTTCAAGTCTACAACTAAAGATCTCGATCTTTATCATCGAATGTTCTGAACCTTTAGAAAGGAAAATCTCATTCTGATACTTCAAATATACACCTACAGATCTCTATCTTCACCATTCAACCTCCTAAACCTTTAGGAATGAAGTGCTTGTTCTGATATTTCAAATCTACACCTAAAGATATCTATCTTCATCATTCAAAGTTCTGAACCTTCATGAATAAAGTGCTAGTTCTGATAGTTGAAGTCTACACCTAACGATATCTATCTTTGTCATTCAAAATTCTGACCCCTTGAAAAGAAAGCTCTTGTCATGTTACTCCACATTTAAATCACCTTGTCACAAATCTTCAATGTCTACTCACATCAAAAAGTAAGCAACGTTTTCACATAAAGGACACAAGAAAAGTTCTTACAGTACTGACAAAATCTCTCACAGTTTTGGGGTATGGTTCCACCATTTTTTGTCATTTTCAACCCATCAAATTCATCACTATTTTCAACACATTGATTTAACCAATGAAAACCAAAATCCATATTCAAGCAGGCACTAGCACATTTTCGATACAAAACCATTCGTGCCTATGGCATTTAGAATCATACTCGATTCTGTCAGCTTTCTTGGCCATTCAACACTATGGAATTTCTTACGAAACTATAGTCTGTTTTGCGAAGGGACAGCACCACTGTCAAGTTCCCACAATTCTCAGTCACGTTCTTTATAGCCCCGATGACCACAAATTGATGTATACAAAGGTAGATACACATCTAGATTAACACACAGACAGACAATCTATATATGCATTAATGGGAAAAAAATAATAAAGGTCTGCATATCAATTTGACAAGGCACCACCAACATACCTTTACATTGATAGCACGGGGATAAACTATGCATTTTTGTGTCAAATTATGGCATGGACACGTGTCAGTTAACCTAGCATTGCCAAAACTGTGAGGGCAGAAAGGGCAACAGACATTTTGCCTTCAGCAAACGACAGCAACTGGCCTCTGTGCTAAGGGTGATAGTGTAGCAATGCACTCTGTGTAGGTGAAGTCACGGTACCTCTCTGAGCTATACTAATAGCCTCCTCCATGTGTTAAGTGAGCGCCACACACCCCACCCTTGGGGCGATAATACAGAAACATCGTCTTCGTATGTCCAGCGAACAATAGTAACCTACCCTTTGGGCAAATTATTATTGTCTCTGTGTATCGAGTGAGCAGCTGACCCCCCCTATTCAATGAATAATACAGGAACTATTGTCTTCATGAATAAACCACGCCATAGGAACGTTCCTATGTTAGGTAATGATAAAGAAATATCTTCATGTATATTGAGTGGAGACACAGGAACTTACCTTTTTGGGCGATACTATAGAAATATTGTCTTCGTTTATCAAGGAAACAATAGCAGCTCACCTCTACTGGTAATGATAATTAAAGAAATATAATCTTTTTAAATAAAGAATGCAACAATAGCAACTTAACTCTATTGGCGATGATATAAAAATATTGTTTTCGTACATCCAGTGAGCAGCCTTCCTCTTTGGGTGACGTAATTGAAATATAGTCTTCCATTATAATGCAAGCAATAGTTCCTTACCTTTTTAGGCTATGATATACACATATTGTCCAGAAACAGCTAGCAACCAATGGGAACCTAGCTCTTCAAGTAGTTTAGAAATGCTGTCTTTGTGCATTAAACAAGCAACAGCAACCGTCCTCTCTTTGGGAGATAACATAGAATTCCACATTCATGCAACACACGAACAATACCTAATCCTCTTCTTTTTTTTTACATGATAATCTACAAATACTGTCTTCATATATATAACAAGCCATGGAAACCTCCTACCTCTATGGTCGGTAATACTGAACTATTATCCTCACATACTGAACAAGCAAAAAGAACCTACCTCTGGGCAATAATATTGGACTATTACCTTCACTCATTGGACAAGCAATATAATAGGAACCTACCTCTTTGGGTGATAATAAGCAGTATAATAGGGACCTACCTCTTTGGGTGATAATAAGCAATATGATAGGAACCTACCTCTTTGGGATATAATAAGCAATATGATAGGAACCTACCTCTTTGGGTGATAATGAGCAATACAATAGGAACCTACCTCTTTGGGTGATAATAAGCAATATGATAGGAACCTACCTCTTTGGGTGATAATAAGCAATATGATAGGAACCTACCTCTTTGGGATATAATAAGCAATATGATAGGAACCTACCTCTTTGGGTGATAATGAGCAATATGATAGGAACCTACCTCTTTGGGTGATAATAAGCAATGTGATAGGAACCTACCTCTTTGGGATATAATAAGCAATATGATAGGAACCTACCTCTTTGGGATATAATAAGCAATATGATAGGAACCTACCTCTTTGGGATATAATAAGCAATATGATAGGAACCTACCTCTTTGGGATATAATAAGCAATATGATAGGAACCTACCTCTTTGGGTGATAATAAGCAATATGATACGAACCTACCTCTTTGGGTGATAATAAGCAATGTGATAGGAACCTACCTCTTTGGGTGATAATAAGCAATATAATAGGAACCTACCTCTTTGGGTGATAATAAGCAATATGATAGGAACCTACCTCTTTGGGATATAATAAGCAATATGATAGGAACCTACCTCTTTGGGTGATAATAAGCAATATAATAGGAACCTACCTCTTTGGGTGATAATATAGAAATAGATTCTTCATACATAGAACAATAAACAGGTCAGGAACCTACCTCTTTGGGCAATGATATTAAACTACTACCTTCTGACACTGATCAAGCAATAATATGATAGGAACCTACCTCTTTGGGCGATAATATAGAAATACAGTATTTGCACACTGAACAAGCAACAATATGATAGGGACCTACCTCTTTGGGCGAATATATAGAAATATAATCTTCACAAACTGAACAAGCAACAATGTGATGATAGGGACCTATCTCTTTGGGCGATAAAGTAGAAATATAATCTTCACACACTGAACAAGCAACAATGTGATGATAGGGACCTACCTCTTTGGGCGATAATATAGAAATATAGTCTTCGTATATCAAGCGAGCTTTCTCCTCCACCAGCTCGGGGTTGTTCTCACACTTGAGTTCTTCACAGGCCAGCCAGAACAGCATGTTCTCCTCGCTGTACTCTGACCGCAAGAACTCCCGAAACAGCTTTCGGCCTCCTGAACACACACACACATATGCACATGTATGCACACAAGCACGCGTGCGCGCGCGAACACACACACACACACACACACACACACATGCACACGTATGTATGACACATGCAGGTAACCAAAACAGGAATGCATGTACCCGTACAAATGTGTACACACACGCACACACATATGCACACACGCACGCATACACGCACGTACAGACACGCACGCACGCGCGCGCACACACATGCACATTATTTCATTAAAAATAACCACGACAAAACAAAGAGACAATCGGAAAACAAAAGACAGGATCACCAAAAACAGTATAAACAAAGCAAACCTATATATACACCTTTTACAGTTTCAGTTAACTTCTCCCCATCATCTCTTTTCATTTATACTCACACTCGCTTCAGGAAACAGCGCATCACACTGAAAGCAGCATATGAAGGAATCTACGCTACCTTCCATCTGACTGACAAGAACGTTTATTTTCAGAACCTATTATCAGGTATTGATGACACGAACAATTCGATCCCAAAACTCAAAGACCTTTTTATCAAACGTGGTGAAATGAGCTAACACCTTATGATTCTTAAGTCTGTCCCAAACTCGCGATCTTTTATCAAACGTGGTGGAATGGGTTTACACTTTATATGATTCATAAGGTTGTTTCACGAAGTTAATCTTAAGCCTTGTTCAGACCAATGTGGGTTTTGTTGTTCTTGCTATTGTTATTGTTTTGTTTTATGGAGTATAACGTTCTTGCATGTAGACGTTGTCCATCTAAAGCATGTGCATTTTCCCCATCAAAATAAGGTGATCATGATGCAAATAGTCTTTTTTTTTAAAATGTATTTTCTTCTTTAACTTCGAGGATACTAGAATAGGCACGCATGTGCTTTATTTTACATCCAGTCCCCGCGTGTATGCAGTTTTATCAATTTTGTCATCCGTTCCCACCGGCACACAATGGTCTACTCTTACGGAAAAGCGGAACAGGTTTTATGAACGTGTACGCAAGATGTGCGCAGTTCTTATGTCTCTAGTGACCATCGACACAAGAGAAGCTCTACACCATTTTACAGTTCGTCATAGGATCGTTGCAACTGGCCTGTGGGCCTAATGCATGTCTTCTAATCTACTGAAGAATGACTAGGGACCACCCTGCAGCACAGTAACCAATCCTTGAACAGCCAGTGTGTTGGTTGTATCCTATTGAAGAATGACTAGGGACTACCATGCAGAACAGTAACCAATCCTTGAACAGCCAGTGTGTTGGTTGTATCCTATTGAAGAATGACTAGGGACTACCCTGCAGAACAGTAACCAATCCTTGAACAGTCAGTGTGTTGTAACCTATTGAAGAATGACTAGGGACTACCCTGCAGAACAGTAACCAATCCTTGAACAGCCAGTGTGTTGGTTGTATCCTATTGAAGAATGACTAGGGACTACCCTGCAGAACAGTAACCAATCCTTGAACAGCCAGTGTGTTGTAACCTACTGAAGAATGACTAGGTACCACCCTGCAAAACAGTAACCAATCCTTGAACAGTCAGTGTGTTGGTTGTATCCTATTGAAGAATGACTAGGTACCACCCTGCAATACACTAACCAATCCTTGAACAGTCAGTGTGTTGTAACCTATTGAAGAATGACTAGGTACCACCCTGCAATACACTAACCAATCCTTGAACAGCCAGTGTGTTGTAACCTATTGAAGAATGACTAGGGAACACCGAGCAAAACTGCAATCAATCCTATTTATTTATTTATTTATTCTTTTATATCGAGGATAATGGAATAAGCTTTCATGTGCTTTTTAACATCCAGTCCCCGTGTGTATGCGGTTTTGTAAATTCTGTCATCTGTTCCCACCGGCACACAATGGCCTACTCTTACAAAAAGCGGAACAGGATTTAACATGTGCGCAAGATGTTCTGCGTGCGTTCGCACACGGGGCCTCAGTTTATAGTCTCATCCTTTGTCAGTCCATGTGGTGTGTTTATAAAGCGCACTTCCAAAAACTACACCTGAGTCATAGGCTACATTCTCAAACGTCTTTTCAGCGGCTTTGTGGTCTAGAACTAGAGGTGTTGCATCTGTCTAATTTTTTTAAGCCTGCGAATCAAGTATCGTTCAAAGCTGGTCTTTCTTAGATAACATAGTGGTCTGGATGCTTGTGTTTTGAATGAGACGAAACCCAATGTCCGGTACGTACAGACATGCACTTAGCGCATAAAACTTCAAATGTCACCATGAGCTAAAAATTTCTGGTCGTTTCATTGGTGCAATATACTACAGTTGAATACAATACAATGCAATATATATTTTTTTAATTGCTATTTTATAACAAGACAATACAAGACAACAAAAGGCAATAGGATTCTTCGCATCACAACACGGCACGGCACAGCACAGCACAGTATAACATATCATATCATAACAAAACATAGCATAACATAACGTAACAAAACATAACAAAGGCAGCACCACACACAGTTCCAGACTAGGACAACCCCCTTACCTGCGGTCTTCATCAGCTTTTCAAAGGACTCCCCCCAACATTTCAGCTCTTCTAATGTCGGCCTGCAACACACACACACACACACAGCACACACAGCATACACACACACACACACACAGTGCACACGCACACACACAGCACACACACACACACACACAGCCACACACACACACACAGAAATTTTAGTACAACCTGCTTCCCATAAGTATGATTACATGCCAAATATTTATACATCATGCACACGATTGCACACACACACACAGAGAGAGAGAGAGA
>CM054140.1:24121536-24131536 GCA_028751875.1 Rapana venosa
GAAAGAGAGAGAGAGAAAGAGAGAGAGACAGACAGACAGACAGTCAGACAGACAGACTGCAATCGAGGAAAAAAGCAGTGACTGCCACTACCTTCACAATGAAGACAGGCCAGCAGACATAATAAACGTTCAGTCTGGTATCAGAGCTAGAATAAAATACAATAATGAAAGGCACAGACACATAACACGACACATAGAAGCAAGACACAGAGGAGCAGACACAGAGAAACAGACAGAAACAAAGACACGCAGGAACAGACAGAAACAGAAATACACAGAAACGAACAGAGACTAACACACAGAGAGAAATAGAAACAGACACGCAGGAACAGACAGAAACTGAAATACACAGAAACCGGACAGAGACTAACACACACAGAGAGAAATAGAAACAGACACGCAGGAACAGACAGAAACTGAAATACACAGAAACGAACAGAGACTAACAGAGAGAGAGAGAAAAAAGAAACAAGACACGCAGGAACGGACAGAAACAGAAATCGGACAGACAAGGTAAAAAGAAAAGACAACTTCAACAACAACAATAACAACGAGAACAAAAACAAAGAGAAAAAGGCCTACGGAGAAACAGAACAAAGCTGGTAATCAGGAGAGAACACAAAACAAACACAAAGACAGCCAGAATAACAAAAGCAAGGTGACTGTGAAGGAATGCAGGCCTACGGCATAGGGAGGCAGGCAACACCAGACTCTCTGGCAGTCTCCAGCTCTGGTGGATTTCTCTGCTGGGTCTCAAACTTGGCTACATTCTCATTTACAACAATGGGCCCCAACTCCTCCAATAAATCGAAGCTCGTTCGTTCATCCTGGGGGCAGTTTCCAGTCTATTTCCAGACTTGCCGGCGGGGTGGGGTGGGGTGGGGGTGGGAGGGTGGATGTTTGTCAATAACAGGCTGCGCTGAAGCCGTGCCTGACTATAGACCATTAGCAAAAAAAAAGTAATGGCCATGGCCAGGTTTGCTGCAATCGATGACTTTAAAATAAGATCTCCACTTTTTTTTTTTTTAGTCATGCCACATTATGCTGCACTTGTGATAAAAGTTAGGCAATGCGTGACTTTTAACATTTAAATATATATATATATATATATATATATATATATATATATATATATATATATGATCGGTATATTATTATTTTGACGTTAAATTTCAAACAACCACACTGTGTGAATAACAAAAAGCGTTGATGGTAAAATAATTCACTGCGTGCCAATATTCTGGATAATTATCAACCGGTGGAAAAGCTGAGCGCATCACCACGAACAAGACACACGATCAACCAACCGACTGTCCATTTGGTCCAGACACAAATCTGCTGACATGATGAGTTAGGAACAAAGCACGTCCTTTCTGTGTCCACACAAGAGGCAGCGGTATCGCTAAAGGCGCAAGTATTCTACAGGGAACTGTCAAGGAAGGAAGATGGATGAAATGAAGGGGAGGGAATTCCCCAAACCTGGGGTCAATAACATTGCTGACTGGACTGGAAAACTACTTACACAGACACTCGACTCCAGCTTTGGCACGCGTCGGAAATATATACGGGAGAATGTGGTGAACATTTTTCTCCATATGGTGCTCCTCCTATAATTATCTCTCAAGGTAGAAGAAGACATTTTGTGTTGCTGTTTTATGTTTTCGTCGCGCAGCTATATTTCCATTACACGCAGCACTCCCTAACATTTCCTTCTCTCTCTCTCTCTCTCTCTCTCTCTCTCTCTCTCTCTCTCTCTCTCTCTCTCTCTCTACTCACACACCACACCCAACCCCCACAAACAATGCTATCCGACTTTGACAGTCTGGCATGAAGCTTCTAAAAACAAGTAAACAAACCAGCCACGGAGAAACTCTATTCTTCACTGTCGAACGTACGTTCAGACAGCAACTACTGTTGTCTTTCATATAAGCGAAAATGCGTTGCAATGCCGTTAAGCGCCTGACAAGACAGGCCCAGCGTATTCGACTTCGGTGTGGGAGAGAATTATCATAATTTAAGTCTTTCTGGGGGAAAAGTCAGGAGAATGGACCAGGAATGCAGAAAATAGACAAGAAGGAGGGGTGACAGGAAGAAAAGGAACAAGGAAGAAACAAAGGGAGGAAAAGAATAAAGGAAATTGCTAACACCATTTCCAGAAGGTGGGGATGCTATTTATACTAACAGGCCCCGGCATCCCCACAGGGGGAGAAACTATATTCAATGAAAACGCAATATTCCGAAACAAGGGCAGGGTGGAAAAACAGACAGCATGGTACCAATCACAAAGGAGACTGAACGTGTGACATCTGGACGACAATTGACATTTCCCAGGATGGTTAAGACGTTCGCCTGCCAACAAGTAAACCGTGAGGTTCTGGGTTCGATTCCCAGCCTCGCCCTTTCTTCCCAGTTTGACAAAAAAATCGAACTGAATGTCAAAGTCCTTCGGATGAGAATATTAACCGAGGCCCCGTGTGTGAACGCACGCAGAACATCTTGCGCACACGTTAAATCCTCTTCCACTTTTCGTAAGAGTAGACCATTGTGTGCCGGTGGGAACGGATGACAACATTTACAAAACCGCATACACACGGGGACTGGATGTAAAAAAGCACATAAGTGCTTATTCCATTATCCTCGATAAAAAAGAATAAATAAATAAATAAATAAAGGTAGCCAGGTAAGTTCGTACACGTCGTTCAACAAACTCTAAGAGACGAGTACAGTTGCCTTTGTGAAAGGACGATAACTGAAAAAGCACTAGATGTACATGCTTGTAACAGTATTATATCTGGAAAAAAAACTTTATATGAGAAAATATGCCACTATAATTTGGTAGAGAAAAGTTAATGTACATAATTGTGTTTAAAACGGGGGTACCCACAGCAGCTGAAGAGTCTATGTACGCAGAACAAGATCAGCAACTAGTGTTAAGCATTACTGAAAATCTGAGCAGGCATGTAAGACAATGTCGGCAGAAGTGCGAAAACAGGCTTAAAAAGGAAAGTAGTCTCAAAGGGCCACACACAAGAGATTGGTGTTGGGGATAAAAATAGTTAACAAGTCATACCAGAGATGGCATAGTTCATTTGCATAATACAGTCTCTGCAGAGAGAGAGAGAGAGAGAGAGAGAGAGAGAGAGAGAGAGAGAGAGAGAGAGAGAGAGAGAGAGAGAGAGAGAGAGACAGACAGACAGACAGACAGACAGACAGACAGCAAGAAGACAACAGGCAGCGCAGCAAAATGATGTAACAACAGTCCTGTGCTAACAGAAAATCGTTCTCGTTTTACTGCCAGTTTCAGAGCCAGGTCTCTTTGATATCGTTCTTGTTAGCGCTTGATCGATTACTTTACCGTTTCAGACTGACAGGTTTTGTTTGTTTGGTTTGTTTGGATTTTTGGTTTTGTTACTTTTGTTCAGCTTTTGCTTTGTCTCTTTTTAAGCTACACAGCTCAACAGAGTTAACATCCCTCTTCTCTCCTCTCCTCTCCTCTCTCTCTCTCTCTCTCTCTCTCTCTCTCTCTCTCTCTCTTTCTCCCTGTCAGTTGTTTACTCTCCATTGGTTTAAACATCTTTTTATTCAACAAATGATTACAAAAACACAAGCCTGCAATAGCACAGCAGGGGAAGAATTCCAAGCCATAGCCTATGAAATCTTACTGCCGTCCTTGTATTGTGTGGCAGCAAGCCAGCGACCACGTTGGGCTGTGCGAACACTGTAGGACCAAGCCTTCTCACAAAATGTTGTTTCACAAAGCTTTTAGGCGTTGTGCCATCGAGTTCAACAGATAAATAACTACCAAGTTTACTCTATCATTGTCTTGGATTACTTTTTGTTGTTGTTGGGGAATTTTGAGGGGCTTACAGTTGTACTTCAGATGATAAATACAACGGATTTATTTCATACCGGTACAACCCACCCAGCCCACTGAGTCTATAATATTGTAATTCGATTCTCCGAAGAAAAAATATTGAACGCTTCTACACCCCCCCCCCCTTCTCTCTCTCTCTCTCTCTCTCTCTCTCTCTCTCTCTCTCTCTCTTCTCTCTCTCTCTCTCTCTCTCTCTCTCTCTCTCTCACACCACACACACACACACACACACACACACACACACACACACACACACACACACACAACTATCAGACTTTGACAGTTTGGCATGAAGCTTCTAAAAACAAGTAAACAAACCAGCCACGGAGAAACTCTATTCTTCACTGTCGTACGTACGCTCAGACAGCAACTACTGTTGTCTGTCATATAAGCGAAAATCCGTTGCAATGCCGTTGAGCGCCGAACAAGTCAGGCCCAGCGTATTCGACTTCGGTGTGGGAGAGAATTATCATAATTTAAGTCTTTCTTGGGGGGGGGGGGGGGGGGGGGGGGGGAGTCAAGAGAATGGACAGGAATGCAGAAAATAGACAAGAAGGAGGGGTGACAGGAAGAAAAGGAACAAGGAAGAAACAAAGGGAGGAAAAGAAAAGAGGAAATTGCTAACACCATTTCCAGAAGGTGGGGATGCTATTTATACTAACAGGCCCCCGGCATCCCCACAGGGGAAGAAACTATATTCAATTTGGATCTGGACGTCAATTGACATTTCCCAGGATGGTTAAGACGTTCGCCTGCCAACAAGTAAACCGTGAGGTTCTGGGTTCGATTCCCAGCCTCGCCCTTTCTTCCCAGTTTGACAAAAAAATCGAACTGAATGTCAAAGTCCTTCGGATGAGAATATAAACCGAGGCCCCGTGTGTGAACGCACGCAGAACATCTTGCGCACACGTTAAATCCTCTTCCGCTCTTCTTAAGAGTAGGCCATTGTGTGCCGGTGGGAACAGATGACAACATTTACAAAACCGCATACACACGGGGACTGGATGTAAAAAAGCACATAAGTGCTTATTCCATTATCCTCGATAAAAAAAGAATAAATAAATAAATAAATAAATAAAGGTAGCCAGGTAAGTTCGTACACATCGTTCAACAAATTCTAAAACACTGAGTACAGTTGCCTTTGTGAAAGGACTACAACTGAAAAAGCACAAGACCTACATGCTTGTGACAGGATTATATCTGGAAAACCTTTATATGCAAGAAAATCTGCACTATAATTTGGTAGGGAAAAGTTAATGTACATAACTGTGTTTAAAACGGGGGTACCCACAGCAGCTGAAAAGTCTATGTACGCAGAACAAGATCAACAACTAGTGTTAAGCAATACTGAAAATCTGAGCAGGCATGTAAGACAATGTCGGCAGAAGTGCGAAAACAGGCTTAAAAAGGAAAGTAGTCTCAAAGAGCCACACACAAGAGATTGGTGTCGGGGATAAAAATAGTTAACAAGTCATACCAGAGATGGCATAGTTCATTTGCATAATACGTCTTGCGAAGAGAGAGAGAGGAGAGGAGGAGGAGAGAGAGGAGAGAGAGGAGAGAGAGAGAGAGAGAGAGAGAGAGACGAGATGAGATGAGAGAGAGAGAGAGAAGTGACAGAGACAGAGACAGAGACAGACAGACAGACAGCAAGAAGAGAACAGGCCAGCGCAGCAAAATGATGTAACAACAGTCCTGTGCTAACAGAAAATCGTTCACGTTTTACTGCCAGTTTCAGAGCCAGGTCTCTTTGATATCGTTCTTGTTAGCGCTTGATCGATTACTTTACCGTTTCAGACTGACAGGTTTTCTTTGTTTGGTTTGTTTGGTTTTTTGGTTTTGTTACTTTTGTTCAGCTTTTGCTTTGTCTCTTTTTAAGCTACACAGCTCAACAGAATTTACATCTCTCCTCTCCTCTCTCCTCTCTCTCCTCTCTCTCTCTCTCTCTCTCTCTCTCTCTCTCTCTCTCTCTCTCCCTGTCAGTTGTTTACTCTCCATTGGTTTAAACATCTTTTTATTCAACAAATGAGTACAAAAACACAAGTCTGCAACAGCACAGCGGGGGAAGAATTCCAAGCCATATCCTATGAAATCTTAGTGCCGCCCTTGTATTGTGTGGCAGCAAGCCAGCGACCACGTTGGGCTGTGCGAACACTGTAGGACCAAGCCTTCTCACAAACATTACTTCACAAAGCTTTTAGGCAGTGTGCCATCGAGTTCAACAGATAAAAAACTACCAAGTTTATTAGTGTTTGTCTTGGATTACTTTTTTGTTGTTGTTGGGGAATTTGGGGGGTGGGAGTGGGGGAATGCTTACAGTTGTACTTTGGATGATAATACAACGGATTTATTTTATACGGGCTTATTCAAAGTGTAAAACCACCTGATGCTAGGAATACACAATACAGCACAACCCACCCAGCCTACTGAGTCTATAATGTTGTAATTCGATTCTCCGACATTTAAAAAATTTTATTTTAACGCTTTTACCCCCTCCCCCCTCTCTCCCTCCCCTCCCCCCCCCCCCCCCCCCCCCTTCTCCCCCTCCCTCACCCCCCCCCCCCTCTCTCTCTTCACCCCCCTCCCCCCCCCCCCTCTCTTTATCTCTCCTCACAATGACATGACAGCTCTGACAGCGGTCCACAGTGACAAACTCAAAAAACCAAACAGCTCAATAACAACACTCGCAACAACAACAAAAACCCACTGACTTCAGATGACACACCAAGTCAGTCACAACTAATACCAGATGTCTGACTGAAGTTCTTCACACAGTGACATAGCCTAGTAGTAGATCCTTCATAGAAAACTACTGGGCATATCCTGGAGAGAACGAAAGACCAATGAATTTGTCGAGTCAAATAACACGACTGGCAGGTCCACAGGAACCCCTTCTCACCATCTCAAGAAGAAAAAGCTGACATGGTTCGGCCACGTCACCCGCCACAACACTGCCAAAAACAGTACTGCAGGGAACACTCGAAGGTGGCAGAAAGAGGGGAAGACAGAACAAGTCATGGATGGACAACATCAGAGAATGGACCAGGAAGAATGACTCGGCACTACTGCGTAGAGCCGAGGACCGAGATGGATGGAGGAGGCTTACCACGGCATCGTCTTTCATGTCTCCCCCACGACCGCCAAGGTCACGGGTCTGATGATGATGATGAGATCCTTCACCTCAGCCAAAACCCGTGTGACTTGGTTTAAACAGTTTTTATTCAGAAATGAGTATAAACTCTGAAAACGAACAGCATTTTGGAATCATAGCAACAACAATTGTGCTTGTAGCTTATGGCGTGGCTTACTCAGGGACTTACAGCTAGGCCAGATGCTTTTGATATGGTTATTGACACTTATCATTTTCCGCCACGCTGAACCCATATAATTCATTATTGCAAGGCTGAACAGGAACGTCAAGGACTCAAAATAGGATGCAGAGGTGATGTACTAGCGGTGTGTATATATTATGTGGTTGTGTGTGCCCGCACACCCACGCAAGAGTACCCACGCCTAAACACACTCTTATGCGCGCTCGCACACACACACATACACACACACTCTTATGCCCTCCCCCCTCCTAACACACACACACACACGCCTCTCCCCCCTCCCAACACACAATACATGCCCTCCCGCCTTCCAGCACACACACACATACTACTCCACCATACACCCTACTCCCACTAACTCATCCACACACACAGACACACACACACTACTCCCACCACCCAACTCCCCCCCCCCCCCCCCCCCCCCCCCCACACACACTACTCCCACCCTCCCACCGACACCCTTCTCCCACCCACCCCTCCTACCCACCTTACTCCTACCCACCCACCACACCCTACACCCGCACCCACACACCACAATTTCTCACACAAGTATGGCACCACAGATCTACTACGCCAATCTACAATTAATAACAAACCCAGTCAGAGCCTCTGCCTGCCTGTCTGTCTGCCTGTCTAGCCTGCCTGCCTATCTAGCCTGCCTGTCTGCCTGCATTGCCAGCAGTTCCTTCCTATGATCAGCCTCAGCGGCACTGTGGGCAAAGCGTCAACTGGATGTGACCGACACCACCAGTAGTAGTCACCACAATAAATTAGTGGCTAGATGTCTGGGGTAGGTTCACACGGTGACACAGTAGAGCGTTCACCCCGGTGTAGCGTAGTGTAGTATAGTAGAGTATAGTATTGTATACTATACTATAGTAATAGTATAGTATTAGTATTAATATAGTGTAGTGTAGTGCAGTCTAGTCTGGTCTAGTCTAGTCTAGTCTAATATAGTATAGTTAGTATAGTATTGTGTTAGTATTATGTAGTGTAGTGTAGTGCAGTATAGTATAGTATTAGTATCAAGTAGTGTATGTAGTATAGTATTAGTCTTGTCAGTGAGTGTAGTGTAGTGAGTGTAATGTAGTGTGTTAGTGTAGTGTAGTGAGTGTAGTTAGGTATGTAGTATGTACGGTTAGGTGTGGTTTGTATGGTATGGTATGATATGGTATGTTGTAACATACATGGTTTGGTATGGTACAGTAGATGTTCACCAGTATAGTATGTATAGTATAGTATATATAGAAAGTATAGAATAGAATTGTAGAGCATAGAAAGTTAGTATATAATAGTATAGTATAGCATAGCATAGAATAGTATAGTATAGAGTAAAGTAGAGTATAGTTTAGTATAGTCTAATATAGAATAGTATAGAACAGTATAGTATAGTATAGAAAAGTATAGTATAGAGTAGTATAGCATAGAAGAGTACAGTATAGAATATAGTATAGTATAGCATAGTATAGTATAGCATATCATAGTATAGTATACAAAAGTAGAGTATAGTAGAGTATAGAATAGTATAGGAAAGTATAGTATAGTATAGAATAGTATAGCATAGAAAAGTATAGTATAGTATCGAATAGTATAGCATAGAATAGTATAGCATAGCATAGTATAGAATAGTATAGTATAGAAATGTATAGTAGAGTATAGAAAAAAATAGTATAGTAGAGTATAGCAGAGTAGAGTAGAGCAGAGTACAGTGCAGTGCAGTATAGTACAGTATAGTATAGAATAGTATAGTATAGTATAGTATAGTATAGTATAGTATAGTATAGTATAGTATAGTATAGTATAGTATAGTATAGTATAGTATAGTATAGTATAGTATAGTATAGTATAGTATAGTATAGTATGTACGCAAATATCAGGTCTCGTTCAGCTAAACCTGCTTTTGAATAGACGAACTTGGTACTGACTGACTGGCGATGCCAGTGTCGAATTTATTCATTTTTATTTCGAGGATAATGGAATAAGCACTCGTGTACTATGTTTTTACATCCAGTTCCCCATGTGTATGCAGGGTTTTTTTTTAATTTTGTCATCCGTTCCCACCGGCACACAATGGCCTACTCGTCCGAAAAGCGTTCGGTAGAGGATAGTTGGTTTTTGTGTGTTTTGTTTTGTTGGGGGTGTGTTGTGGGGGTTTTGGGGGGGGGGGGGGGGGGGGGGGGGGGTTGTCTGCGGCATTTGAAAGTGATGTTGTTTTTTAGTACTAATGCAGTCATGATGTGCATTATTTTTAAAAAAAAGAAAAGAAAGATTTTCGGATGCCTTTTTGAATGCAGCATGGGAAATATTGTTATTTTGATAGTAATGGAATCGCAATGCATAACAGCAGATAATAGGATTATAATTATATACGTTTATTTGGGGCGTTCTGGTATTTCGGCTTTGATGTTCGAAAATACAGGGCGAAATGGTAATATTATTAATGTTGAATACATGCTATATCTAAGTCGGGCACTGTTAATTAGTCTTGCCAATGCTGTTTTCTTCCTCTGTGCGTGTGTGTGTGGTGTGTGTGTGTGTGTGTGTGTGTGTGTGTGTGTGTGTGTGTGTGTGTGTGTGTGTGTGTGTGTGAGAGAGAGAGAGAGAGAGAGAGAGTGTGTGTGTGAGAGAAGAGAGAGAGTGTGGTGTGTGTGAGTGTGTGTGTGTGTGTGTAGGTGTGTGGTGTGTGTGTGTGAAGGGGGAGGTGGGCGGGGAATGGTGTGGTTTAATGGGTAAAATGGATTAAATGGTTGAATGCATATGAATGGTGCGCAAGCGCTCTGATGTTTTATTT
>CM054140.1:24134036-24136536 GCA_028751875.1 Rapana venosa
TGTATGTATGTGTAGTCATGTCATTATAGAGAGAGAGAAAGATAGAGAAAGAGAGAGAGAGAGAGAGAGAGAGAGAGAGAGAGAGAGACAGACAGACAGACAGACAGACAGACAGACAGACAGACAGATAGACAGACAGACCCATAGAAAAATAGACAGACAAAATGAGAGGATGAAGTGGGTTACAGAACAACGAAATTAATCTATGTATACCAAACACCACATAAAACTGCGACCGATTCATTTACAGGTACTTACAAAGGAGAGGGCTGTTCCCGTAATTACGTAATGAGAAGTCAATATGTCATAATGCGTTATGACTGGTGAGGCATTGAGATGTATACTACACATACCTACATACCGGCAAACCATATAACTGGTCTTTACAATTCAGATGCATACTACATACCTATACACAAAGGCAAACATATAATGATTACATTCGATGTATATACATCTATACACAAAGGCAAACCATATAACTGGTCTTTACAATTCAGATGCATACTACATACCTATACATACACGCAAACCATATAACTGGTCCATACAATTCAGATGCATACTACACATACCTACACATACAGGCAAACCATATAACTGGTCCTTACAATTCAGATGCATACTACATACCTATACACAAAGGCAAACCATATAACTGGTCTTTACAATTCAGATGCATACTACATACCTATACACACAAAGGCAAACCATATAACTGGTCTTTACAATTCAGATGCATACTACATACCTATACACAAAGGCAAACCAGTGTATGTAAGTGTGTGTGTGTGAGTCTGTGTGTGAGAGAGAGTGTGTGTGTGCACGCGCGCGCGCGCGTGTGTTGTACGTGTGTGTGTGTGTGTGTGCGTGTGTGTGTGTGGGGTGTGCGTGTATGTGCTTGCGTGCGTGCGAGCGTGCGTGCATGTGTGAGTGTGTGTGTGTGGAGTGTGTGGGGGTATATATGTGTATGTGTTAGTAAGGGTGTGTGAGTGTGTGTGTGTGTGTGTTGTTTAGTAAGGGTGTTGTATGAGTGGGTGGGGTGTGTGTGTGTGTGTGTTGTGTGTGTGTGTGTGTGTGGTGTGTTGGTGTGTGTGTGTTGTGTGTGTGTGTGTGTTGTGTGTGGTGTGTGTGTGTGTGTGTGTGTGTGTACGTATATGTGTGTGTCTGTATCTATACTCTCTATGTCTGTGAGTGTGTGCTTGTGTGTTTGGAGGTATGTCTGCGTCTAGCATACCAGTATCGTTCGTCTTCAGCCCCTACCTCCTCTATCTTCCCTCCCCAATCCCTCCCTCTTTTACCAATAATATAATATCCAAGAAAAATGATGGCACCAGGGGAGGGAAGGGGAGTGGGGTGGAGTGGAGGGGTGGAGTGGAGGGGTGGGTGTGTTGGGGAAGAAGAGATCCCAACTCAATACGGATGGGCGCAAAAAAAGGCATTACGGTCCACCACCAAAGAGATCCTATTAGGGTCTTGCTGGTTGGTTAGCAGGCCTGGAAGAACTGACCAATCGCATTTGCCGACACAATCGCTGGCGGAAGAGAGCGCTGAGCCTAGCCAATGCCCTCTGTAAGGAGATTGTCCATTGGCTGATGGCCCGGGGGGTGCCAAGACATTTTCTCCCGTGTGGTTGGATGGCTGGACACAAGAACTCGGCACGCGAACGCGCGCGCGAACGCGTAAAATGTTTTCGTATGATCCATGCGTACTGCTTGCGAAGTGCTTGCATGGGCACGTGGGGTTGTGCAGCAGAAATGCATGAACAGACGACAGTGCGCTCACGCAGACTCACGCCCGCGCGCGCACACACACACACACACACACACGCACACGCACACGCACACGCACACATCCTTTCACATCTTTTCAACAACTCTTCCTCTATGATATATGATAACACTACCCCCCCCCCCCCCCCCCTCTCTCTCTCTCTCTCTCTCTAAAATAAGAATATTCAGCCTCGGAGACCGCGTGCACACACACGCACACACACACACACACTCGCGCGCGCGCGCGAGCAATATCAGGACAGTCTCACAAGCGCCAAACAGCGCCCAAACACGCATGCACTCTTATAGAGAGTAAGTAATGCACTCTTCTGAAGAGCAAGTACTATTAGCATAAGTATAGCGAAAGCTGAGCAATATCAATGCCCAGCCCTGCAATATCGCTCACCTCCAGCCTCTGCTAATCACCCACACTGTACCGCTTTCTTCCCTGAATATTATACCTACACACACTCACACACAACACACACACATACACACGTACACACACATGGCAAAGTGCCACACGTTGAGCTGAGCTGAAGCGGCTTGAAGGGAGGGTACATAGCCTAGAGGTTAGAGCGTTGTACTCTGGATGTAATTAACAGGATCAGAGAGAGAGAGAGTGCAGGTTCGATCCTCTGTGCTTAGGTGTCTGCTTGATGGGGATTTTTCGCACCTGCAGTTAACATTGAGTACTGACTGACTGACTCCACTCCTCCCTGAAGACC
>CM054140.1:24141536-24144036 GCA_028751875.1 Rapana venosa
CACAGAGATGTGAGAAGAGCAGACTAAGTAAGGATGGACACAGATATCAGAGAAGAGTAAATTGACTAAGAATGGACAGAGAGATGAGAGAAGATCAGACAGAGTAAGGATGGACACAGAGATAATAAAAGATCAGACTGAGTAAGAATGGACACAGAGATGAGAGAAAAGTAGATTGACTAAGAATGGAGAGAGAGATGAGAGAAGATCAGACTGAGTAAGAATGGACAGGGAGAGATGAGAGAAGATCAGACTGAGTAAGGATGGACACAGAGATAATAGATCATATTGAGTAAGGATGGACACAGAGATCATAGAAGATCAGAGTAAGGATGGACACAGCGATAATAGAAGAGAAGACTGAGTAAGGAATGGACACAGAGATGTGAGAAGATCAGAATGACTAAGAATGGACACAGAGATGTGAGAAGATCAGATTGAGTAAGGATGGACACAGAGATCATAGAAGATCAGAGTAAGGATGGACACAGAGATAAGAGAAGATCAGAGTAAGGATGGACACAGAGATAAGAGAAGATCAGAGTAAGGATGGACACAGAAATAGGAGAAGATCAGAGTAAGGATGGACACAGAGATAAAAGAAGATCAGAGTAAGGATGGACACAGAGATATGAAAGAAGAGCAGACTGAGTAAGAATGGACACAGAGACAATAGAAGAGTAGATTGACTAAGAATGGACACAGAGATGAGAGAAGAGCCTTTATTAAAAAAAAAAAGGACACGGGCAAGACTCACGGTTCGTCCTTCTCCTGCAAGTTGCTCAGCTTGGCATCTTTGCTGCGTTCTTGTTGCGTGCTGCTGCTCTTCACTGTTAGACTGCAACAACATCAATCATCAATCATCAATAATGACCACTGTTAGAATTGACAGAATTGGTTGTTAGAATCATCAATAATTACCACTGTTAGAATGCAACGACGTCAACATGAATGACCAATAATCGTCACAATGAAACTGCATGCAACAACGTCAATATCAACCACCAATGATCGTCACAATTAAACTGCATGCAACAATGTCAATCACCAATGATCGTCACAATTAAACTGCATGCAACAATGTCAATATCAACCATCAATAATCGTCACAATTAAACTTGCATGCAACAATGTCAATATCAATCACCAATATTCGTCACAATTAAACTGCAACAATGTCAATACCAATCACCAATAATCGTCACAATTAAACTGCATGCAACAATGTCAATATCAATCACCAATAATCGTCACAATTAAACTGCATGCAACAATGTCAATATCAATCATCAATAACCGCTACTGTTGGACTGCAACAATGTCAATATCAATCATCAATAATCGCTACTGCGTCAACGTCAATCATCAACATTCGGCACGGTTAGTCTGCAATTACGTCAACATCAATCATCGATAATCAACTGTGTTAGACTGCAATAACATCAACATCAATAATCGCCATTGTTTCACTGCAACAACATCAACAATCACCACTGTTTGGCTGCAACGACATAAACATCAATAATCGCCACTGTTACGTTGCAGCAACGTCAACATCAATAACCGTCACTCTTAAACTGCAACAACATCAACTATCGCAACTGTTAGACAGACTGGAACAGCGTCAACGTCAATCACCGCCATTGTTTCGCTGCAACAACATCAACATCAATTATCAATAATCAGCGCAACTGTTACACTGTAACAACATCGATAATAACAAACTGTCACAGTTAGACTGCAACAACATCAGTCATCCCTAATTGTCACAGTTAGACTGCAACAACATCAGTCATCCCTAATTGTCACAGTTAGACTGCAACAACATCAATCATCACTAACTGTCACAGTTAAACTGCAACAACATCAACATCAACCATCAATAATCGCCACTGTTAGACTGCAACAACATCTACATCAATTATCGCCACTGTTTCACTGTAGCAACATCAAACACCAATAAGCACTACAGTTAAACAGCAACCACGTCAGCAAATAAATCATTGCTACTGTTACGACTGCAACAAACATCAACATCAATAAATCGCCACTGTTGGGACTGCAACAGCGTCAAAATCAATTCAAACATCAATCATCGCCACTGTTAATCTGCAACAACATCAACAACCAATAATTACCACTGTTAATCTGCAACAACATCAACAACCAATAATTATCACTGTTAATCTGCAACAACATCAACAACCAATAATTATCACTGTTAATCTGCAACAACATCAACCATCAATAACTACCACTGTTAAGACTGCAACAACGTCAACATCACAACCATCAATAACTACCACTGTTAAGACTGCAACAACGTCAACATCACAACCATCAATAATCGCCACTGTTAGACTGCAACAACATCAACATCAACCATCAATTAACGCCACTGTTAGACTGCAACAACATCAACATCAACCATCAATTAACGCCACTGTTAGACTGCAACAACATCAACATCAACCATCAATAATCGCCACTGTTAGACTGC
>CM054140.1:24149036-24151536 GCA_028751875.1 Rapana venosa
TACACATAGAAAATTCAGTACATACAACTATGAAAATCCATTAAATACTCTTCAAAATGGTTGGAAAAACCTGGCACATTAAATTTTGAAGCATTACAATGAACATGTTCAGTGTTGCATGACAGTCATTATAACTACATAACTAATCATATAATTATAGAACCTTTCACAGAAAAAAATGTATACTATCCCATGTAAAACATCCTATTTCTGTTATGACCTCTGTCTGTCTGTCTGTCTGTCTGTCTCTTTCTCCTTCTATCCTTTACGTGTGTGTTGTGTGTGTGTGTGTGTGTGTGTGTGTGTGTGTGTGTGTGTGTGTGTGGTGTGCGTGCGTGCGTGCGCGCGCGCGTGCGTGCGTGCGTGCGTGTATGTGCGTATTATTTTCTGTCTGTTTTTCATAATGCTTCTTATATTTTTTCCTTCTCCTTTAATTGTAATATTTTTCATTGCGTTTTCCCCCCATATAACAAAAACCGCATTTCATTATATACAACATGATAAAACTGAATAAAAAATGGTTTTGATTTGATTTTTTAAATACACTAACTTTTTCGCAACATTATAATAATAATAATGATAATGATAATAATGTATGGGATTTATATAGCGCTGAATCTTGTAAAGCAACAAATCAAAGCGCTCAGATGACTTCTTTTTTCTAATGCATGTGTATGCGGGTGTTTTTTTAATTTTGTCATCTGTTCCCACCGGCACACAATGGCCTACTCTTTCCAACAGCGGAACAGGGTTTAACGTGTGCGCAAGATGTTCTGCATGCGTTCGCACACGGGGCCTCGGTTTATAGTCTCATCCGAAGGAATCCGAAAATAGTGCCTGCGTGCTGGCTATACGCTCGCTCAAAGAGTGTGTGTGTGTGTGTGTGTGACGCGCGAGTGCGTAGGCTGACAGAACACTGATGCAACACAACAGAAGTGAAGTGATGCCAATGGGTTTGTGTATGGCCTCGTGCAGGAAGGCACGTCTTCATTCATTCAGGCAAGGGTGGAACCGATACCCTGCGTGCCGGGGTAGCTGGCCTAAGTGGTGAGAGACACTTTGTGTGTGTGTGGAGAGGGGGGGGGGGATGGGGGGAGGGGGGGAGGGGGGGTGTGGTGTGTGAATGTGTGGGGGGGTGGTGTGTGTGTGTGTGGTGTGGGTGTGTGTGTGTGTGTGGGGTGTGTGTGTGTGTGTGGTGTGTGGGTGTGTGAGGGTGTGTGTGTGTGTGGAGTGGTGGTGGTGTGTGTGTGTGTGTGTGTGTGTGTGTGTGTGGTGTGGTGTGGTGTGTATGTGTGTGTGTGTGTGTGTGTGTGTGTGGTGGTGTGTGTGTGTGTGTGTGTGTGTGTGTGGTGAGAGACGTGTGTGTATGTGTGTGTTGGGGATGGGGGGTGGAAAGAGACGTGTGTGTGTGTGTGTGTGTGTGTGTGTGTGTGTGTGTGTGTGTGTGTGTGTGTGTGTGTGTGTGGTGTGCGTGTGTGTGTGTGTATTTTGGCTAATTTGCGCCTAGCCTATAAACCCAACCTTTCCTTCACTCATACACCAATGCATGGGCGCGCGCGCACACGCATGCAGCACACACACACACGCGCGCGCGCGCGCGCACGCACACACGCACACATGGTCTTACACCACTCAAAACCCCCAAACTATCACCACTAACAACGACGACGACAACAACAACAACACAACAAGAAAGGGTCAACATGGAAGAACATGTGGGGGGGAAAAACCACAACACAAAAGCAAAACTTCAAATCTAAAACCAAAACAAAACAAAGCCAAAATAACAACAAACAAATGATGAATCATATTAAAAAAAATAAACCATAACAGATTGAAAATGACTAAACAAAATTAATAAAATACAAAAAAATAACCAGGAGAAAAAAAAACATCATTAAACATTAAAATCAGATCAACGAAGATTCTTTTTTGTTTTCTTTTTTAAAATCGAAACAAAAACAAATCATTAGAAGCTGCTGTAACACGTCTTTTTGAAGAAAAAAAACACCAAAATCCAATCAGTAATAATTTGTTTTGTTTTGCTTTGGAGGAAAAAGTACAGAGCGAACACTACCGTGATTTACGAGACGCGCCATGTATAGCAGGGCCCAAAATAGCACAGGCCACAAGAGACGAGACAAACTATCGATCCATTTTCACACGGCAGAATACCACCACACAGCCTCCTACCCCCCCCCCCCCCCCCCCCCCCCCACCACCACCCCCTACCCCACACCACCACCCCTCCTCTCCGCTCTGTGTGTGTGTGTGTGTGAAACAATTTATCATCTGCGTCAATACACCCACTACAAGCAATTTGAATCTCCGAGAAAAACACGCACGCCTCGCCCACCCGCTTAGAACATCCCAACCACCATAACCACCACCACCACCACCACCCCCACCATCACCACCACTGCTATCTTCGGTCACAACCTCCACCCACTCGCCTCCATTCTTTTCTTCTTTGTCCCAGACCCTCTTCTCACCTCCTTCT
>CM054140.1:24156536-24164036 GCA_028751875.1 Rapana venosa
GGCTGCGATAGCGAGAGCCAGATTTCTTGTCACCGCTTTATCGCACACAACAATCTCTGCACCCCGACCCCCCCACCCCATCCAGACAAAAATCCTCTCTCTTACCTCCTCAGAAACTCCATGTACAAAAAAACGGATTCCCTCCAACAACGAAAATCCTTTCTCTTTTTTTTTTTTTTTGCTTGGCCCGAGCGAAAAAGCAAAATTCCAAACCACCAGACGACAGGAATTTTTAATGGCAGCGAGGGAGCAGACGACAGTTTGAAGACACCACTTCCGCTTTATCCACACAGCACACAGGCACAGACAGGGTGAGGACTGTCACCGAACTGAATGAACAAGAGGAGTTGCTTCGCGGAACCGCTCTGCCAGCCAGCCTCTCGCTCTCTTTCTGTGTCTCTTTACCGGTGCAGTATCAGATGAACACTATATTTTACTCACTCTCTCTGTCGTTTTGCCCCCAGGAGGGGGGGGGGGGGAGGGGGGAGTGGGACATTGGCACTATGTCCAAAACCTTCCCGGGGGGAGATTATAGTCCTGTCTATTATCATGAGGCTGTTGTTCTTTATCCTTTTCTCATGGTAATATATATAGAGAAAATATTCAAGGAGTTATTATCCCTTTGGAGAGCTAGCTGGAACTTAAGTTTTCCAGTACTATGTATGTACACACGCACGCAGCAGAAGACGACAACCATGATGGTAACTGAGATGATAATGGCGATGATGGTCTTCATGGTGATCGATAACCCCTATATGCAAAATCACCAAAGAGGCACAAGAAATAAGTAAGGGGGGGGGGGGGGGGGAGAGGGGGAGAGAGAGAGAGAGGAGAGAGAGAGAGAGAGAGAGAGAGAGAGAGGACAGACAGACAGACAGACAGACAGAGAGACAGACAGACAGAGAGTGCAGATAGACAGACAGACAGACAGACATACAGGTCTGTCAGACAGACAGACAGTGGTAGCACAGACAGGGAGGACAAAGAGAGTTAGAAGAGATAATAAACAAAAGAGGAAGGGGTAGATAGAAGGTGAAGGGGGGATGATATCAGGTTTACAAACTTTACCATATTGTATTTCCTGTTTCAAAACTGAGCTAAGCTATATAATCATCTTCTCACATTTGTCTGTAATGGGGAGGAAGGATTTAATTTACTCCTTGAAGACGAAAGTATACACAGACAGACAGACTGACAGACGACGGACAGATGAACAGTCAGACAAACAGGCAAGCTAGCAGGTAGAGAGACAAGTACCAAAGATGTTAAAAGTTAGTTGAGAAATGAGGTGTGTTATTATACTGACTCGTCCCCCACCCCCACCACCCCACTTCCCCAATGCCCCACCCCCAAAAAGATCTTTGTCCAAGATGGGAGGACAAGGGGACATGACTCGAACCTAAACACAATGGGCCTGGGGTCGCAGGTTCAAATATTGGTAGCACTTCTGTGAGGGATGGAGATGGGATAGCACTTGCTTTCCCCCAGCCAAGGTTAAGCAGCATCGAGCAAGGTTACCGTTTGGGTGGGTGACCGTTTGCGCGCCTTGGCTTCAGTACAGTTCTCCCAGTTCTCTCTCTCATCCCATCTGCTCCCATAACCCCCTCCGGGGTCGTAGGGGCACTGCATTGACGAACGTTGCACCAGATGGCTCCATTTGCGGCGGTTGTGTGCAAGTGCCTGGGGTGTGGAGAAGCTCTTCCCTGTTCACTCAGTGATGTTGTCTGCCCATTTCTTCCTCTGTCTGCCTCGCCTTCTCTTCCCCTGCACTGTTCCCTGCAGTATGGTTTTGGACAGCCCATCTGATCTAGTCACATGTCCGTACCATCTGAGCTTTCTTTTCTTGACTGTGGTCAGCAGGTTTTCGTAGTGCTTTACTTGTTGGGTGATGGTTTGTAGGACTTCGTTGTTGGTAGTGTGGTCCATGTATGAAATGCCAAGGAGTCTTCTGAGGCATCTCATCTCTAGAGCCTGGATCCTCCTTTGTAGATCTGCATTCAATGTCCAGGATTCGCACGCAGTTCACCCAGCTGTAAATGGATACCTGCCCTCTTTAGGGTCAGGAAAGGTAAAGCAGCAAGGGAGAGGAGATGGACGCCGCCCTCAATATGCTAGCCCTAGAGAAGTGAGGTGTCTGACGCCTCGCTCCCCTACGACCTTGTAAGTTATGGGACACCTTTACCTGTTATTCTGTGAGGGATAAAATATAATGGTGGGAATCTTCTCTCTTTTCTGAGACGGATTCGACAGGACCCTTGTCCTTCAGATCTACCATCCAACGCTTAATAAACCACCGATACCCCCAACATGAACCCATGGCTTGACCAGCGCACGTTCTGCCAGTTGATCTAACCTCTCAGGTATCCTAATTAATTATGAGTGCTGACCTAATTATATACTATGCGAGGAATAGTGTGACTGGAAAATGTTCCACACACGCCAAGATAGTACCTAACTCTTGGAAGCTGACACTTCAACCCGAAACAACAACCAACAACAACAAAAAAATCTCCGCGAGGTATTTTACACTCACGGTAACTTTCAAAAAATCCATTACACCGCCTTCATCTCTCACACACACACACACACACACACACTGGATGACAGAAATGGCGGGCTAAGCTAGATGCTGTCAGCGCTAGAGAAAACTGGAGAAGAAGAGGGAAAGACAGGCAGCAGATGGGAGGAGGAGGAGATGGGGGGAGGGGGGGGGGGGGGCTGGTTAGTTGAGGGGGGGGGGGGGGGGGGGATAAAATAGAATTGGAGGGATAGCACACAAAAAAAGGTGAGGGGGGGGGGAGGAGGGGAGAGAAGGGGGGGGGGGGAGAGAAAGGAGAGAGGGTAGGGAGGGGGGGGGGGGGGGGGGGGTGAAAGAAAAGTCGCGTTCCCGCGATCTGTCGGGTGTCGATGTGGTTAATTACGCTGTGGCTGGGGGTTGGAGGGGAGTGAGATGGCTGATCATCGCCAGAGACCAATGAAGAGAAAATCGATAGCTGGTGTACGTCATGGGGAGGGGGGAGGGAAGGGAGAAGGGGAGGGAGGGTAGTGGAGAAAGGTTGGGTGAGGAGGAGGACAGGGGGTGGGTGGGTTGGGGGGGGGGGGGGGGGGGGGTTTGGATACGTTTCAGCAGCGGCAAAATCCGCTTACGAAGAGAAGACAAGAGAGCTCGGGGTTTTGTCGAGCATGCAGCGAAATGTTTGTCCTCAGGGGGATGTTGTCACATACACACACACCGCGCGCACACATTGCGCTCGCTCACGCACGCGCGCGTGCGCGCGTGCACATACCCACACACACATTTTACACACACGTTGTACACACACGCAAACACGCATGCACACACATACTACACACACATTGTACACACATATTACATACACACGCGCACGCACACACTACGCACACATACACATTGTACACATACACACGCGCGCGCGCGCGCACACACACACACGCACACACACACACACACACACACACACGTGTGAAAGAATGGGTGATATTGTAGCCTGATATAAATTGTTCCTGTGACATTTTATGATATTTTAAAAATTCTTAAACAAATTTGTTTTCACCTAAGTGTGTACAGCCCATACATATATGTAGGCCCATGCCTGTGTGTGTGTGTTTATTCTATTCGGGTTTTTTTAATTACTGGTACATGTTATTGTTTAGGGTTATAATAATGTAGTAGTTCAATATTATCATTAAGAAATTTTGGTTCCTAGATATATGGCTGGATGACAAAACAAGCAAAGGCATTGTTTATTCAATAAAAATCTTCACTTTTCCTTGACTGACTTTCACACACACACACACACACACACACAGAGTAGATAAGGTTTCCACATTGTATTTGTGCCAATATGTATGCACATCTACTAGATATATCTTTACAAACAAATTATAGGAGCGAAGATCAAATGAAAAATCTGAAAGACAAGTTCAACTGAACTGAATCAACAGAAGTCAGAAAAACCTATGCAAAGTCAACAAGGGGTCTAAGTGTAGACAATAAATTCTGAGGTCACGGTAAATTATGCATAAATAACATAGTCAGTATGAGGTCAAAGTGCACTCAATATGAGGACAAGGTTAATGGTGCATCATATGATTAGTATGAGGTCAAAGTTTCAAAAGGAGGTCAAGGCCAATCCTACAAAATAATGTTAAAGTTAGAATGGGGTCAAAGTGTATTCAATCAATAATTATGAAGTCAAAGCTAAATTATGCAGAATATAACCAACCAATTAATTAGTAGTCAATATAAGGTCACGGTAACTATGTGTGATATAGTCAACTTAGGGTCAGAGTGTAGTCAATAATTATGAGGTCAAAGTAAATCAGGCATGATGTAGTCAGCATGGGGGTTGTTTAAGTGTCAATGAGGTCAAGGTCAATCATATATGATACAGTCAGTATGAGGTCAAAGTGTCTCAATATGAGGTTAAGGTCAAATCATGCAAAATACAATCAATATGGGGTCAAAGGGAAGCATACATATTCAACATGCTCTCTCTCTCTCTCTCTCTCTCTCTCTCTCTCTCTCTCTCTCTCTCTCTCTCTCTCTCTCTCTCCCCAACCATCTGGCTTGTATGTAACTGAGATCCAGTGTTTGTCAACAATTAGATCAGAAGAACAAGAAAAAAGAAAACCTGGAAAAGAGAGAGAGAGAGGAGAGAGAGAGAGAGAGAGAGAGAGAGAGAGAGAGACAGACACAGAGAGACAGAGAGAGCAGAGAGAGATGAGAGAGAGAGAGAGAGAGAGAGAGAGAAGAGAGAGAAGACAGACACAGACACAGAGAGAGAGAGAGAGAGAGAGAGAGAGAGAGAGAGAGAGAGAGAGAGAGAGAGAGAGAGCGCAAATGGGAAAGAATAAAAACAAAAGAAGTAAATGGAAATGAAACCACACAAAAAATAATAAAATGCATACACACACACCACACACACACAATGCATACACACACACCCAACACCACACCACACACACACCACACCACACCACACACACACACACACACACACAAGCAAGCAAGAACAAAAATCAGAAATAGCTCTGAATTTTTCTTTCAAACGAAATAAATAGGTGGGGGGGGGGGGGGGGGGGGAGAAGAGAGAAAAGATGAGTACAGAAGAACCGAAACGAGAGGAGGAAAACGAAAACAGAAAGAAAGAGAGAGAGAGAGAGAAGAGAGAGAGAGAGAGAGAGAGAGAGAGAGAGAGAGAGAGAGAGAGAGAGAGAGAGAGAGAGAGAGAGAGAGAGAGAGAGAGAGAGAGAGAGAAAAGGAAAGAAAAGGAAAGACGACGGAATAAAAAGGAAAGTGACAAATAGTGAAATAACTCGAACAAAAATAAACCAAAATATTATTAATTATTAATATTATTAATTTATCTACAATATAATAATATTATTATTAATTTATAAATAAAGACCCAGAAAAAAAGTACAAGGGGAAAACGCTAGGAGCAAAGAGAGAACATACAACGAACAAGTCAACAACAACAAACCGGGACTCGGAAAGACAGAAAGGAAGACAGAAAGGAAGGAAAGGAAAGAAAGAAAGAAAGAACGGGAGGAACGAAGGAAGAAGGATCGAAAAAAGGAAATACGGAAGAAAGAAAGAAAGAAAAAGGAGGAGAGGAAAGAAGGAAGAAAGACAGAAGAAATGAAGGAAGGAAGGCAGGAAGACAGGAAGAAAGAAAGAAAGGAGGGAAAGAAGGAAGAAAGAAAGAAGAACAGGAAGAAGAGAAAGAAAGAAAGAAAGAAAGAGCAGGAAGAGAAGAGAAAGAAAGAAAGAACAGGAAGAAGAAAGACAGACAGACAGACGAGACAAAATGAAAGAAAGAAAGAAAGAAGAAAGAAGAAGAAAAGAAAAGAAAGAAAAGAAAAAGAAACGAAAGAAAGAAAGATAGATAGAAAGAAAGGAAGAGAAAGAAAAAAAGAAAAGAAAAGAAAGAAAGAAAGAACAGGAAGAGACAGACAGATAGACAGAAAGAGAGCAAAGAAAGAAAGAAAAAAAAAGAAAGAAAGAAAACAAAGAAAAAAAAGGACAGGAAGAACAGGAAGAGACAGACAGACAGACAGACAGAAAGAAAAGAAAGAAAAAACAAAGAAAGAAAGAGCAGGAAGAACAGAAAGAGACAGACAGAAAGGAAAGAAAGGAAGAAGAAAAAGAAACAACTATAGAAATAAACAAGCTAGTACACAAACAAGCATAAAACAAACAACCAAGTACACAAATAAACACAACACAACAAAAAGGTTCTTTTTAACCATACATACAACCCTGACCTCAAGCCCCCCCCCCCCCCCCCCCCCCCCCCCCCCCTCCTTCTTCTTCTTCTCATGCACGCTTTGGTGGTTGGTTAATCGGTTGGTTATTTCTTCTTCTTCTTCTTCTTCTTCTTCTTTCTGTCACTGTCTCCATTTTAAGAACTGGTTTAAACTGGACTTGGTTTTCTCATCTATTTTCCAACACAACCAGATCTATTTTGAACCGTCTCAGAAACACACATGTAAGAGACAAGTCTAAAATAGATACTACTGTGAACAAGACGACGGATTTGTTAAAAACAGTATCCATTTTAGACTGTTACTGTTGAGCGCACAGAACACGAGCTGGTTTTTCCTTGTCTTCTTCTTCTTCTTATCTCATTCGGTTTTTTAACACCGTCAGATGTGTTTGGGAGAAATAGTGGCTGCAAGTCCTTTCCAGCTCCTCTCGTGGGTCCTACAGCTTGGTTTGCAGGGTTATTTATCTCTGTAGGACACACAGTCTTCCTCAGGTCGCTGTAAAGCGTGCATCTTTGAAGGATGTGTTCGCCAGTCTGGTTTTCTTTGCCACAGGCACACACATAGGGGAGAAGGAAGGAGTTTCAGCTTTGTGGACATGTGGGGATTTAGCCTGTTGCTGCCCAGTGCGGAGTCTTAGAATGATGACTTGTTCTTCTCTTTGGAGATGGTGGTGGTCGTCCTTCTCTACTCTGGGTCGGACCATCGATTTTGATGATTGTCATCTTTTCGTGGAAGGCGAGGCTGCTTTCGCAAGTTACGTTCGTGACATCCATACCACTGACCATAGCTGACCAACTCCTGTAGTACGAAAGATGGGATACTAGGTTTGTTGTTGTTGTTGTCGTTACCATTATCGTTGTTGTTTTGAGTTCTTTGGCTAGAGCTCCGGGGTTTGCCAGTTATGAGAGTTTCGCGTATGCGATCGTTTGTGTTTTTAAGCTGTGTGCAAGATGGTCTGCCCATGTTCGCACACAAGAGGCCTCGCTCGGTGCACAGACTCATCCGAAGGTCTTTCAGGAGAACCGTGCCAGTACCAATGTTAAACAGGTTATGGTAAAGGTATCTCATAACCTATGTGGTCCTAGGGGAGCGAGGCATCAGAAACCTCAACTTCTCTAGGCGCCAGCATATTGAGGGTGGCGCCCATCTCCTCTCCCTCACTGCTTTACCTTCCCTGACCCAAAAGAGGCAGGTACCCATTTACAA
>CM054140.1:24169036-24179036 GCA_028751875.1 Rapana venosa
CTTTGTATGAACACTAAACCTAGTTTGGTGTTTAAAATTGGAATATTTCTTACTAAATGTTTAGATATCAGAAGTAAGGATGTTCACCTTACATGAAAGTACATGATTAACTGTTGTTCCTATGGGCCATATGGCCTGCAAAAACTGAATTAAAATTATTGTTATTGTTATATATACATACATACATTACATATATATATATATATATATATTAATATATATATATATTATATATATATATACATACATACATACATTATACATACATACACATACACACATACATATACACACATACATACACACACACACACACGCACACAACACGCACACACACACACACACACACACAAACACACACACACAATTATACATGTACGCAAGTGCGCGCACTCTCACACACATTCACGTGAAGACGTGCACATTTCGCGCTTTCCGATAGTGTTTTCAATCTTACCAGTGTGTCTGTCTGTATGACGTAAAGTCTGGTAGTATTTTGGGACAATGTGATAGGTAAGAATCTCAAACTACTGCTAGACTTTATGACTACATATATAGGTCTACACCACACACACACACTGAAACAGACAGACAGAGAGAGAGAGAGAGAGAGGAGAGAGAGAGAGAGAGAGGAGAGAGAGAGTGAGAGAGAGAGAGAGAGAGGAGAGAGAGAGAGGAGAAGTGCGAATGCGAGAGAGAGAGAGAGAAAGAGAGAGAGAGAGAGAGAGGGGGAGGAATCTAGCCAGGCCTGCAACACCCCCCCCCCCCCCCCACACACACACACAATATTGTCACAAGTCTTCACTGTATGGACAAAGGTGTGATACACAGGGATATGTTCAATCCTCCTGTAGTCCAGTTAGGTGTGACATCATCAGCAAAGAGCTTCTTTTTTTTCATAACAGAAAAAACAAATATTTTAAACATTTCTGCCTTCCAGAGAAAAAAAAAACCTTACTTACGTGAACTCTACTACATTTTTGGTGTGTTTTTTTTACCTGAGTAGTAGAAGAAGTCTTTTTTTCTGTGAAAGGCAATCCAAACTTTGGTTCTTTCTTGTGATGTCATACCTACCTCCTTGCAACTTCATGATGATTGAAGAAACGCCGAGCGTTACACATACCTCAGCCTGTTACACAGACCACAGCCTGTTACACAGACCTCAGCCTGTTACACAGACCTCAGCCTGTTACACAGACCACAGCCTGTTACACAGACCACAGACCACAGCCTGTTACACAGACCTCAGCCTGTTACACAGACCACAGCCTGTTACACAGACCACAGCCTGTTACACAGACCTCAGCCTGTTACACAGACCTCAGCCTGTTACACAAACCACAGCCTGTTACACATACCTCAGCCTGTTACACAAACCTCAGCCTGTTACACAAACCACAGCCTGTTACACAAACCTCAGCCTGTTACACAAACCTCAGCCTGTTACACAGACCACAGCCTGTTACACAGACCACAGCCTGTTACACAGACCACAGCCTGTTACACAGACCACAGACCTCAGCCTGTTACACAGACCACAGCCTGTTACACAGACCTCAGCCTGTTACACAGACCTCAGCCTGTTACACAGACCTCAGCCTGTTACACAGACCTCAGCCTGTTACACAAACCACAGCCTATTACACAGACCTCAGACCACAGCCTGTTACACAGACCACAGACTGTTACACAGACCACAGCCTGTTACACAGACCACAGCCTGTTACACAGACCTCAGCCTGTTACACAGACCACAGCCTGTTACACAAACCACAGCCTGTTACACAGACCACAGCCTGTTACACAGACCACAGCCTGTTACACATACCTCAGCCTGTTACACAGACCACAGCCTGTTACACATACCTCAGCCTGTTACACAGACCACAGCCTGTTACACAGACCACAGCCTGTTACACATACCTCAGCCTGTTACACAGACCACAGCCTGTTACACAGACCACAGCCTGTTGGTCATTACTCGCTTCCTCTTTTCCCCTCTAGGCCACAAGAGGTCAAGGGTTAAAGAACGTGGCGCAAATTAAAAAGAGATGTGTCTTCTAGGAAAACCTTATACGATGAACACCTTATACTGTGAAAACCTTATGCTATGAAAACCTCATAATATGAATAACTTATACTAAGAAAATCTCATAAAATGAAAACTTATATCATAAAAACCTTATACTAGGAAAACTTTACACTACGAGAACCTTATACTACGGAAACCTTATACTACGAAAACCTTATACTATGGAAACCTTATACTACGAAAACCTTAAACTACAAAACCTTATACAATAAAAAACCTTATACTAGGAAAATGTTATACCAAGAAAACCTTTTACTATGAAAACCTTATTAAGAAAACCTTATACTACGGAAACCTTATACTTACAAAACCCTACAGTAAGAAAACCTTACATATATGAAAACTTTACATTAAGAAAACCTTATACTATGAAAACCTTACACTATGAAAACCTTACATTAAGAAAACCTTATACTATGAAAACCCTACACTATGAAAACCTTACACTATGAAAACCTTACACTATGAAAACCTTATATAAAGAAAACCTTATACTACGAAAACCTTATACTATGAAAACATTATACTATAATAACTTTATACCAATAAAACCTCACACTTTGAAAACCTTACACTACGAAAACCTTATACTCAGAAAACCTTATACTACGAAAACCTTATACTCAGAAAACCTTATACTAAAAGAAAACCTTAATCAAAGAAAACGTCATAAAAAACCCAACATTATACTATGAAAACCTTACACTATGAAAACCTTACATTAAGAAAACCTTATACTACGAAAACTTTATACTAAGAAAACCTTATACTAAAAAAAACACCCTTAATCAAAGAAAACCTCATACAAAAAAAACCAACATTATACTACGAAAACCTTACACTAAAAAAACCTTACAGTATGAAAACCTTAGACTAAGAAAACATACCAAGAAAACCTTACAATAAGAAAACTTTATACTTCGAAAACCTTACATTAAGAAAACCTTACAACTAAGAAAAAAAAAACTTATACTATCCCACCTCCTCTTCTCCTCAAGATTTTCTTCAAAATTGTATTTATTCAAACAGTTTTACACACACACACACACACACACACAACACACACACACACACACACACACACACACCACACACACACACACACACACACACATACACACACACACACAACACACACACACACACACACACACACACACACACAACGTATCGCCCAAGACTGATCAGAAAAGAAGCAAAGTGGTTGTTCTTGTTGGTTTATCTTTTTTTGGTTTGTTTTATTCAGTTTTTGTATGGTTGAAGGTTTGTGTGTGTGAGGGGGGGGGGGGGGGGCAGCATTTGGTGTGTCCTTTCTTTTTCTATTTTGTTTTGTCTTCTTTGTTATGGTTTGGTTTTTCTTTGTTGCTTGCTTGTTTGTAATATGATGGTATATATTGTCAAGATTTTTTGAATTATTTGAATTGTATGGTTTAATATTGTTCAGGGTTTTTTGTTTTGTTTTTAATTCCATGTATGCATATTATGTTATTGTCTTTTCTTGTTTTGATTTGTATGGTTTATCATTGATTAGGTTTTTTATTCTATGTCTGCATATATATTATCTTTTTAAAAAAAAATTTGTTCTTTAGATAGATGGCTTGATAAAATAAAATTTAAAAAAGCAAATGCACTGCTTATTCAATGCACCATCTGAAAATAAAAGTTTGACTTTGACACACACACACACAAACAGCAGAACATCGCCTAGCAAACAGCAATGATCAGAGACAACTAACTACAAGCAGGCTAGCTAGCTAGCCCTCCTGATTTTCGGCAAGACGTGTCCTCCAAGAGAAATAAGCAGACAAGACATCGCTTCTCTAGTTGCAAGGAAGCATCAGATGAGGATGGAAGGAGAGGGAGGGGGAAGGGGTGGATGATGATGATGATGATAGGGGGATGGGGGGGGGGGGGGGAGGGAACAACGGGAGGGGTTAGTTAGGGTGGAATGGGGGAAGAGTTTGATGTGGGAGGGGGGGGGGGGGTGGGAAGGGGGAGGGAGGGAGTTGCAGACGAAAATCGATTGGCGAAGAGGCATGAGTAGGGGGGGGGGAGAGGGGGGGGGAGGAAGGGGGGGGGGGGGAGGGCGGGCTGGGGGGGGGGGGTAGGGGGGGGGGTAGGGGGGTAGAGGAGGGGGGGGTATTCTTTCAGGCTGGGTGGGTCAGGGTCTGTCACTTTGCTTCTGTTCTGCCGAGTCTTGGGCCATGCGTTTTGGCCAACTAAGGTATACTGCTGCTGCTTCTGCTGCTGCTTCTGCTGCTGGATTTGTCTGTCCTTCAGTCTGTCAGTCTGTCTGGCTACACTGTTCTCTCTCTCTCTCTCTCTCAAAATGAAAATAAAAGCAAATACTTATCTGTAACCCTTAAAAATCGTCATCGTCATCACCAAAATCATCATCATTATCATCTCTCTCTCTCTCTCTCTCTCTCTCTCTCTCTCTCTCTCTCTTCTCTCTCTCTCTCTCTCTCTCTCTCTCTCTCTGTATGTAGAAATTAGATTGGGATGAATTTGCATGGAAAGTCCATCATCAATGTATGTATTTTTTCTTTCTTTATATCATTCTTCATGCTATGTATTGCACATTAATTACTTTCGATTTTTTTTTTTTTTTTTTTCAGAGGGCTGGATGTAAAAAAGCTATTGTTATGCTTATTCTATAACCTCTATAAATAAAATTTGTTCATTGTTCATTGTTCTCTCTCCCCTCTCTCTCTATCAAATCATTTCTCTCTCTCTCTCTCCCTCCTCTCTCTCCCTCTCTCTCTCTCTCTCTCTCCCTCCTCTCTCTCCCTCTCTCCTTCCTCCCCCCCCCCCCTCTCTCTCTCTCTCTCTCTCCTCCCCCCCCCTCTCTCTCTCTCTCTCTCTCTCTCTGTGATACGAAAAGCAACAGAGTGGCAGTGACGGTGATGCTGGTTGTTTGTATTGACCATGGTTTTTGCTCCCTCTTTAGAATCAGGTGTATACAATAACATCATATTATCATGTGCCCCTCCATACCCCTGACCCCCTTTCCTTCTTTGTGCCTAGCTGTTTGCTAACCCCCACCTTCTCTCCCTTCTGTACCACCGCCAGCTTCTCCATCTTGTTACCACATCACTTCATCACCGGGCACTCCACTCGCTCACTTCCACATCACGCCACATCAGGATGATAAAATGCCACTACTACTACTACTACTACATTAGCCTACCATCGCTTACCTCCCCTTGCCTGTCATTGACCTGCATTCCCAACTCTATGCTCATGGGGGTGGGGGGCGTCACTCCCACGCTTCTACCATCTGCTGCTCCACCCCCCTCACCCACCTTCCCCCTTCTTTCCCCCTCTCCCACCCCTGCCATCTCCTCTCCTTCTCCCTTCCCCACCCCCACCACTGTCCCCCACCCCCTCTGAGCACTACCTCTACCTCCACCACCACCACCATCATCATCACCATGGTTGCGGGGTGGGTTCTTTGAACCGAAGTCCCAGTGCGCATCTACATAGCGAGTACTCCCCACCCCCACACACATGATACGTTCAGAGAGAGGACAAGGGTGAACACCAATAATAATAATAATAACAATAATAATGATAATAATAATAATAATAATAATAATAACAATAACAATAATAATAATGATGATGATGGTGATGATGAGGATGATGATGATGATGATGATGATGATAATTTATTATATTTTAAGTGGCGTTGCCCACAGACAAGGCCCATCCTACACCCCCCCCATCCCCACCCGCCCCAACCCCCCCCCCCCCCCCCTCACCCCCCTCCCCACACACACACACGTTCATAAGAGGACAAGGGTGAACAACAACAATAATAGTAATAATAATGACAATAATAGTAATAATAATAATAATAATAATGATGATGATGATCATGATGATCATGATGATGATGATCATGATGATGATGATCATGATAATTCATTATATTTATAGTGGTGCTGTGCACAGAACAATAATTCATTATATTTAAAGTGATGTTGCCCACAGCCAAGGTCCATTCCAACTCCCCCCCCTCCCCGCCCCCACCTTATACTATGGAAACCTTATACTACGAAAACTTTACACTATGAGAACCTTATACTATGGAAACCATAAACTGCGAAAACCTTATACTACGGAAACCTTATACAATAAAAATTTTTTTAAAAACCCACCAAACAACCGTATATTAGGAAAATGTTATACTAAGAAACCCTTTTACGATGAAAACCTTATTAAGAAAACCTTAATACTACGGAAACCTTATACTAACAAAACGCTACATTAAGAAAACCTTATATATGAAAACCTTACATTAAGAAAACCTTATACTATGAAAACCTCACACTATGAAAACCTTACACTATGAAAACCTTACATTAAGAAAACCTTATACTACGACAACCTTACATTAAGAAAACCTTATACTACGACAACCTTACATTAAGAAAACCTTATACTATGAAAACATCGGGATCGGGCTAGTGTAATTGGGTAACAGAGCTGAAGCTGATGTTTGGTGGGAGAGTTATGGTTTAGTGATACGTTACAGGGCTAGTGTTCCGTAACAGAGTTGAAGTTAAGGTTAGATAGGTTGTATGTGTATGGGTGTGTTGTATGCAAGGGCTTTGATTTGTTTTTGCAAGATATAGCGCTACATAAATTCCATTCATTAGTATTATTAATATTATTATTGTATTATTATTATTATTTATTATTATTATTATTTTATCAGATCATCATTATTATTAGATAAAAGGATAAAGGTTAAGTAGTATGTTACAGGGATAGGGCCAGCAATACGCAACAGGGTATGGGCTAGTATTGCAACAACAACAAAACAACCAGGGTAAAAGTTACCGTAAGCTAAATAGTGTGTGGTTATGTAACTGGGTTAGGGTTAGTGCTTCCTAACAGGTTACAGGTTGGTGGGATTACGCTGACAAGGCCAAGGTTCCAGTTAACTAACAGGTTGTTTGATTTAGCTAACACGGGTAGATAAATCACTTCCAGTTATCTTTTTTCTTCTTTTTTTTTTCTCTTTCATATCGAGGATAATGCAACAAGCACTCATGTGCTTTTTTTTTTTACATCCAATCCCCGTGTGTATGCGGTTTTGTCAATTCTGTCATCTAGTTCCCACCGGCACACAATCGCCTACGCTTAGGAAAAGCGGAACAGGATTTAACGTGTGCGCAAGACGTTCTGCGTGCATTCGCACACACGGGGGGCCTCGGTTTATCGTCTCATCCGAAGGACTTTTGAGGAGAGTGGAGTCTGTCTGTACTGATGTTAAAATCTAGTCCTAGCCAAGCTATATCTGAGAGCATTTTTTAGTTGTTATTGGGTTGGTTCGGAAAGGGGGGGAGGAGGGGGGGGAGGGGAGGGGGGGGGGGGTTATTCCTTGCCTACAGTTCGGAGGTTCACCCTCAATGGCGTGAGAGACGTGACTAGTTTGGATGTTGCATCAGTAGACAGGTACTTTTTGAACTGCACTGATGCGCCGCATCCTTCGGATGAGACTATAAACCGAGGCCCCGTGTGCGAACGCATGCAGAACATCTTGCGCACACGTTCAATCCTGTTCCGCTTTTCGAAAGAGTAGGCCATTGTGTGCCGGTGGGAACAGATGACAAAATTTACAAAACCGCATACACATGGGGACTGGATGTAAAAAAAAAAAAAGCACATGAGTGCTTATTCCATTATCCTCCATATATAAAAAAAAAAAAAATCGCCTGAGCGCTTTGATTTGTTGCTTTACAAGATTCAGCACTATATAAATTCCATACATTATTATTATTATTATTATTATTATTTTTATTCTGTATCCCGGGAAAAGAGCACTAGACTTCCATTGCATTATGTGGATTCACAACGTGGTGAATTCCAAGATGGGCAGCCAACAACAGGCCAATCTTCCTCGTCTAACGCTCAGGCGTAAACAGCAACTGACGTTGCTTGTCATATGAGCAACAATGGCGCTGCGCTGCCGTTAAGCGCCTGACAAGTCAGGCCCAGCACATCCGACTTCGGCAAGGGAGAGAATTGTTATGGAACTTTGTTTTTGTTTTTTGGTTTTTTTGGGGGGTAAGGCAGGAGAATGGACCAAGAAGGCAGAAAATAAGACGAGAAGGTGGTGATAAGAAGAAAAATAACAAAGGCAGAAACAAAGAGAGGGATAGAAAAGAGAGAATTCCTAGCACAGAATTTCCAGAAGATGGTGATGCTATTTAAACTGACAGAGGGGAAAACTGCCGAATTAAAAGTGAAATTATTTACAATCTCCCACATCATCTTGAACCGAAGACCTCACCAGTGCCTTAATCCATTCCATCATGTATAACAACTATATATGCACACAGAGGATCGATTGTGACCGTTAAAGAGATCCAAGAATTATAATTATGTCGGAATGTGGCGGGCTGTGGAAGTACAGACATACCGAACATGGGTTCTGCCCACAGGCTCCACATGCCCAGCAGACACAATAAGCTGAAAAATTCAGTGGAGCCCAAACTGACTCCTCAAGGAGTTCAGATGAGAGAGAGAGAGAGAGAGAGAGAGAGAGAGAGAGAGAGAGATGAGGAGAGAGAGAGAGAGAGAGAGAAGCAGAGAGAGAGAGTGAGAGAGAGAGAGAGACAGAGACGAACAGAAAACAGAATCCTACATACATTTACAATTGACAGCAAGGTCACACAGAGATTCAGAGAGACAGAGACAAACAGAGACAGACAGACAGACACAATCCTACATATATTTAAAATTGACAACAAGGTCACAGAGACAGAGGAGGAGAGAGAGAGAGAGAGAGATGAGAGAGAGAGAGGAGAGAGATGAGAGAGAGAGTAGAGAGAGAGAGAGAGGAGAGAGAGAGAGACAAAGACAGACAGACCGACAGACAGAATCCTACATGTTTTAAAATTGACAGCAAAGTCACAGAGAGATACAGAGAGACAAATAGTCCTTCGGATGACACTATAAACCGAGGCCCCGTGTACGAACGCACGCAGAACATCTTGCGCACACGTTAAATCCTGTTCCGCTTTTCGTAAGAGTAGGCCATTGTGTGCCGCTGGGAACAGATGACAGAATTTACAAAACCGCATACACACGGGGACTGGATGTAAAAAAGCACATAAGTGATATATATCCTCGATATAAAAGAATAAATAAATAAATAAATAAATAAAAAGACAGACAGAATCCTACATACGTTTAAAATTGACAAGGTCACCCAGAGATACAGAGAGAGAGAGAGAGACAAAAAACAAGACAGACAGAATCCTACATACTTTAAAAATTGACAAGATCACACAGACAGATACAGAGAGACAAAGACAGACAGACAAAAAAAACAAGACAGACAGAATCCTACATACTTTTAAAACTGACAACAAAGTTATTCTTTTATATCGAGGATAATGGAATAAGCACTCATGTGCTTTTTTACATCCAGTCCCTGTGTGTATGTTTAAGTTAGTATAATAATAATAATAATAATAATAATATATTGAATTTATATAGCGCTGAATCTTGTAAAGCAACAAATCAAAGCGTATACCAAGTTCTCCGACTTTAAAATCGAAAACAAGGTCACACAGAGAGATACAGAGAGACAGAGACAGACAGACAGACAGACAGAATCCTACATACATTTAAAAAGACTGTTCTCTTTAGTCCCGACTTATCGAAACCCTGTCAGCACAAAACGCAAGACCACATCTCTAGGCACCAGCTCTTTTACAATTTCTGCTTGCATTCTTTTGTTATTTCTATCCAACCCCCCTCCACTCTCTTTCTCTCTCTCTCTCTCTCTCTCTCTCTCTCTCTCTCTCTCTCTCTCTCTCTCTCTCTCTCTCTCTCTCTCTCTCTCTCTCTCTCTCTCTCTCTCTCTCATGGCAAAGTTTCTTCCCAACG
>CM054140.1:24184036-24188066 GCA_028751875.1 Rapana venosa
CTCGAGGGAAAGGGGGGGAAGGGAGGAGAGGAGAGAGAGGGGAGAGGGGAGCGAGAAGGTGGGAAGATCGGGGTAAAAAAGAAGAAAACCCGGGGAAAAAAATGGAAAACTATTAATTAACCCTATGCGGCAGACCCCAAACCCTTGCAAAAATATGTAGCACGCAGTGTGTCATGTGTGGTGTGTTGTGTGTGTGGCATACTATACAAACCCCCAAAAGTCCTTGGGTGAGCTAAAACCGAGGCCCCCGTGTGTGCAAACGTACCCCGAACATCTTAGTGACATTTTAAAATTCTTTTCCGCTTTTCGTAGAGTAGGCCTTGTGTCCCGGCGGGAACAGTGAAAAATTCACAAAAACTGTATACCCGGGGACTAGATGTAAAAAAAAAAGAATAAGGCTTTTTCCATTATCCTCGTATACAACCCCACCGCACACCCACACAAACACACACACCACACCCCACACACCACCAAACACACAAACCCCACACACCACAAAATAAATCAGGTAACCTATACATGCAGTTGGGGGGAAAGGAAATGACACAATTTATGATTTTGAACTTTTCTTTTTGCACCATCTCTCGAAGTATTTTGTTACATCCAAACATGGTCTGCCACGATGACTTTTGACCAAGACAGTTCCAAAAAAGTTTGTCCCTCACTTTTTTTTAATTTTGAAATAAAAGGGGGAGATGACGATTTTTCGAGAAAATTTTTCTAAAAATCTTTTGCAAAAAAAACTTTAGTTTTTACCATTTTGCTGAATGATTAATAACCCCCTGCGTTAAAAAAAAAATTTTTATAATTTTAAAATTTATTGAAAACCGTATAATTATAGAATACGGGCGCGCAGATTCGACAACTGATGTGAGAAAAAAATGTAGTTATTTCAAAACGAATAATGATAACGTCCTAAAAAGACCCCTTTTTAAAAAAGGGAACAAAATGATAAATACTGTCTGTTCCCGTCATCATATTCTCTCCCCTTACAAAAGCAGCCGGATTTTGCATCTTACTTGAAGAACAAAAAATCTTTACGGTTTTTTGTGCTTTTTTGTATGTGTCTGTGTGTGTGGGTTTTTGTGTGAGGGAGAGAGGGTGTGTGTGTGTTGTGTGGTGTGTGTGTGTGTGTGTGGTGTGTGTGTGTGTGTGTGTGTGGTGTGTGGTGTGTGTGTGTTAACAGGGGACAGCAGGACAAAGGGAAACCTAGACACAAAAATAGAAAAGAAGCTCTACACCCACACCACCACACACCAACCCAAAACACACACACACACACCACAATAATTTAATAATAAAGTATGGGTTTTTTATAGCGCTGAAACTTGTAAAAACAAAAAATCAAAGCGTCGATTTCATTTCATACCACTTTAAGTCACGGCAGATTTCTCTCGTGAAATTCGGGTGCTCTCCCCCGGGGGAGCGGAGAGGCGTCGCCCCAAGCGCAGCGCCCCCTTTTTTTTCCCTGTCGCAACGATTTGTTTCCCTATCAGAGGGCTTTTTTTTAAGAATTTTTTCAGGGGGATTCTTGTTGCGTGGGTTTTTTTAGTGCGCTAAATAAATACGTGGGAAACCGGGCCCCGGTTTATCGTTCTCCGAAAAAACTAGCGCCCAGCCCCCATCATGGTCTAAGGATGGGGGGGAAAAATTTCCGGTCCAAACGGGGTACGAAACCCCGCACACTTGACCCGGCTTTTTGCTTTCTAGACGGCCCCCGTTACCCTCTAGACCCCGACCATAAAATAACAAAACACAGGGAGCCAACCAACACCAACAGTATGGAAAGCACGGCCCGATAAAAGGGCAGCGCACAGCCAACACAACACAACACCCAAACCAGACCCCACAACACCACACAGCACCACAAACACAACACGCACCACACACAAAACCAACACAACCAACCAACACCCCACAACACACCACCACACAACACAACCAAAGCACAACACCACACAAAACCACACACAACACCCCCACAAACAACCAAAACCCCACACAACAACCAACCACCAACAACCCCAACAACACAACACCCACAGCACCCCACACACACGCACCACACCCACCACACCCAAAAAACAAAACCCCACAACAACCAGCACCCCACAAAAAGCACCCCAAACAACACACCCCCACACGCACCCCACAACACCAAAAACCACACCACCCCAACAGCACCCACAACAAACACCCCAACACAACACCACAAACACACTCACAAACACCACACCACACCAAAAACAAAAAGAAAACACCCCCACACAACCAACACACGAACACACCACCAACAAACAAAACCCCACAAAACCACCCCACAAACACCCCCACACAACACCACACCACACAACACCACACAGCACCACACAACACCACAGCACACCCACACAACACAGCACCACACAACACAACATCACACCACACAACATCACACCACACCACACAACACCACACAGCACCACACAACACCACACAGCACAGCACCACACAAACCACACAACACCACACAACACACCACACAACACACCTCACAACACCACACAACACAACACACCACAACAAAACACCACAAAAACACAGCACAACACCACACAACACAGCACAACACAAACCCAAAACCACACAACACAGCACCACACAACACCCCCACCACAGAGAGAAACAGCTTTGGTAAGACAACGCCAGAAGACGAAGAAGAAGAAGAAGGAGAAGGAGGGGTCAAGGAGAGAACTCGAACTCGAACTCGAACTCGAACTCGAATATTTTAATGAGGGTAATTGGATAAGCCAGAGGCTTCTTTACACCAGGCCCTCAAGGGGAAAAAGTGAAACAAACATGAATAAACCAATTGATCAATAAACAAGATAATGTCAAAAAGCAAAGAAATGAATCATTCAAATAGCCCTTCAATTATTGACTGAAGTCATGAAATCAATGAAAGACCACAGAAGTAAACCAATCGAATAAATAAAACCAATTAAACATGACAAACTCCCCCTCCTTGACACACCCCCCCCTAAACAGACAACCCTCCCCCAAAAATCAAAAACACACAACACACACACGCACTCACGCACGCTCGCACGCGCGCACGCACGCACGCACGCACGCACGCAACACACACACACACACACACCACACAAACACACAACACACTACGCGTACATATGCACGGGCACGCAACTACACGTGCGAGCTTGCACAAATCATACAAATCGTCCAGGATATAAATCCATACACATGTACTTACCTCACATATTATAAAAGCCTTATGTCATAATCAAACCCAAAAAACCATAACCACACATTACACCGTCAAAACCAAACAATGAACATTATTTGAAGCACGAGAAAAAAACAAAAAAAAACCCCAGAGCATCAAGACCCAAACCCCTTTCCCCACCCCCCCACTCACACACACACGTCACACACACACAACACACACACACACACACGCGCGCGCGCGCGCGCGCGCGCCATACACACACACACACACATTCACACACACATCACACATTTGCGCGCGCTTGCACGACACGCACTCACACACACAGAGTTCAACCAAACAGCTCACCCAATGCATATTACAGAAAATTAAACAAGTGTGGGGGTACGCTTTTTTGAAAGATGATTTGGCTACTTTTCTCTTTTATAATGACTGGGGTTTCGTTCCATAATTTGCTACCAGAATAAACAAGGGATGACATAAACAGATCGGTTCTTTGGGCCCAGGAGTAACAACACTGCTTTTGTTACGAACAGTTTTAACAGGGAAACCGCTGACAAGATAATGAAAGGGGGTAGTTTATTTATAATCTTATACATAAATACACCTTTATTAAAGAGACAATGTAAACTAAAAGGAAGAAAAGTTCAACTCTTTGTAGCTATTAGTTTCTAAGGAAGTAGTTCTAAGCAGAATTAACTTTAGAGAACGTTTATATACTCTCTCAAGTTGTGTAAACATTTTTCTTTCCAAACCCCGCAGTAATGCATAACAAGATCAGGTTTAAAGTAACAAGAAAAA
>CM054140.1:24188566-24201066 GCA_028751875.1 Rapana venosa
AAGGGGAAAGACAAAAAGACAGCCCGACAGACAGAAGACAGACAGACAGGGAAAAGACAGAGGGTTTCAACAGATTGAGATGATAAAAAATGAAAAAAAAAAATTATAAAAAGGGGAAATAAGAAGGGGGGAAAATGGAACGGGTGAAAGGGGTTTTCCACTAAGCCTGGGTGACCCTTCTTTTCTTTCATTTTTTTTTTAATGGGGTAAGGGAAAAAACACTAATGTCCTTTTTTTTTTAAATTAGCCCCCGGGTATGTAGTTTTGTCAATTCTGTCATCTAGTTCCCACCGGCACACAATGGCCTACTCTTACGAAAAGCGGAACAGGATTAACGTGTGCGCAAGATGTTCTGCGCGCGTTCGCACACGGGGCCTGGGTTTATAGTCTCATCCGAAGGACTTTTTGGGGAGAGTGGAGTCGGCACTGATGTTAACTCCAGGGGAAAATACCCCCCTTGAACGGGAATCGAACCAGGTCGTCAGATTGCGAGCGCAATGTTCTAACCACTAGGTGTCCCGTCCCTTCAAACAGCAAACTGGCTTGGTGCCAAACATGCGCTCTACTGACCAAACCAACCAAACAAGCAAAACAAAAGTACCCACAGACTTGAGAGTAGACACAATCACACACATACACATACACCACCACAACACACACACACACAGACCATGCACACACACCATGCACACACAATATCTCTCTCTCTCCTCTCTCTCTCTCTCTCTTCTCTCTCCTTCTCTCTCTCTCTCTCCTCTCTCTCTCTCTCCCTCTTATAATTATGATGTATCCCTAAGGGCGGGGACTAGATGTAAAAAAAAAAAGCACATGTTGCTTATTCATTATCCTCGAAAAAAAAAGAATTTTATTTGATCTCTCTCTCTCTCTTCTCTCTCTCTCTCTCTCTCTCTTCTCTCTCCTCTCTTCTCTCTCTCTTCTCTATCTATCTATCTATCTATCTATCTCTCTCTCATTATTTTTATGTATCCCTAAGGGCGGGGACTGGATGTAAAAAAAAAGCAAATCTGTGCTTATTCATTATCCACGAAATAAAATATTTTTAATTGATCGATCGATCGATCGATCTCTCTCTCTCTCGAATTAATTTGAGATCTCTCTCTCTCTGATAATTATGATATTTTCCCTAAGTGCGGGGACTGGATGTAAAAAAGCACATCTGTGCTTATTCATTACCCTCGAAATAAAAAAATTTTAAATTTCTCTCCCTCTCTCTCTCTCTCTCTCTCTCTCTCTCTTTTCTTCTTTTCTCTCTTCTCTCTTTTTCTCTGCTTGCCTGCCTGTCTGTCTGTCTGTCTGTCTGTCTGTCTGCCTCAGACAGGCAACGCTCAAAAAACCAGCCTAAAAAACAAAAGACACACACACCACACAACACACACACACACACAACACACAAAAACAAAAACACACAAAAGATCGATCACCCTCTCCAACCCGCACGTTTAGAAACTACCTCATGAATAATCAAATAAAACCAGCGTGGTGCTGTTTGCTACACACTCGTTCACGGGCCCCAACCCGCAAAAAAAAAAAAAAAGGACCCCCCTTTCCCCCACCCCCACCCTCCCCTTCCCTCCGGGGAACCAGCATACTCGCATCTTGTCGCATCTCTCTTTTCTCCCGTAGTGCATGGAGAGTAGAGGGAGGAGGACACCACAGGGACGTAGGGGGGGGGGGGGGGGGGGGGGGGGGGGAGGGGGGGGGGGGTAGCCATGCCACACCCGGGGGCCTTCCCCGGGATTAGCTGACGTCATCGGGCGCTGTGAAAAGGTCGCGTACGAGCTGACACAGCAGCCACGGCGTTGATATTAGTTCTCATCGATTCGCTCCGGCGAATGGATGGGGCGCTGAGGTGAGATCGAAAGGCTATCTTCCGGTTTTTGTCTCTTTTTTCTTGTTGTTGCTGTTGTTGGTTGTTCAAGGGGAGGTCATCAAAGTTTTCAGAGGGGGGGGGGGGGGGGGGGGGGGTGCTGGCTGAGAAACCCAAATAGGGGAATGCTGCTGCTCTTGCTTGCTTAGAGGTAGGTTAGCAGGGGGGGGACAAGTCGATGAAAGGGAGGGAGGAGGGGAGAGAGAGAGAGGGCAGAGAAGGGAGCGAGAAGGTGGGAAGATCATAGGGTAAGAAGACAGACAACCAGGGAAAACTGGCAAACCTATTAATTAAGCCTTTGCGTGCAGACAGCCAAACCTTGCACAAAATATGTAGCACGCACGTGTGTGCATGTGTGCGTGTGTGTGTGTGTGTGTGCATACATATACAAACACCCAAAAGTCCTTCGGATGAGACTATAAACCGAGGCCCCGTGTGTGCGAACGTACGCAGAACATCTTAGTGCACATGTTAAATTCTGTTCCGCTTTTCGTAAGAGTAGGCCATTGTGTGCCGGCGGGAACAGATGACAAAATTCACAAAACTGTATACACACGGGGACTAGATGTAAAAAGAAAGCACATAAGTGCTTATTCCCTTATCCTCGTTACACCCCCCACACACACCCCACAAACACACCACAACACACACCACACCACACACACACACCACAACAAACACACACACACAAATAAATCAGAAGCATAACCCTATACATGCAGTTGGGGGGGAAAAGGTACCTGACACAATTTATAGATTTTAGAACTTTTCCTTTGTTGCACCATCTCTCGAAGTATTTCTTGCTATACATCCTAACATGGTCTGCCCACGATGACTTGCTGACCAATGACAGTTCCAAAAAATGTTTGTCACCTCACTTCTTTAACATTTGCAATCAAAGGGAGATGACAGTAGATTACGAGAAAGATTTCTGAAAATCTGTGCAAACAAACTTTAGTTTTTACCATTTTGCTGAACTGATTAATAACTCCCTGCAGATATACAAAAATATTTATAACTATTAAATTATTGTAACCGTATAATTATAGAAGTACTGGCGCGCAGATTCGACAACCTGATGTGAGAAATAAATGTAGATTATTCATCAAAACGAATAATGATAACGTCCTAAACTAGACCCGTTTTTAAAAGGCAACAAAAATGATAAATACTGTCTGTTCCAGTCATCAATATTCTCTCCTCTTACAAAAGCAGCCGGAATTTTGACATCTTACTTGAAGAACAAGAAATCTTTACCGGTTTTTCTGTGCTTGTTTGTATGTTGTCTGTTTTGTGTGTGTGTGTGTGAGAGAGGGAGAGAGAGATTTTGTGTGTGTGTGGTGTGTGTGTGTGTGTGTGTGTTGTGTTGTGGGTGTGTGTGTGTGTGTGTGTGTGTGTGTGTGTTAAACAGGCGGACCCGACAGAGACAAGGGAAACATAGACACCAAACTAGACAAAGACAGCTCTACACACACAACAACACACAAAACACACACACACCACACACAACACACACACACACAATAATAATAATAATAATGGGATGGAATTTATATAGCGCTGAAGCTTGTAAAGCAACAAATCAAAGCGCTCAGATTTCATTTCATACCACTTTAAAGTCACGGCGATTTCTCCCCGTGAAATTGGGGGCTGCTCCCCCCGGGGGAGAGCGGGAGAGCGCGTCCCCACAAGCGCGGGCCCCCACCCTTTTTTTTTTCCATGTCTGCAATGTATTTGTTTCCCTATAAAGAGTGGCTTTTTTCTAAGAATTTTGCCAGGGGCAAACTCTCTTGTTCCCGTGGGTTCTTTTACGTGCGCTAAATAATTACGTGTAACAACGGGACCTCGGTTTATCGTCTCATCCGAAAGACTAGCGCCCAGACCACCACTCATGGTCTAATGGATGGGGGAAAGTTTCCCGGGCCAAACGGGGTACGAACCGCCCCAACTTAGACCGGATTTTCGCTTTCTAGACAGGCGGTTACCCTTTGAACGATCCACTAACATAACCCCAAAACACGCGGCAGCCCAACAAACCAACAGATATGGAAAGCACTGGCCACCGCAAAGGGGGCAGCAGAGCCAACCAAACAAACACCCACACAACACAGCACCACAAACACCAACAGCACCACACAACACAACACGCACCCCACCCACAAAAACCCAACACAACCCAAAACAAACCAAAACAAACACACCCCCCACACAACACAAACCACACAGCACAAAAACCACACAACACCAACCCCCACAACACCACACAACCCCAACACAACCCACCAAAACAACACACCCAAACCCCACAAAACCACACCCCCAAAAACACAGCAAACCCCACAAAACCACAGCACCAAAACCCCACCACACAGCACCCAAAACAACACAACCCCCACACAAAAACACAGCACCACACAACACGCACCACACAACCAACAACACACCACACAACAAAGCACCCCACAAACCCAACACCCAAACCCCACCACACAGACCACACAAAAAACAAAAAACCCCAACACAACACCAACCAAAAACCCACAAACACACCCCACAAAAACCACACCACACCCCACAACACCAAGAAAAACCCCCACACAAAACAACAAACACCACAGAAAACACCAAAACCCCCAAAAACAACCAAACCCCACAACACCACCACACAAAAACACCAACCAACAAACCCACACCCCCCAACACCACACGCAACCCAAAACAAAAAAACCCCCAAACACCCCACCACACAAACAAACACCCCACAACAAAAAACAACACACCCAAACACACACCAAAACCACACAACACCCACAGCACCACACCCCACCACACAGCACAGCACCCCCCCAAAAACACCCCCACAAAACCACACAACACACCCCAAAAACAACCTCCAACACCACCAAAACAACACACCACAAAACAAACCCCCCAAAACCCCCACAAAACCAACACCACAAACAAGCACAACACAAACACCACACCACCAACACAAACACCCCACAAAAACCAACCCCAAAAAGAGGAAAAAAGGGTTTTTGGGAAACAAAAGCCCCGAAGACGAAGAAGGGGAAAAAAAAGGAGAAAGGGGGGGTAAGGAGAGGGGAGAGAGAGAGGAGAGAAAAGGAAGAGAGAAGGGGAAGAGAGAGAGAGAAGAGAGGGGAGAAAAGAGAGAGAATGAGAGGGAGGAGAGAGAGGGAGGGGAAAAGAGAATGAGGGAGAGAGAGAGGGGGGGGGGGGGTGAAGGATAGCGCGGGAAGTGTCTGGAAACCAAGGAGAGGAAGGTTGGTGGGAGTTTGGAGGGGGGGGGGGGGGGGGGGGGGGGGCGTAGGGGGGGGGGGGGGGGAGTTGGGGATAGAGGTGGGAGGCGGGGGTGGGGTTGAGGAGGGCAGGTGTCAGTGGGGTGGGGGTGGGGGGGATAGTTGAGGAGGGCAGGTGTCAGTGGGTCACTCGTGTGCTTGGAGGTCAACGGGGTCATGCTTCTTAGTGAAGTGACCCACTTCCTTTTTCGTCTTGTCACTACTCGCTCATACTGTAATAAGAATGCGCTGCCAACAATCTTGTGCACAGTGTTATGAGAGTACTAGTACTATACTCACTACTAGGGCACAGACCAAAACACAGACACACACAAAAGGGGGGGGGGAGGTTGGAGTGCGTCATCCAAGTCTGCATGAGACTCCTCCAGACTAATATTCCTGATTCATGTTAAGTCATTATCATTATGAACGCAGAAACTCACTTTTACACACACGCACGTGCGCACACACACACACACACAGAGGTTATGTCACACACACACACACACTCTCTCTCTCTTCATTCTCCCTCTCTCTCTCTCACACACACACACACACACACTTACACACACTTACACACACCACTTACACACACATACACACACACATACACACACATATACTCACACACACACACTTTACTCACACACTCTCTCTCTCTCTCTCTCTCTCTCTCTCTCTCCCTCACACACACAACACACACACACACACACACACACAGGTAAGTGCAGTGTTGGAAACTGGCTGTAGCCGGCAGGGAAAAGCCTGACTCATTCTGCTGACTGCTGATTGGACTGAGCTGTGTTACTTTAAGACAAAGTAGGCACTAAGACCCACAACCATAATTATCACACACAGAGAGAGACAGAGAGATAGACAGAGAGAGGGGGAACTGCGTAAAGAAGAACTCACAGGGGAGAGGTGATAGGGGAGGAGAAGAGCGAAAAGGAGGTAGAGAGAGAGGGGAAGAGAGAGAGAAAAAGGAGAGAGAGAAAAATGACAAGACAAGACAATGAGAATGACAATTTCTTTTTTTTCGGGGATAATGAATAAGCACTTTTTTTACCCCAATGCCGCCCTAGGGAAATTTTAAATAAAAACCAATACTTATACTCTCAACAGTAGAAACAAAGGGAAAAAACTTTTTCAAAAAAAAATAACATCCCCCCCCCCCCGAGAGAGAGGAGAAAGAGGAGAGAGGGGAGAGAGAGAGAGAGACGAGAGAGGGGGAAAAAAGGGAGAGAGAAGAGAGAAGGGGAGAGAAGAGAGAGAGAGAGAGAAAAACTGTAAAATCTACAGTCACTTTCTAAAACCATTTGGGTGGAGGGGTTATTGTTTTTGTCATTTGTTGGGGGTTTGGTGTTTAATGGGAAAGCCGTGCTTCAATCGTCCATTTTTTTTCCCAAACCTCAAAAAAGATGAAAGAAAAAATCGAAAAGAAAAAAAAGGAAGGAGGAGAGGGAATAAAGAAAAAAAAGGGTACAGCAAAAAAAAAACTATAAAAGAGGGGTGGGGGGGGAACCCCCAATGGGAAGAAAGAAATAAAAGATTTAAAATAAGGGGGAAAAAAAGGAAAACCCCCCCCTTTTCTCTTCGCTCTCTCTGTCCCTGCGTCTATCTGTCTGTCTGTCTGTCTGTCTGTCTGTCTGTCTGTATGTCTGTTTCTGTCTTCTGTCTGTCGTTGTCTGTCTGTCTGTCTTCTGTCTCTTCTTTCTCTCTTCTCCTCTCTCCTCTTCTCTTCTCTCTCTTTCTCTCTCTCTCGCTCGCTCTCTGTATGTCTGTCTGTCTGTCTGTCTGTCAACAAGGAAAAAGAAAAAAGAATACGATACAATAAGAGAAACAGACAAAAAGACAGACAGGCAGACAGACAGAGACAAAAAGACTGGAAGAAAAGAGACAGCCAGGCAGGGACAGTTCTGACACAAAACATGCACCATGATCTAAGTGTTGTTAATCTCCACTAAAAAACAAAAACAAAAACAACAACAGAAAAGCGGGTAACTGAAACTAAGATGCATTTATAAACTGAAGCATACACGCTCTTTTTAAAAAAAATTAAAAAACAAACTTTTAGCAAGTTTATACAAGTCATCACATTTCATTATTATGTCCCATTTAAATTAATTCCCTTAGATGTAACGCTCAGAAAGAAAAAACATCTTTAATGGACCAATCTTGACAAACATCGGGACGGGATAGCTCAGTGGTCGGAGCACTCGCTTTCCCCCAGCCAAGGTTTTAAGCAGCATCGAGCGTGGTTATCACTTGGATGGGTGACCGTTTGCGCGCCTTGGCTTCAGTACAGTCCCAGCTGTAAATGGGTACCTGCTTCTTTAGGGTCAGGGAAGGTAAAGCAGCGAGGGAGAGGAGATGGGCGCCGCCCTCAATATGCTGGCCTCTGGAGAAGTGAGGTCTCTGACGCCTGGCTCCGCTACGACCTTATAGGTTATGGGACATTTTTACCTTTTACAGACAAGTGTGACTTCACCAGCTAAAGACTGATAGCAACAGATGCTCCATTCTGCTGGTTTCTTCAGCTGCTAAAACAACAAACCACGAACAAAATCAGCGAAAACAAGAAACACCCACACCAGGGGAAAAAAGAAATGAAACATCAAAGAATCCGAACCAAAATTAAAGAAAAAGCCCTTCCCCCTCCCTCCCCCCCCCCCCCACCCCCCCCCCCCCCCCCCCCCCAAAAAAAAACCAACCAACAACAACAAACAAACAACAAATCCACAAAAAGAAATAAACGAGCAAACAAAATGCCCAATCTGCTATAATATAAACGCAAACAAACAAAAGACACAAACAAGAGAATGTAAAATTAACTATGATAGAACAAAACAAAACACCCACAAAAACCCTTAAAAAGACAGAAGATCACACACACACATACACACACACACTTTTTCCCCCTTTTGTTCCTCAGCTAGTACTCCAAGGATCACCACTGGTGACGAATTTTACGTATGCGACCAACCCCCCCCCCCCCCCCCCAAAACAAACCAAAAAAAAAACCACCCATTGAGGTAGCCGCATTCCGACTTCGGGATACAGTTGGGAAATGAACCTACCAATGTTGCCAGCACAGTCGGGAGGTACCTCCTCCCTGGGCCCATACCCATATTCATAGAGAACACGCCGTAACTCCTTGGTTAAATTAACGTGGCTTGGGTAGGTGACCAGTGGTTAATTAGTGACCGTCGGTTTTCGTATTCATGAAACGCTAACCACTGTCGGTTAGTTAGTTGCCTTTACACTAGACCGGAAAAATTCCGAAAAGTCTGTCACTGCTGCACGCTTCCTTCGTTGCAGGGAGAAGGGAGAATACTCTATTCAGCATGGCACTGCCAAATAAGTTAGAATACCCAACTTTTTTTTTCCATCATTTTTTAGACCATGATGCTGTTAGTAATCATAGTTATTCTGAGTATGAGTAGAGAGTGTCATACATGTACAGATAACGTTGTTGTGTGTGTGTGTGTGATGAGTGTGTGTGTGTGGTGTGTGAGTGTTTGTGAGTGTGTGTGTGTGTGTGTGTGTGTGAGTGTGTGTGTGTGTGTGTGTGTGTGTGTGTGTGTGTGTGTGTTGTGTGTGTGTGTGTGTGTGTGTGTGTGTGTGTGGTCATATCATAGCTTCCACTACTCTCTGTGCTCATAACTGGCACAGATCGCGCGCACACACACACACACACACACACACACACACACACACAACACACACACAACACACACACACACACAACACACATTAAATTAAACAAACAGCCAACACAGATCTGTGCACAGTCATGCGCTCATTCTGTACCGTGTGCACACTGGCAACAGCGCTCCTCCTCTATTTAAATGCTGGATAAATTCATGAATTGGATCCTTTAGACTCAGAACGTGCTCTGATGAAACCTAAACTTCATCGTCATTAATTAAATGACTCAAGAAATAATACCTTCTGTTCTCTACAGGATAGCTTAGCGATCAGAGCACTGGCTTTCCCCAACTATGGTTAAGCAGCATGAGTGTGGTTACCACTTGGATGGGTGACCTTTGCAGCCTTGGTTTCAGTACAGTCCCCCAGTTCATCGAGCTGTAAAATGGGAACCTGCCTCTTCAGGGTCAGAGAAGGTACTGCATCGAGGGAGAGGAGATGGGCGCCGCCCTCAATATGCTGGCCCCTGGAGAAGCTGAGGTCTCTGATGCCTCGCTACCCTAGGTCCACAAAAGGTTATGGGACACCTTTACCTTTTTTGACCCTACCTACACAGTGCCTGCTGTCCAAGGTTCTGCATGTGCAAAATCACCCCCAATGTTTCGGTTTGTTAACCGGCGTGGTTAAGAGTTTAACGCTGGGGAGCCCCAGCGGTAAAGTAACCCATGGTTAACAGTTCTGCTTAATTATACCTGGTGTCCATGAATACTGTAGGGGACGGGATAGCTCAGTGGTCGGAGCACTCGCTTTCCCCCAGCCAAGTTAAGCAGCCTCGAGCGTGGTTACCAGTTGGATGGGTGACCGTTTGCGCGCCTTGGCCCCCAGCTGTAAATGGGTACCTGCCTCTTTAGGGTCAGGGAAGGTAAAGCAGCGAGGGAGAGGAGATGGGCGCCGCCCTCAATATGCTGGCCCTAGAGAAGTGAGGTGTCTGTCGCCTCGCTCCCCTACGACCTTATAGGTTATGGGACACCTTTACCTTTTACCATGAATACTGATATTTTTCGTTAACCCTCTCGGGTCAAGGAGTTAGCGGCAGAAGTCGCTGTAACTAACGGGTTAAGTCGTTCCATGAATAGGGCCACTGCTCTTTCCAGTTTTAAACTGTTGTGGATTCTTTATGACGCGCACGTCAAGGAATGTAAGTACCTACACTGGTCTGACTGGTTTATGCACTTCGATTTTCTGGTCAAACTGGGAAAGAAAGGGCAAGGCTCAGGCATCGAACCCGGAACAACTTCCCCGTGTATTGGTTAGGCAGGTCCAACGTCTAAACTGCCCTGCCACCTTTTCATCTTAAACCAAAAAAGTAAAAACCATCGATAATTCAAGGGCGGAAAAAAACAACCAAGCCAAAAAAAAACCAGCAACAAAACAAATAAACGGACCCCCTCCCCCTCGAAAAAAAAAAGAGAGAATAAAAAACGAAGAAAAGAAAATGGAAGAGTGCGGTCCTTACCACTGAAAGAGCCACAGTTTGGGGGTATTGCCAGGCGAGGGGGAGCGGCCCGCCTCTGAGCCTGACGTCATCAGGCCGGAGTTCACTGACCCCGCCAGTGTGACCTCTGACCTCTGACCTCCTCCCACCAACACTCGCCCACACTCCACACACTGGTGAAGTCACGACCTTGCTCTCCAACACTTTTGTTGTTTTGTGTTTGCTTGTTGTTGTTTTTTTCTCTTGTCTTGTCTCCTTCCTCCCACGATTTGAATGATGTACATGTAAAAAACACGTTGCCCCGGATGAAAGTCTTTTGGCATAGCAGGTCTGTGTTGAACACTACTATAATGGGCTGGCTCTTTGAGGGACGTTATCTGTGTGAAGATGTGGAGGTTCACTTCCTTCAAACTCGTAGTCTTCTGTCTGACTCGATGATCATGTCAGGGCTGTGGTGGCATTTTTGTACTTTTTCCAAAATCGAATTTGTTGGACTTGTTGAAAGCTGGAGTGATAAAATAAATACTCAGCGGTCAGAATTCAAGCTAACAACCAGACTGTCCTGTCCTTTCTTCTGGTCTTTTATACACGTTTGCGGTGAAGATGTCACTAGTAGAATGAAAAACAAAAACCCGAAGAAAATATTGTAAAAAAGCTATGAAGTAGCCACCTTTGTGCTGTGGTTAGTTAGTACAGGGTCTGTGTAGGCTATGAAGTAGCGACTTAACCACGAAATAGAAGTGCTACAGTAACACAGACAATCAAAAGGACACGTATCTCAAACATGACGAATACAGAAACGACACTTCAGAGATTACGAAGCTGCGGACGCTCATATGGACCCACCTACCTACCTGCCCACCTACCTACCTACCTACCTACCTACCTACCCACCTACCTACCTACCTACCCACCTGCCTACCTAACTACCTGCCTACCTACCACCCTCACGAACACGAAAACTACAACAAAACTTGAAGAAAAAATCATCCTTCAGAAGATGACCGTTAAGTAGTTCACACACGGACTGTCAGACTTTAGAGCGGGGCTGGACCATCCACGTCAGAGCGGCAAACGGGATAGCCTGGTGGTTAGAACATTGCGCTGGCAATCTGACAACCCAGGGTTCAATTCCCGTTCAAGGGGGATATTTTCCCCGGCCTGGAGTTAACATCAGTGCAGACTCCACTCTCCCCAAAAAGTCCTTGGGATGAGACTATAAACCGAGGCCCCCGTGTGCGAACGCGCGCAGAACATCTCTGCGCGCATGTTAAAATCCTGTTCCGCTTTTCGTAAGAGTAGACCATTGTGTGCCGGTGGGAACAGATGAGAATTTACAAAACCGCATATACACGGGGACTGGATGTAAAAAAAAAAGCACATAAGCGTTTATTCCATTATCCTCAATATAAAAGAATAAAATAAGATAAATAAAAAAATAAAAAAGAACTCGGCGTGGATGTGCACGGATAACTGACGTCTGGCACAACACCGGGGACTTCAGCAATCCCTCCCTCTCTGAAGCTACCCCACCCACCCAGCCCTGCTGGTTAATTAACTTGCTTCCTTCCTTATAAATCAACGGCATCGATCATTTCTGGAAACGGCAGATGCGCCGGTTTGATAACTCAATTAGCGACGACAGAGTCACCCGTTTCTTCGCTTGTTACTGTCACGACGATCATCAAAGCTTCCATTCCAGCCATGTCCGCACATTTGACTTGCTTTGCTAAATTTAATACACAATTTGGTCGTTGAATTAAACCAAAATGTCTGCTCTTTTTTGTTTGTGGAGATGATGATTAAGCTTGTTATTTGATTTTTACTTCTACTGCCGTGTCATACTGCCTAGAGGCTATCATCATCAACTGGCATTGCTCGTGTATAAGTCATTTCTGCCTGCACTTTTCTTTTCTAGTAACCTTTCTTCCCCTCAACAGCTCTTGTTGTATCATGGGTTTGTCAGTTTTCGTAGAAACCGCACTGCATGTCCTTCGGATGAGACTATAAACCGAGGCCCCGTGTTCGAACGCATGCAGAACATCTTGCGCACAAGTTAAATCCTGTTCCGCTTTTCGGAAGAGTAGGCCATTGTGTGCCGGTGGAAACAGATGACAAAATTTACACAACCGCATACACACGGGGACTGAATGTAAAAAAAAAGCACATA
>CM054140.1:24206066-24211066 GCA_028751875.1 Rapana venosa
GACCCTAAAGAGGCAGGTACCCATTTACAGCTGGGGGACTGTACTGAAGCCAAGGCGCGCAAACGGTCACCCATCCAAGTGGTAACCACGCTCGACGCTGCTAACTTGGCGGGGGTAAAGCGAGTCCTCCGACCACTGAGCTATCCTGTCCCCTAACACCACTTAACCTTGTAATAATTATGTGTTGCACAATGGTCACTATCAAGCTGATTTCACAGAAAACGAAATAACGCAAGCGCCCACACACATCTACGCAACCCCTACGCGCGCACACACACACACACACACACACACCCACACACACTTTGAGTGAACAGATGTAAAATCGAAGCAACAACAACAACACCACACACACACACACACACACACACACACACACACACACACACACACACACACACACACACTTTGAGTGAACAGATGTAAAATCGAAGCAACAACAACAACACACACACACACACACACACACACACACACACACACACACACACACACACACACGTCCTTCGGATGAGACTATAAACCGAGGCCCCGTGTGCGAACGCATGCAGAACATCTTGCGCATGCGTTAAATCCTGTTCCGCTTTCCGAAAGAGTAGGCCATTGTGTGCCAGTGGGAACAGATGACAAAATTTACAAAACCGCATACACACGGGGACTGGATGTAAAAAAGCACATGAGTGCTTATTCCATTATCCTCGATATAAAAGAATAAAATAAATAAATAAATAAATAAATACAAATAAAATAAATAAAAAACACAACCTGCACTCTCTCCAAAAAGTTGTAATAGTAAGCATGAATGATACTGCAAGTGCTGAAAACAGAACAGAAAGAACACATCAGAATGAGATACATTATTCCCCCTTTACTTGCCAGCTTTTGATGCTTAGGATAAACCATACTAGCATCGGTTCCAGATCCTGCTGTATTGACCCATGTAGGTGAACGCGCCTCTCTCTCTCTCTCTCTCTCTCTCTCTCCTCTCTCTCTCTCTCTCTCTCTCTCTCCTCTCTCTCTCTCCTCTCTCTCTCTCTCTCTCTCTCTCTCTTCGCTCTCTCTCACTTGTCAAAACTTGTCAAAGATCAGCAGCAAGCAACTGTGTGATGGCACCATACATGTGACAGGTGTGTGTGAGAAAGCATGCTCATTACATCAAACAATCACACGGGATAGCCTGGTGGCTAGAGTGATGCGCCTGTCATCCGCTGACCCCAGGTTCGAATCTCGTTCAACAGGATTTTTTTTCCTCTGGAGTTAACATCAGTGCCCACTCCACTCTCCCCCCAAAATTTCCTTCGGATGAGACTATAAACCGAGGTCCTGTATGCGAACGCGCGCAGAACATCTTGCGCACACGTTAAAACCTGTTCCGCTTTTCGGAAGAGTAGGCCATAATGTGCTGGTGGGAACGGACGACAAAATTTACAAAAACTACATACACAAGGGGACTGGAGGTTAAAAATTAAAAAAAAGCACACGAGTGCTTATTCCATTATCTTCGAAATAAAATAGATAAAACCTAGTTTATCTATTTATTTTTATTTTATTTCTTTATTCTTTTATATCGAGGATAACGGAATAAGCACTCATGTGCTTTTTTTTTACATCCAGTCCCCGTCCGTGCGTATGCGGTTTTGTAAAATCTGTCATCTGTTCCACTCCACCAGTCACTCTCGCCGTCCCTGACAACCAAGTCTGCCAGGCTACCCACACCTCCCTAGTTTCCCCTTTGTGTATTGGGTTTGAGATGAAGTGCCTCAGGCGGATCCTGAACATCACCTACAGAGACCGCAAAACCAATGACTACGTCTGGCAGCAGATCGAGGCACTGGCTGGCAAACAAGAACCATTGCTAGATACAGTCAAACGGAGGAAACTGAAGTGGTTTGGCCACACAACAAGGCATAACAGCCTGTCAAAGACAGTCCTGCAGGGAATGGTGGAAGGAGCAAGGAGGCAGGGACGACCACGCAAAAGCTGGATATCCAACATCAAGGAGTGGACCGGCCTCACTGTACCAAACCTCCTGAAAACAGCCCAGGACAGAACCATTTGGCGGTCCACTTGCAGCGTCCGTGCGGGCACCCCAACGGTCGTCCCGACCAAGGGATGAGTGAGTGAGTGAGTGAGTATTGGGTTTCAACATTGTTTCGTCAATACACAGACATCATCATAAGCAGACAACAATACAGCTAGCCAGGGCAAAAGCCTCAAGCTACAGATTACTTTGAACCCCCCACTCCCACCCCCCACCAACCCCCCAACCCCACCCCCACTCCCACAAACCCTCGTTTTTGTTTTCAGTTTGAAGTTTTCTCCCAGGAGATATCATCACACGCGTAGTAGTAGTAGTAGTAGTAGTAGTAGTAGTAGTAGTAGTAGTAGTAGTAGTAGTAGTAGTAGTAAGTAGTAGTAGTAGTAAGTAGTAGTAGTAGTAGTAGTAGTAGTGAAGTTTTTCTCCCAGAAGATATCATCACAGGCGTAGTAGTAGTAGTAGTAGTAGTAGTAGTAGTAGTAAGTAGTAGTAGTAGTAGTAGTAGTAGCAGCAGCAGCAGCAGTAGCAACAGCAGCAGCAGCAGCAGCAGCAGCAGTAGTAGTAGTGGTCGCCGTCGTCGTCGTCGGCGCCATCATCATCATCATAATGGGTGGCGCTGCTCTTGTGGCGACGAGCTGTCCCCGAGGAGAGCAGCCCCGAATTTCAAGCAAAGAATTCTGTCGTGATTTAAACTGGTATGAAAAGGAAATTATTAAAAAAAAAACCAAAAAAAACCGCGCACACTATTCCATACACGCGACGCCACATCTGCCTAACAAACAAATAAATAAATAAATAAATAAATAACTTCACTGATGCTTGACTATCTGCATTAGCCAGTGTGCTGGTGGAGTGTGTGTGTGAGTGTGTAGGAGATGTGTGTGTGTATGTGTGAGTGTGTGTGTGTATGTGTGTGTGTGCATGTGGTGTGTGTGTATGTGTGTGTATGTGTGAGTGTGTGAGTGTATGTGTGTGTGTATGTATGTGTGTGTGTATGTGTGTGTATGTATGTGTGTGTGTATGTGTGAGTGTGTGTGTGTATGTGTGAGTGTGTGTGTGTGTGTATGTGTGAGTGTGTGTGTGTATGTGTGTGTATGTAAGTGTGAGTGTGTGTGTGTGTGTGAATGTGTGTGTGTGAAGTCAAATCAAGTCAAGTCGTCAAGTCACATTTTTATTTCCAGATGGCACATTGAATAAGCAATGCATTTGCTTGGTTTTTTTTCATCAAACCATATATCTAAGAACAAATTTCTTAGTGTGTGTGTGTATATGTGTGTGTGCGTGTGCGCGAGTGTGTGAATGTGTGCGCGCAAGCACGCGTAGTATTTGTATACGTCTATAAAATATCTATTTGTCTCTTTGACTTCACTTCTCCATCATCTCCTTAAGCAGTCATTGGCACACTGCACCGAACATTTTTCAGACAGTATCGTAAAGAAAGTTGGAACTTGGCGGAGCCCACTCCTCCAAAGGAAGCAGGATGCATGCTGAGTACGTTCGAGTCGTCCATACTACCGCCGGTCACAGCTCGCTCGCTTAAACCTCCTACGAAAGGTGAAAATGGGGTTGTCAACTTGTTGCACCAAACGTTAGAACTACGTGCGTTCGTACACAGGTAAGAACCGCGAGAGTGGAGTTCGTTGCTGATATCAACTCTGGGGCCAAAATAATAATAATATAATAATAATAATAATAATGTATGGAATTTATATAGCGCTGAATCTTGTAAAGCAACAAATCAAAGCGCTCAGGGTTTTTTTTTTAATGCGTGTGTATGCGGTTTTTAAAATTTTGTCATCTGTTCCCACCGGCACACAATGGCCTACTCTTTCGAACAGCGGAACAGGATTTAACGTGTGCGCAAGATGTTCTGCAAGCGTTCGCACACGGGGCTTCGGTTATAAGTCTTATCCGAAGGACTTCCGCCACTTGTGTAGACATTTCGGCGAAGATTTGAACCCGCTCCTTCTGTTAACCTCAAATCACCAGTGCGATGCTCTGACCGCTAGGCTATCATCCCTTCTTGTGGAAAGACTTCACATAATAATTATCCAATGCAATCCTATTCTGAATAGCCTCGCCGCCGCCGCTGACCCCAACAGAAGTCATGATTGTGAGCGCTGTCGCCTCGTTTACAAAAAGCGCGAAGTATCATCTAGATAGATTCTTCCTCGTGCTCCTCTCTCTCTCTCTCTCTCCTCTCCTCTCCTCTCTCTCTCCATCACTCATCTATACTCTCTCCTCTCTCTCTCTCTCTCCTCTCTCTCTCTCTCATCTATCTCTCTCTATCTCTATCTCTCGCTCTCTCTTATGCCCTAGTTTAATCTCAATAGATCTCTCTCTCCGTCCTCCCCCCCCCCCCCCCCCCCCCCACTCTCTCTCATCTTCTCTCTCTATCTCTCCTCTCTCTCTCATGCCCTAAGTTTAATACTCCAATCAATCTCTCTCTCGTCCGTCCCCTCCCCCACCCCCCCCCCCCCCTCTCTCTCTCTTCCTCTCTCTCTCTCTCTCTCTCCATGCTCTAAGTTTAATACTTCCTCTCCTCTTCTCTCCTCATCTGTCCGTCCCACCGTCCGTCCCCCCCCCCCCCCCTCTCTCTCTCCCTCTCTGTCTCTCTCCTTCTTCCATGCCTCCAATTTTAATACCTTCTCTCTCTCTCTTCTCTCACTCTACTCTCCTCTCCTCCCCCTCTCTCACCCTCCTCTCTCTCTCTCTCCCCCCTCTCTCTCTCCGCCTCTCTCTGCTCTCTCTCTCCCTCTCTGTCCTCCCTGTCCTCCTCTCTCTCTCTCCCCCTCTCTTCTCTGTCTCTACCCCTCTCTCCTCTCTCTCTCCTCTGTCTCTCTCTCCCTCTCTCTCCCTCTCTCTCTCTCCTCTCCTCCCCCCCTCTCCTCTCTCCTCCCCCCTCTCTCTCTCTCTCTCCTCTCTCTCTCCCTCTCTCTCCCCTCTCCTCTCCCTCTCTCTC
>CM054140.1:24223566-24226066 GCA_028751875.1 Rapana venosa
GTGTGGTGTGTGTGAGTGAGTGGGTGGGGTGATGAGGTGTGTGTGAGAAGGGAGGGGGGTGAGTGTGTGTGTGTGGTGTGTGTGTGTGTGTGTGTGTGTTGTGTGTTGAAAGGTGGGGGTGGGGGGAGTGTTGTGTGTGTGTGTGGTGTGGTGTGGTACACACACACTTCACACACACAAACAAACAAAAACCCACACACACACACCACAAACAAACAATACCACACAACAACAACACACAAACACACACACAAAACAAATACACACACAACCACACACACACCACACACACACACACACACACAACACACCACAAAACACAACACACACAACACTACACCACACCACACACACCCTACATACAACACACAAAACACAACACACACTACACCCCCATCCACCCCTCCCCTACACACACACTATACACACTACACCACACACACACTACACACACACACACATACTACCCACCCACCCCCTACACACACTACACCCCACACACCACACTGCACTCACACACCCAAATACACACACACCCTACACACACCACACACTACACACACACACACACACACACACTTGTATTCCTACATTGGTGTGTGTGTGTGTGTGTGTGTGTGTGTGTGTGGTGTGTGTGTGTGTGTGTGTGTGTGTGTGTGTGTGTGTGTGTGTGTGTGTGTGTGTGTGCGTGTGTGTACGCGGTGCGTGTGTGTGTGCGCGCACCTGGGTTTGAGTATGATAATTTTTTTTAAAGCTATCTTGAAATGCTTATAACAATCTGAAGTGTATTTTTCTTGTGCCTTGTGAGAGAGATAATTATAGGTATCAATGTGCCTGTCAGTATTGTAATTGCCCTTCATGGGATGATTAAAGTGTTTTTTACTTGACTTGACTTGACTTGACTTGACACTACAACACAACACAGACACACACACTACACACACACACTACACACACACTACACACACACACACACTACACACACACTACACACACACACAACTACACACACACTACACACACACACTCACACACACTACACACACACTACACACAAACATTACACACACACACTACACACACACTCACACACACACTCACACACACTACACACACACTACACACACACACACCACACACACACACTACACACACACACACACACACACTACACACATACACTACACACACCACAAAACACAACACACTACACACACACACACACACTACTCCACACACACACTACACACACACTACACCACACACACACTACAACACAACACACACACACTACACACACACACTACACACACACACACTACACACACACTACACACCCCACCCACCCACCCTACACACACACTACAACCCACCCAACACACACACACTACACACACACACTACACACACACACTACACCCCCACCCACCCACCCTACACACACACACACACACTACACCACCCAACACACACACACTACACACACACACTACACACACACACTACACCACACACACACACACACACACTACACCCCCACCCACCCACCCTACACACACCACACACACACACTACACCACCCAACACACACACACTACACACACACACTACACACACACACACTACACACACACTACACACACTCACACACCACACTACTACAACTACACACACACTACACTACACACACCACACTACACTACACAACAACACACACACACACACACACTACACACACACACTACCCACCCACCCACCCACACACACTAACACACACACACTACACACACACTACACACACACTACAACACACACACACACACACACACCACACCACATACTACACTACACCACACCACACCACACACCCCCTACATACAACACACACAACACAACACAACACACACACTACACACACACACTACCCCCCCCCCCCACACACACACACACCAACACACACTACACCCACCCCCACCCACCCACCCCCACCCCCCCACCCCCCCACACCACACACTACACACACACACACTACAACACACACACACACAACACACCACAAAACACAACACAACACAACACACACACTACCCCCCCCTCCCCACCCACCCCCACCCCCACACCCACACTCACGCACACACACCACACTACAACACACACACTACACACACTACACAACCACACTACACTACAACACATACACCACAAACTCACCAGCAAAAGCAACAGCTGCGAGCCACGCCCCCGACAGGCTGGGTGGGGGAGGAGGGCGGGGAGTCGGGCGGCTCCTGGCCTTGACCTTGACCCTGACGCACCTGCACCTGACCCTGACCTTGAGGCATGCCGGCGGCGCCTCGGCCCGTCCCGCCGCCACCGCCGCCGCCGCCGCTGTTGTTGTTGTTTTTGCTGCGACGCCTCACGTCATTGTGTTGCGGAGTGGGCGTGGGCGACTGGCGCAACACTGTTGCGGCGCTCATCTGCAACGGTGGTGGTGGAGATGAGA
>CM054140.1:24228566-24231066 GCA_028751875.1 Rapana venosa
TTTTGATGTCATAATTATTTTGCTTCGTTTCCTATTTTGTTTTGGCTTTTTCCTTTCCTTTTTTTCTTTCCATTTTTAGGGGAGAGGGAAGGGGGACGGGAGGAGGGGGGAGGCTGCTATTAACTTCTGAACAACAACAAAAAAAAGAAACAAAAGAAAAAACAATAACAAAGAAACAAAACAAAGCAAAAGAAACCCAAACCAAAGAGGGACTAAAAGTGAAACCTATCTCCATTACCTCAGCGGCATTCAAGTCCAACCCTTTGTTGTTACAACATCAAAGGACTAGGGCAGCAGCAGCAAGCAGCAGCAGCAGCAGCGTTGCCAGGTAAAGAGAAGTTCTTTTGTTTACCAAGGCCAAAAAAACAAACAAAACAAAAAAACGTGGGGGTGGGGAGGGGGAGGGGGGAGGGGGAGAGGGAGTGGGGGGGGAAGGAGGGGGGAGGGTAGGGGAAGGGGGGGGGGGGATAGCTGAGAAAGGGAAGAAAATCCGATTCATCGATTTCTTTTTTCTCCGTCTGTCTGTGTGTCTCTCTGTCTGTCTGTCTGTCTTGTATGTCTGTCTGTCTCTCTCTTTGTCTATCTGTCCTCTCTCTGTCTGTCTGCTGTCTGTCTGTCTGTCTGTCTGTCTCTCTCTCCTCTCTCTCTCTCTCTCTCTCTCTCTCTCTTCTCTCTTCTTTCTCTCTCTCTCTGTATGTTTCTGTCGTCTCTTCTCTTTGTCTATCTGTCTCTCCTCTCTCTGTCTGACTGTCCTCTTCTCTCTGTCTGTCTGTCTCTCCTTCTACTGTCTCTCTCTCTCTGTCTCTCTCTCTCTGTCTCTCTCTGTCTGTCTCTCTGTCTTTGTCTGTCTGTCTTCTCTCACCCCCCTCCCCCAATCTCTCCTCCTCTCTCGCTCTCTCTCTATTCAATCTCTCTCATCTCTCTCACTCCTCTTCATCTCATCAGCATCAACATCATCATCTTCTTCCCCTTCCACTTCCCCCTTCCCTCGGCTTTTCTAGTAGTTTCAATCAATACTTCACTATCCCGCTAAGACACATCACACTGGAGGGGGAGGGGGGAAAAGCCTCTTCAGCTGTTAAAAGCGTAGATATTTCTTCCTTCCTTCCTTCCCTTTTTTGTCCTTCCTTCCTTCGTTCGTTCTTTTCATTCATTGGTTCTTTCTTTCTTTTATTCATTCTTTCCTTCCTTTCTTTCTTTCCCTTTCCTTTCTTTCTTTCTTTCTTTCTTCCTTCTTCCTTTCTCCTTCCTTCCCTTTCTTTCTTTCTTTCTTTCCTTCCCTTCCTTCTTTCTTCTTCTTCATTCTTCCTCTCCTTTCTTTCTTTCCTTTCTTCCTTCCTTCATTTCTTCCTATCTTTCTTTCTTTCTTTCTTTCTTTCTTCCTCCTTCCTCCTCCTTCCTTCTTTCATTCATTCATTCATTCATTCATTCATTCACTTATTCGTTCATTCATTCATTTGTTGGCTCGTTCTTTTGTCCGTTATTCTTGCGAAGAAAATCTTGAAATCTTGTTTGTTTGTTCGTTCGGTCCTTCACTCCTTTCATTAGTTTACCCATTCCTTCATTCCTTTAGTCACTTAGTCAAGCCAATCTTAAAGACCACACCAAGACAGTCAAGGAGTAAAAAAAGAAAAAAAAAGAAAATAATAATATTTTTTAAAAACAAAGAGGAATGCATGAATTTTTTATATGTACCACTTTAAGTCACGGCAGATTTCTCTGCGTGATATTCAGGCTGCTTTCCCCGGGAAGAGCGCTTCGCCACAAGAGCAGCGCCACCCATTTTTTTCCTTTCTTTTCGTGTCTTCAACTGTATTTGTTTCCCTATCAGTGTAGCTTTTTTCTACAGAATTTTGCCAGGGACAACTCTCTTGTTGCCGTGGTTTATTTTACGTGCGCTAAATAATATGTGTGGGACCTCGGTTTATCGTCCCATCCGAAAGAATAGCTCCCACACCACCACTCATGGTCTAATGGATGGGGGAAAAGTTTCTGGCACAAACGGGATTCGAACCACCGCACACTTCTGACCCGGACTTTTCGCTTTCTAGGCAGGCACGTTACCTCTAGACCACCGATCCACCGATACAGTCAATGCCAAATCAAATCAACACAGTGGTTAGTTTTGAAAGCTTTATTTCTCTTTTTTTAAAGAAAAGAAAAGAAAGATAGGAAAAACGAAAATAGAGAGAAAAAAGAGAGAAAAAATGGACACCGTAAAATGAGGTAGATGGTAAACCTTCTATAATTATGCCTTTGGCGAGGGATTGCATCACGTGGGAAGCGAAACACCAGTATTATAGCATAATCAACGTTACCAATAATAAATAGTAGCTGAATATATACATCAATGAATGAAAAGGTAAATAAGCCTAGGTACATAATTTAAATGAAATAAAAAAGCAAAAACAAAAGGAATATCTTATATAATCCTCAACACCCACTGCCCCAGAAAAAATAAGGTTATCAACAACTCGTTCACTTTAGGATAAAAAACTGC
>CM054140.1:24236066-24243566 GCA_028751875.1 Rapana venosa
CAAGTATTTGTTTCCCTATTCTTTCTTCTTCGTCGTCCTCGTGGTGGTCTTACGCTCAGACAGCAACTACTGTTGTCAGGTATATGAGCCAAAATGCGAGGTACACTGCCGTTAAGCGCCTGATAAGTCAGGCCCAGCATAACTGATTCCAGCAAGGGAGATAATTGGCAGAAACAAAGGGAGGAATAGAAAAGAGGGAATTCCTAGCACAGGATTTCCAGAAGGTGGGGATTCTATTATTTTATACTGACAGGCCCCCGGCATCCCTATGGGGAAAGTGTTCCCTATACAAGGGGCTTTTTACTGTAGACATTTGTTTTGCCATTGACAACTCTCTTACTATTGTCAATAGCTCCCCTAAACGAGAGCTAAATGAACATTTCATTTATTTTATTCATTTTACTCTTTTATATCGGGGATAACGGAATAAGCACTCGTGTGCTTTTTTACATCCAGTCCCTGTATGCGTGCAGGGTTTTTTGGGGGGGTAAATTTTGTCATGTATTCCCACCAGCACTCAATGGCCTACTCTTTCAAAAAAGCGGAACAGGATTTAACGTGTACGCAAGATGTTCGCACACGGGGCCTCGATTTATAGTCTCATCCGAGGGACTTTTGGGAGGAGTGGAGTCTGCACTGATGTTAAATCCAGAGGGGAAAATCCCCTTGAACGGGATTCGAACCCGGGTTGTCAGATTGCGAGCGCAATGTTCTAACCACTAGGCTATCCCGTCCCCCCATTCCACACGGGAACTTGCTTCATCATCTCACCCACACACACAAAATGAACACACGGACCACTACTAAGGGTATGGGAGGAAAAAACACCCAGCTTCTAATGGTAACCGGCTTCTAATGGTAACCAGCTTCTTCTAATGGTAACCGGCTTCTTCTAATGGTAACCGGCTTCTTCTAATGGTAACCAGCTTCTTCTAATGGTAACGGGCTTCTAATGGTAACCAGCTTCTAATGGTAACCAGCTTCTAATGGTAACCAGCTTCTAATGGTAACCAGCTTCTAACGGTAACCGGCTTCTAATGGTAACCGGCTTCTAATGGTTACGGGCTTCTAACGGTAACCGGCTTCTAATGGTAACCGGCTTCTAATGGTAACCGGCTTCTTCTAATGGTAACCGGCTTCTAATGGTTACGGGCTTCTAATGGTTACGGGCTTCTAATGGTAACCGGCTTCTTCTAATGGTAACCGGCTTCTAATGATAACCGGCTTCTAATGGTAACCGGCTTCTAATGGTAACCGGCTTCTTCTAATGGTAACCGGCTTCTAATGGTTACGGGCTTCTAATGGTAACCGGCTTCTAATGGTAACCGGCTTCTAATGGTAACCGGCTTCTTCTAATGGTAACCGGCTTCTTCTAATGATAACCGGCTTCTAATGGTAACCGGCTTCTAATGGTAACTGGCTTCTAATGGTAACCAGCTTGCTTCTAATGGTAACAGGCTTCTAATGGTAACAGGCTTGCTTCTAATGGTAACAGGCTTCTAATGGTAACCGGCTTCTTCTAATGGTAACTGGCTTCTAATGGTAACCAGCTTCTAATGGTAACCGGCTTGCTTCTAATGGTAACAGGCTTCTAATGGTAACAGGCTTCTAATGGTAACCGGCTACTAATGGTAACCGGCTTTTAATGGTAACCGGCTTCTAATGGTAACCGGCTTCTAATGGTAACCGGCTTCTAATGGTAACCGGCTTGCTTCTAATGGTAACCAGCTTCTAACGGTAACCGGTTTCTAATGGTAACCGGCTTCTAATGGTAACCAGCTTCTAATGGTAACTGGCTTCTAATGGTAACCGGCTTGCTTCTAATGAAAACTGGCTTCTAATGGTAACCGGCTTCTAATGGTTACGGGCTTCTAATCGTAACCGGCTTCTAATGGTAACCGGCTTCTAATGGTTACGGGCTTCTAATGGTAACCGTCTTCTAATGGTTACAGGCTTCTAATGGTAACCGGCTTCTAATGGTAACTGGCTTCTAATGGTAACCAGCTTCTAATGGTAACGGGCTTCTAATGGTAACCGGCTTCTAATGGTAACCAGCTTCTAATGGTAACCAGCTTCTTCTAATGGAAACCAGCTTCTAACGGTAACCGGCTTCTAATGGTAACAGGCTTCTACTGGTAACGGGCTTCTAATGGTTACGGGCTTTTAATGGTAACGGGCTTCTAATGGTTACGGGCTTCTAATGGTAACGGGCTTCTAATGGTAACCGGCTTCTAATGGTAGCTTCTAATGGTAACGGGCTTCTAATGATAACCAGCTTCTAATGGTAACCGGCTTCTAATGGTAACGGGCTTCTAATGGTAACGGGCTTCTAATGGTAACTTCTAATGGTAACGGGCTTCTAATGATAACCAGCTTCTAATGGTAACGGGCTTCTAATGGTAACCGGCTTCTAATGATAACCGGCTTCTAATGGTAACGGGCTTCTAACAGTAACCAAACCCGCATCCTCTCAACTTTCTAGACTGGGTTACTCTACCAGTTAGAACCCCCACGATCCCTCACTTTCCAAGTACGCTCTTCTGCTGTACAGCTCTCTTCCCTTCAAACAGTACAGAGACAGCAGGGCTTCTGCACAGTGCCTCATGCCCAGCACTTCAGTCAGAGATGTGAATCGACCTTTCCCCCAAGACAGTCCCACTATAAAAATTAAAAAAAACCACTCCCAAGGGAAGGGCGATTTTGAAACAGAGACCCTCTGACATTCACCTATCTCTGCCTGCCCCATAAATCTCTCCTGATCATGGAGATTTTTTTTCTCTCTTCCTCTTACTATGACGTCAGACATGTTCTTCTGACGTCAAGCGATCAAACCCTCGCTGCTGCTGCGACGTCAGACCCATAAACTCGGTCTTCTGACATCATTAACCCCCCCCCCCCCTCTCCCCCCTCCCCCTCTCCCCCCTGATTCTTCAAAACACACAAAAACAGAAAAGGAGAGGTGGGGGGCATTTCCTTCCATACCAGTAGGAAGACAGAGAGAGAGAGAGAGAAGAGAGAGAGAGAGAGAGAGAGAGAGAGAGAGAGAGAGAGAGAGAGAGAGACAGAGAGAGACAGAGAAAAAACACGGTCGGACAAGAAACGAACAGGGAAGAGGCCATCACTGCGCGATAAGTGCCTCTCCGTAACGATCAACTGTCATTGGACAAATCGAAGAGGCTGATAGCCAATCACCGTCCGTGTATGACGCGTCCTGTCGGTGGGCCAATCAATGGCGCTGTAACATACCAGGCAGCTGGAGGAACAAGGTCAGATCCCTGGTAGCTGCTGAGGCGATGCAGTAAGGTCGTTGGTTGTTGCTGTAACGTGGTTTGTGTATACGTCCGTCTGTCTGTCTGTCTGTGGCTTCCCTAAAAGGCTTGAGCCTATTTCCCAGTTCCCTATACTGCCTCTGTTCTCTCTTCAGTCTCTCTCTCTAATTCGCTTGCCCTCAGAAGGATTGTCACTATGGCTGTGTAATACCTGTCTGTCTGTCTGTCTGTCCTTTTCTCAATCCATCTCTGTGAGGGTGGGGGGGCTATCTACCAATCTATCTATCTATCCACCTATCTATCTACCTAGCTACCTCCTACCTATCTATCTCTACCTATCAATCTACGTACCAATCTATCTACCTACTGTCTGCTCTACTGTCCGTCCATCTGTCCTGTCTGCCTGCCTGTCCATCAACTTAATAAGCACACAAAGATAGCCAGAAAGACAGACAGTCAGTCAGTCAATCAGGCACATCGATAGAAAAACAGATAGATATGTACAGACAGACAGACAGACAGAGAAAGACAGAGAAAGACACAGAGAGAGACAGCGATGCAGAGACAGAGATGACAGTAACAAAGCAGAAAACAGTAACAAAGCAGAAAATAAACAAGACACAAACAAAAAGCAAGAGAATGCTTAAGGATAAAAACAAAAACAACCCCCCCCCCCCCCACCCACCCCGAAAGAAACGAGGTAAAAAAAGAAAAAGAAAAAACGAAAGAGATACATACAAACACGAATAATGATAAACGACGACAGGCAAAAAAACCCAACAAACCAACAACAACAACAAAACCAGACACAGACATGAAATGAAAAGAAATGAGAAGAAAGGAAGAACACCCCCCCCCCCCCCCCCTACAGCACCAACATTCTCAAGGACATTTTTTTTAAAACAAGTTTCCTCTTCTACATATATACAACTTTTTTCTGTTTGCTCTGTGAGTGAGTGAGTGAGTGAGTGAGTGTGTGTGTGTGTTTACTTTGGCAATTGTGAAGTTTATTTTGTTTTTGTTGTTTTGTTTTGTTTTGTTATTTATAGTTTCTTGTGATTTTGTCCCCTTTTTTGTGTTTCCTGTTTTTCTTTCTTTTGTGGTTGGTTGTTATTTTGGTTGTTTGGGGGGGGGGGGGAGGGGGGGGGGGGGGAGGCAGGAAAAAAGGGAGAAGGGAATCATCTTTTTCTTTGTTTTTTTAAACCCTCTCTGTAATAAAGATAAGAGATGTAATCCATAATCGAGCACATAATCATTATGTTCTAGATTGAATTTGTCTGACGATTTCAGTAAAGTGCATTAGTTTTATTCATTTTCAGATTCCGCTTTAACATTTTTGTTGTTGTCGTCGTTGTTGTTGTTGTTCCCGACTGAACAACTCAGCCAGTGGTTCGGATAGTTCGCTGCTACCTGAGTTCTTAGGGCTCTACACTCTGGGCTTTTGGAAATTTGTCTATGATTTGTTGTGGGTTGTTTTTTATAGCTTTTCACTTGGCCCTTAGTCGTCAACCCCGTTATAAAAGATAGGAGAGAGAGAGAGAGAGAGAGAGAGAGAGAGAGAGGAGAGAGAGAGAGAGAGAGAGAGAGGAGAGGGGGGAGAGAGAGAGAGGGAGAGACAGACAGAGACAAACAGAAACATAGACAGAAAGAGAAAGAGAAAGACAGACACACAGAGACAGAGAGAGAGGAAGTCACGCACGCGCGCGTGCGCGCACGCACACACACACACACACACACACACACGCACACACACTCACACACACACACACACACACATACAAACACACACACACACACACAACACGCACGCAACACACAGAGTAGATCTATCTATCTATCTATCCATCTCTTTCATTCAGTCTCCTATTTTAGGGCTGTCTGGTATCACTTAAAGTGGAAAGACGTTAAAATTGAAGACTTACTTACACTCACACACACACACACTCACACACACACACACACACACACACGCCACACACACACACACACACACACACACACACACACACACGCACAAAGAGACACAGAGAGAGTCAGAGAGACAGAGACAAAGAGACAGAAACACCGAGAGACAGAGAGAGACAGAGACTGCGATAGAGACAAAGAGACAGATAGAGAGAAAGACAGACAGAGACTGAGATGGAGACAGACAGAAACAGACAAAGAGACAGAGACAGAGAGATCATGCAACCGCCAACACCACCACTCTCTACCGCCCTTCTTTCCATTCCTCTTCCTCCGTAATTTGCACATCCAGCACACGACTTTCTTGTCCAACCATGTTTCGTCCCAACAAGGTTTTTTTACAAGAATGGACTAGGTAGGCTATATTTTGTCCATCACACGAAGGTGACGAGACAGTGGATGATTAGCCTCCCCTGTGAGTGGCTCTCCTTCAAAAGGAGATAGCTTTGGTCCGTCAGGCAAGTCAGTCAGTCAGTCGGCAGCGAGTTAAGGGACCTTTTCATTGCCCGTTGCTAGATAATTATGCCGGTGATCATGTCTTGTCTTGTCTTGTCTTGTCTTGCTGTCTGTCCATTTTCATTTTGGGCCTGTCTTGTCTTCTGTGAGTTCTGTCTGTCTATATCCACCCATCCCTTGTTCTGCCAGTGACTGTGTTCCGACTCTGTCTGTCTGTCTGTCTGTCTGTCTGTCTCTCTCTCTGGGCAAGGGGAGGGAATCTCTTTTTCTTTGTTTGTTTAAACCCTCTCTGTAATAAAGATAAGAGATGTAATCCATAATCGAGCACATAATCATTATGTTCTAGGTTGAATTTGTCCGACGATTTCAATAAAGTGCATTAGTTTTATTAACTTTCAGATTCCACTTTAACATTTTTGTTGTTGTCGTTGTTGTTGTTGTTGTTCCCGACTGAACAACTAAGCCAGTGGTTCGGATAGTTCGCTGCTACCTGAGTTCTTAGGGCTCTACACTCTGGGCTTTTGGAAAGTTGTCTATGATTTGTTGTGGGTTGTTTTTTTTTATAGCTTTTCACTTGGCTCTTAGTGGTCGACTCCGTTATAAAAGATAGGAGAGACAGAGGGAGAGGGAGGAGAGAGAGAGGGAGAGAGAGAGGGAGAGAGAGAGGGAGAAAGAAAGAGGGAGAGAGAGTGAGAGAAGGAGGCAGGGATATATAATATATATATATATATATATATATATATATATATATATATATATATATATATATATATATATATATATAATAAAAAACAGACAGAGACAAACAGACAGAGAAAGACAGACAGACAAGCAGACAGAGACGGAGAGAGTGGAAGTCACGCGCGCGCGCGCACGCACTCGCGCGCACACACACACAACACACTCACACACACATACACACTCACACACACACACACACACACGCACACACACACACACACGCACACACACACGCGCACACCCACACACACACGCACACACACACGCACACACACACATCACACGCAAAGAGACAGAGAGAGAGTCAAAAAGACAGAGACAAAGAGACAGAAACACAGAGATACAGACAGAGAGAGACAGAGACTGCGATAGAGACAAAGAGACAGAGAGAAAGAGACAGAGAGAGAGAGACAAAGAGACAGAAACACGGAGAAACAGACAGAGAGAGACAGAGACTGAGATAGAGACAAAGAGACAGAGAGACAGACAGAGACAAAGACACAGACAGAGACAGACAGAGAGAGATCATACAACCGACACCACCACTCTCTACCGCCCTTCTTTCCATTCCTATTCCTCCGTAATTTGCACATCCAGCACACGACTTTCTTGTCCAACCATGTTTTTTCGTCCGAACAAGTTTTTTACAAGAATGGACTAGGTAGGCTATATTATGTCCATCACACGAAGGTGACGAGACAGTGGATGATTAGCCTCCCCTGCCAGTGGCTCTCCTTCAAAAGGAGATAGCTTTGGTCCGTCAGGCAAGTCAGTCAGTCAGTCGGCAGCGAGTTAAGGGACCTTTTCATTGCCCGTTGCTAGATAATTATGCCGGTGATCATGTCTTGTCTTGTCTTGTCTTGTCTTGCTGTCTGTCCATTTTCATTTTGGGCCTGTCTTGTCTTCTGTGAGTTCTGTCTGTCTATATCCACCCATCCCTTGTTCTGCCAGTGACTGTGTTCCGACTCTGTCTGTCTGTCTGTCTGTCTGTCTGTCTGTCTCTCTCTCTGGGCAAGGGGAGGGAATCTCTTTTTCTTTGTTTGTTTAAACCCTCTCTGTAATAAAGATA
>CM054140.1:24256066-24258566 GCA_028751875.1 Rapana venosa
GCGTTTATTGTTTTTACTGTCACATTTGACCTATCTACACGTCACGCTAGGATACTGAACAAGAATGAACAACGCGAGACAACTCCTGCTAATGCACACATACATCCGACGACAGGACGAGCGTAGTAGTTTCCCTTTAACAAAATAATTTCGGCGCTGAGCTTATAGGGCACAGCTAGCGCTAAAGCTTTCAGACAGTGATACATTATCTGAGCAAAGTGGAACCTGGCGGTGCTCAAGTTTCTCCAGCTGGCAGATTTTGACTGTACTTCATGTGATCTGTAATACCATCCACAGCTACCTTCTTCCTCTCCGAAAGGAAGGAAGGTGGCAGGATGGTTAAGACGTTCGCCTGCCAACAAGTTACCCGTGAGGTTGTGGGTTCGATTCCCAGCCTCGCCCTTTCTTCCCAGTTTGACCCCCCAAAAAATCGAGCTGAATGTCAAAGTCCTTCGGGTGAGACTATAAACCGAGGCCCCGTGTTCGAACGCACGCAGAGCATCTTGCGCACACGTTAAATCCTGTTCCGCTTTTCGTAAGAGTAGGCCATTGTGTGCCGGTGGGAACGGATGACAAAATTTACAAAACCGCATACACACGGGGACTGGATGTAAAAAAAAGCACATAAGTGCTTATTCCATTATCCTCGATATAAAAGAATAAATAAATTCAATAAATAAATAAATAAATAAAGATGGATGGATTTGGAAAGTGTGCGCAAAAAGGTCGTGGTGCATTGTTGCCAACATGGATATCATACAGTCTAAAGCCTTACGCCTAAGACTTAAAGGGACAACAAGGGCTATATCTATATAAACGGCAGGAAAAACGCTCTGATAAAATCACGCATGACTACTGGAAATCAAATTTGAAATGGTCCAGAAAGTAACACTGTAAAATAATCACAGATTTCTCGCTCTGACATTGAAAAAAAAAAAAAGTACAAGGCTCATATTTCTCACAAAGCGAGCTAAAACCACAAACAGTGCTGTCACTGAATTATATAATCTTTCACATCAAACAAACTTTAGCTGTCGGCGTTTATCAAGAAAGTAAGACTTGAACTGAAGGAACAGAGAAGCGAGCATCTGAGGTGACCTATCCGACAAGCAGTGCTAGGCTAGGGCAGCCTCTCTTTCTTTACTTATTTTTATATATTTATTTTATTGTTAAATCGAGGATTTATTTTATTTTATTCTATTTATTTATTCTTTTCTATCGAGGATAATGGAATAAGCACTTACGTGCTTTTTTACATCCAGTCCCCGTGTGTATGCGGTTTTGTTAATTCTGTCATCTGTTCCCACCTGCACACAATGGCCTATTCAAAGTGGAACAGGATTTAACGTGTGCGCAAGATGTTCTTCGTGCGTTCACACACGGGACCTCGGTTTATAGTCTCATCCAACGGACTTTTGAGGGGAGTGTGGAGTCTGCACTGATGTTAACTCCAGGGGGAAAATATCCCCTTGAACGGGAATCGAACCCGGGTTGTCAGATTGCGAGCGCAGTGTTCTGACCACTAGGCTATCCCGTCCCGCCTACTACTGTGATCCAATCCATCAGTTCACAACTTGTAGCTTTTAAGCTGGATGGAGACAGAACCGATTTTTACCTCTACACAAACAAACAACAACAAAAACAAAAACAACAACACCAGCAACATACAACATCATCCTAAAACAGTTCGGCTCAGCATCTAGATTCGAACCATCACCCCAGATAACCATCAGAGAACAGATTCGACATTCTAACCGCTATGCTACACTGCCCAAACCGTGTATTTTCCTTACAGCCACAAAAAAGCTGGGGGGGGGTTGTTGGGTTTTTTTGGTTTTTTTTGGTTTTGTTTTTTTGTTGTTTGGTTGTTGTTGTGGGGTGGGGGGTTTTAGGGATGGGGGGGGGGGGGGGGGGGAGTGTTTCTTACCTCCTTCTGTTTTACCCACGGTTTATATTATTATTATTATTATTTTTTTTTTTTTTTAGGGGACGGGATAGCTCAGTAGTCGGAGCACTCGCTTTCCCCCAGCCAAGTTAAGCAGCGTCGAGCGTGGTTACCAGTTGGATGGGTGACCGTTTGCGTGCCTTGGCTTCAGTACAGTTCCCCCAGTTCACCCAGCTGTAAATGGGTACCTGCCCTCTTTAGGGTCAGGGAAGGTAAAGCAGCGAGGGAGAGAAGATGGGCGCCGCCCTCAATATGCTGGCCCTAGAGAAGTGAGGTCTCTGACGCCTCGCTCCCCTACGACCTTATAGGTTATGGGACTCTTTTACCATTTATTATTATTATTATTATTATTATTATTATTGAGTAGAACCATGCACGCGCTGATACACACACACACAATCTTCATGAAGTAATTAGTATAAGTTTGTTGTGTTTGTCTTCTTTTTAAAAGGATGGGGGGGGGGGGGGGGGGGGGGGGGCCGGAGAGAGAAGAGAAAGTTAAGGGAGACAACTGCTCTACAGGCTAGTTGCAACAGTTACTTCCCTTGCTTCCTG
>CM054140.1:24263566-24268566 GCA_028751875.1 Rapana venosa
GTGTGTGTGTGTGTTGTGTGTGTGTTTTGTGTGGTGTGTGTGTTTTGGGTGTGTGTGGAGAGAGAGAGAGAGAGAGAGAGAGAAGGAGAGGAGAGAGTCCTGTGTGTGTTATGTGTGTGTGAGAGAGAGAGAGATAGAGAAAGGGTGTGTGTGTGTGATGAGAGAGAAGGAGAGAGAGAGTCCTGTGTGTGTATGTGTGTGTGAGAGAGAGATAGATAGAGAAAGGGTGTGTGTGTGTGAGAGAGAGAAGGAGAGAGAGAGTCCTGTGTGTGTATGTGTGTGTTGTGGAAGAGAGAGATAGAGAAAGGGTGAGTGTGTGTGTGTGTGTGTGTGTGTGTGTGTGTGTGCGCGCGCGTTTGTAAGTAAGAGTGTGTGTTGTTGAACAGAGAGAGAGAGGAGAAAGAGAGAGAGAGGGGTGGAGAAAAAGAGAGAGAGCGAGAGAGCAAGTTAGAGAGAGAGAGTGTGTGTGTTTTGTGTGTGTGTGTGTGTGGTGTGTGTGTGTGTGTGTGTGTGTGTGTGTGTGTGTGTGTGTGTGTCTGTCTGTCTGTCTGTCTGTGTGTCTGTGTAAAACAATGAGCTCCATCAATCAATCGAGTTGTCTTCCTTCTCTCTGTGATCTCATTGTCTCCTCTTGATTACAGATTTTCGTGGAAATCAATCATCCAACCTCGCTCCACCCACCAGCACCCTCTCCCTCTCTCTCTCTCTCTCTCTCTCTCTCTCTCTCTCTGTCTCTCTCTCTTCTCTCTCTTCTGTCTCTCTCTCTCTCTCTCTCCTCCTGTCTCTCTCTCACTCTCTCTCTCTCTCTCTCTCTCTCTCCTCTTTCTCTCTGTCTCTCACTCTCTGTCTCTCTCTCTCTTCGCTGTCTCTCTCTCTCTCTCTCACTCTCTCTCTCTCTCTCTCTCTATCTCATCTCTCTCTCCTTCCTCTCTCTCCTCTCTCTCTGTCTCTACTCTCTGTCTCTCTCTGTCTCTCTCTCTCTCTCTCTCACTCTCTCTCCCTCTCTCTCTGTCTCTACACTCTCCCTCTCTCCCTCCTCTCTCTCTCTCTCTCTCTCTCTCTCTCCCTCTCTCTTCTGTCTCTCACTCTCTGTCTCTCTCTGTCTCTCTCTCTCTCTCTCTCTCTCTCTCTCTCTCTCTCTCTCTCTCTCTCTCGCTCTCTCTCCTCTCTCACTCTCTCTCCCTCTCTCTCTGTCTCTCACTCTCCCTCTCTCTCTGTCTCTCACTCTATGTCTCTCTCTGTCCTCTCTCTCTCTCTCTCTCTCTCTCTCTCTCGCTCTCTCTCTCTCTCACTCTCTCTGTCTCTCACTCTCTGTCTCTCTCTCTCTCTCTCTCTCTCTCTCTCTCTCTCTCTTTCGCTCTCTCTCTCTCTCTCACTCTCTCTCTTCACACATAGCCATGTTGAAAGCAAGAGGAAAGTAGACGGTGTCGTGTTGGGTTTGCTCCTCTCCTATGTATTTTGGGGCAGTCTACTTTTGCGTTGTGGCGACATTCGAGAGCAACCCTGGGCCCAACCCAAGCAAAGACATGAAGCAGACGAGGCTTTCCAGCGCCAGGTCTTCCAGCACCAGGGCCAGTACGGAGCAGACATGTCACTCTCCTAGCAGTGCTTCCAGTGACAGAGAGGAGAGCCCACCTTGTCTGAAGTGGTGGTCATGCTGCATTCCATGCGCACCATATGGACACCGGGTTCGAGGAGGGGAAGCAGGAGAGACAGGTTCTACGTGAAGGCAACAAGGCCTTGCAGGACGAGCTGAAGGGACTGGCGGGGGTCATCCACGGGTTACGCCAGGAGAACGAGGAGCTGCAGAGGAGGAACGAGGACCTGACCAAGAGGGTGGAGGAACTGGAGAGGAAGACAGACGACCTGGAGGGACGGTCCAAACGCACAACCTCCTCTTCTTCGGTCTGCCGAGGAGAGATGGCGAAACCCCTGCTGAGTGTGAAGGTTAGGGTAAAGGACCTCCTTACAGACACGCTTGAACTCTCAGAAGACATTGAGTTCGACAGAGTCCATCGCATAAACTCTAAAGCCGATTCTCCCGTGATTGCTAGATGTGTATTTTATAAACAGAAAATGACTGTACTGAAAGCTAAAGGCAAACTACGGGGATCTGGCGTGTTTATCGGTGAAGACTACTCCAGTCGTGTTATAGGGAGATAAGGAAAAGGCTGACTCCACACCTAAAGAAAGCTAAAAGTGAGGGAAAGAGGGCAACAATGATCTTTGATCATCTGGTCATTGATCAGAAGAAATTTACTGTTGATCAGGACAATCATTTAGTTGAAGTGAAATAGGGTGTCGGCCGCCCCAGGAAATTTTTGACTACATTTGGGGAACTTTTTGATGAGGGGACAAAGTTTAGGAAAGCACCGGTTTTGCAGCCACAGTGTAGTGTCAACAACACGAAGTTAGCACGTGCTAGTCATGGGACAGATGTCAACATGGAGTGTTCTGATCTGAGTGTAGCCAAAAGCCAGGATGAAAGTGTAAACACTGTGTGCATGAATGAATGTGTGTCAGATATTGTGAATAAAGATGGGTTGCAAGATGTGTGTACTTCCTCTTTCATACTTATTGATGATGATAATATGAATTATTCCCCTTTGTGTAAAACTTCAAAGTTGTTTTCTTTTTTACACTGGAATGTTAATGGATTATTGTCTAAACTGTGTGATATGGAGTTTGTGTCATATGTTTGTTCCTTCGATGTTATTTGTCTGGTTGAAACGTTTGTTGAAGATTTTCACTCTTCAGTGTTTGTTGGGTATGAGACTTTTTGTAAACCTGCTTCTAAACTTTCTGCCCAAGGGAGACGATCAGGTGGTCTTTTGTGTCTCATTAGACGGGAGCTATGTCCCTTTGTGAAGCAACTGGATATGAAATCAGATATTTTTGTGGCATTCATTATTAATAAATCGTTGTTCGGTACAATAAAAGATGTCTTATACGTGGCCATTTATGTACCACCCATCTGATTCACCATATTACAGAACGTATGATATTGAAAATGGAATAATGGTACTAGAAGATTTTCTTTGCGACTGTATGCTTTCTTGTGGTGATGTTTATGTTGTATTGGGAGGGGATTTTAACAGCAGAATATCCAATGTTTCTTTAGATTTTGAGGACAGTCATACACCATTCACAAAACCAACATTCAAGTGGACCTCTGCATATGAACAGACAGTCACAAGATAATGTGTTAAATCATTTTGGAAAATTGTTCTTGAATTGTGCACTGCTTAGATTTATATATTTTGAATGGAATGTGTCATGGCGACCATCAGGGTTGCTACACATACATATCTGAGACTGGAAGCAGTGTCAATGACTATTTTGTGATGTCACGAAGACATGTTCGCACAATTCTCTGAGGATTGTGAGATGAATGTTCTTGAAAGATGTGAATCTGACCACATGCCTTTAGTGCTTTATATCAATTTTCCTAATGAAAAACATAGAGAATGAAAAGGGGAACAGAAATACGTTGTATAGTTGAAAAGATTGTCTGGAATGAAGCATATTGTGAAGTGTTTGATAGGTTAATGGACTCAGATGAGACGCAACAACGATTAAGTATGGCTAGTGATCTGATTGATGTTAATATTAACCAAGCTCTTGATATCTTTAACAGTTGTATAACAGATTGTGCTAATTGCATGAAAAAGCAGATAAGTGTGAATAAAAAATATGGCTACAGTGATTGGTATGATATGGAAATGTCGTTTATGTAAAAGAAATGTTCGTAGATTATTAAACAAGTATCGTCGATCTTTATCTCTGTTTGATCGTGATTTATACCGTACAGCTAGACGTGACTATAAACAGCTTTTAAAGACAAAACGTAAACTGTTCAATAATGCACTGCTGGATAAATTGATTGCTTCTGTTGATAACCAAAAAGAGTTTTGGAATATAATGCGTAGTGTACAGAGTAAAAGAAATCAGCCTGTAAATAATGTTAGTCTAGATGATTGGTTTCAACATTTTAAGAAATGCTTGAAACAAATGATGGTATTCATAATGATACAGATAGGGAAGAAGAAATTGATAATAGTGATGATTGCGATAATAACTTTAATCGTCCATATTTAAAAGAAGAAATAATGTTAGCTTTAAGAAAATTTTAAAAAAAGCCGAAAAGCCGCTGTCCCAGATGGTATTATTGGAGAGATGATAAAATGTGCTTGTAAGGTAAAGTTGATAATGAACTTTCTTGTACAATTTTTCAATGTTTTATTTGATAAGGGTATATACCCAGATAGTTGGACTGAGTCAATTGTTTACCTTTATACAAAAAGGGCGATGTTAACAATACAAATAACTACAGGGAATTTCTTTGTGTATATTAGTAGTAAATTTTATAGTAACAGTTATTAACAGAAGACTACAGGAATGGGTAGAGGAGAATAACATAACGGGCGAATTTCAGGCTGGGTTTAACGAAATTACTCCACTGTAGATCATATGTTTACTTTAATGGCCTTTGTTCAAAAAACAGTTCTGTTTGAATCGAAAAAATTTTATGTGGCTTTCATTGATTTTGAAAAGCTTTTGATTCTGTTAATAGAAGTATATTGTGGCCTATTTTGTTTAAGAATGGAATTCGGGGGAAATTGTTTAAATGTATAATGAGCATGTACAAATTTGTGAATGCTAGAGTTAGATGTGGTGCATCATTGACGGATTATATATAAACTGTACAGCTGGTGTTAAAAGGGAGATGTGTGTAGTCCTATTTTGTTTTCTTTATTTATCAATGAGTTGACTCTGGAAGTTATTCGTATGGTAGACATGGTGCACGATTCATAGATGACACTTTAGAAATATTTTTACTCCTTTTGGCTGACGATGTAGTGTAATTTCAGAAACAGTTGTTGGGCTGCAAAGACAATTAAATAGCTTAGAAAAAGCGTCAGGTTCACTACAGTTAAAGGTTAATATGTCAAAAAGTAACATTATAGTATTTAGAAAAGGGGGGTATCTTGCAGAGCGGG
>CM054140.1:24276066-24281066 GCA_028751875.1 Rapana venosa
CTGTCTGTCTGTCTCTCGCTCTCTCTCTGTGTCTCTCTCTTCCTTTCCTCTCTGTCTGCCTGTCTGCCTGTCTCTCTCACTCTCTCTGTTTCTCTCGTCTGTCTTCTGCCCCCCCCCCCCCACCTCTCTCTTCTCTCCTCTCTCTCCTCTTCTCTCTCTCTCTCTTCCTTTCCTCTCTGTCTCTGTCTGTCTGTCTGCTTCTCCTGTCTCTCTCTCCTCTCACTCTTGTTCTGTCTCTGTCTCTGTCTCTCTCTCTCTGTCTCTCGTCTGTCTGCTCTCCCCCCCCTCTCTCTCTCCTCTTCTCTCTCCCTCCCTCCTCTCCCCCTCTCTTTTTCTTCTCTCTCTCTCTCTTCTCTCTCCTCTTTTCTCTCTCCTCTCTCCCCCCCTCGCTCTCCTTCCTTTCCTTTTCGTCTGTCTGTTCCCCTCTCTTTTCTTTCTTCTGGGCTGTCTGCTGTCTGTCTGTTTTCTCTCTCTCTCTCTCTCCCTTTTCCCTTTTCCCTCACCTTTTTTCTTTTTCTCCCTCTTCTCTCTTCCCCCCCTTCCACCTCTTTTGTCTTTTCTGTTCTTCTGGTCCCGTTTGCCGTCTGGTTGCCCCCCCTCTCTCCCTTTTCCTCTCTCCCTTCCCTCTCTTTTTCTCTCTCTCTCTCTTCTCTCTTTTCTCCTCCCCCTCCTCCCCCCCTCCCCCCCCCCCCCCCCCCCCCTCTCTCTCTCCCTTTTTTCCCCTTTCCGCTTCTCCCCTGACAAGTCGCCAATTTTAAAGAAATCATCAACTGGCAAAGTTTGGGGCCCGTTTAAAAGACCCAACAAAACACAAAAAAAAGAAAAAAACCCCCAAAAACCCCTATCTTCAAGAGTGGCTCAATTGGGTTTTTATCCCCGGGAAAGGGGGAAAGGGGGGGAGGAATTGGAAAATTGGGGTGTTGGGGGGGGGGGGGTGGGGGGAAGGGGTTTTAATGTTGTTAGGGTGGAGAGGAAAAAAGAGAGGGGGGTTTTTGTGTGTGTGTGTGTTGTGGTGTTTTGTGTGTGAGAGGGGGTGTGTGTTAGTGTTGTAGTGGGGGTTTGTTGGGTTTTGTGTGTGTTGTTTTTGTGTGTGTTATTTGTGTATGTGTTTTTGTGGGTTGTTGTGGGGTTTCAGTGTGAAATGTTGGGGGGGTGGGAGTGTGTGTTGTTTTTGTGTTTTAGTTTGTGTGTGTTTTGTGTGTAGTGTGTAGTTTTTTGTGTGTGTTGTGTGTGTAGTGGGTGTGTTGTGTTTTGTGTAGTGTGTGTGGGGGGTTGTGTGTTTTGGGAGTGTGTGTTGTGTTGTGTTGTGAGTGGGGTGTGGGGTGTGTTGTGTGTGGAGGGACGTGTGTGGGGTTTTTTGTGTGTTGTGTGTGTTGGGGGGGTGTGGGGGTTGTGTGTGTGTGTTTATTTTGTTGTTTGTGTGTGTTTTTTGGGGTGTGTGTTGTGTGTTGTGTGTGTGTGTGTGGGGTTTTGGGGGTGTGTTTGTGTGTGTTTTTGTAGTTGGGGTGTGTTTTAATTTTTTTTTTCGAGGTTTTTGGAAAAAGGGACAAGCAATTTTTTTTTTCCCGTCCCCGTGTGGGATGCAGTTTTGTCAAATTTTTTCATCCCTTCCCCCCAGCACCAATGGCCCAATTTCAAAAAATTGGGAAAGGGGTTTTTTTGTGTTTCGCAAAATTTTTCTGGGGTGCGTTGCACACGGGACCCCGGTTTTATAGTCTCGGCTTTTTTGGGGGGGAGTGGAGTCGGGATGTGTTTTTAATCCAGAGGAAAAAATCCTCTTGAACGAGATTCGAACCCGGGTCAGCAGATCACGAATGCATCACTCTAACCACCGGGATATCCTGCCCTCTGTGTGTGTGTGTGTGTGTGTGTGTGTGTGTGTGTTGTGTGTGTGTGTGTTGTGTGTGTGTGTGTGTGTGTGTTGTGTGTGTGTGTGTGTGTGTGTGTGTGTGTGTGTGGTGTATGTGTGGTGTGGTGTATGTGTGTGCAGTATGTGTGTGTATAGTATGTGTGTGTGTGCGCGCGCAGGGGGTGGGGGAGGGGGGAGGAGGAGGGGAGTTAGTGATAGGTTCCAACCAGCAATCAATGTTGATTAGGCTGTGTGCACCCCGCCAAGTGTCCCTGCCATGCTTCAGACCTCCTCATTAATCCTACCGCCTATCTTGGAAAGTAAGTGTGTGTGTGTGTGTGGTGTGTTGTGTGTGTGTGTGTGTGTGTGTGTGTGTGTGTGTGTGTGTGTGTGTGTGTGTGTGTGTGTGTGTGTAGTGTGTGTGTGTGTAGTGTGTGTGTGTGTAGTGTGTGTGTGTAGTGTAGTGTAGTGTAGTGTAGTGTAGTGTAGTGTAGTGTAGTGCTTCAGACCTCCTCATTAATCCTACCGCCTATCTTGGAAAGTAAGTGTGTGTGTGTGTGTGTGTGTGTGTGTGTGTGTGTGTGTGTGTGTGTGTGTGTGTGTGTGTTTGTGTGTGTGTGTGTGTGTGTGTGTGTGTGTGTGTGTGTGTGTGTGTGTGTGTGTGTGTGTGTGGTGGTGTGGTGTGGTGTGGTGTGGTGTTGTGTGTAGTGTAGTGTAGTGTGTGTGTGTGTAGTGTGTGTGGTGTGGTGTGGTGTGGTGTGGTTGGTGTGATGTGGTGTAGTGTAGTGTGTGTGTAGTGTGTGTGTAGTGTAGTGTGTGTGTGTAGTGTGTGTGTGTGTGTGTGGTGTGGTGTGGGTGTGGTGTGGTGTGGTGTGTGTGTGTGTGTTTGTGTGTGTGTGGTGTGGTGTGGTGTGGTGTGGTGTGGTGTGTGTGTGTGTGTGTGTGTGTGTGTGTGGTGTGGTGTAGTGTGTGTGTAGTGTGTGTGTATGTGTAGTGTGTGTTTTGTGTGTGTGTGTATATGTGTGTGTAGTGTGTGTAGTGTGTGTAGTGTAGTGTAGTGTGTGTTTGTGTGTGTAGTGTGTGTGTAGTGTAGTGTGTGTGTTTGTGTGTGTGTAGTGTAGTGTAGTGTGTGTTTAGTGTGTGTGTGTGTATGTGTAGTGTGTGTGTAGTGCGTGTGTGTGTAGTGTGAGTGTGTGTGCATGCGTGCCTATCTTGGAAAGTGTGTGTGTAGTGTGTGCGTAATGTGTGTGTAGTGTGTGTGGTGTAGTGTGTGTAGTGCGTATATGTGTAGTATGCGTGCATGCGTGCGTGTGTGTGCGTGCATGCGTGCGAGCGAGCGTGCGTGCGTGCGTGTGTGTAGGTAGACAGGTAGTGCGTGGGTGTGTGCGTGCGTGCGTGCGAGAGTGGGGGAAACTAATAATCTGTGGTCAAAGTGCTTCTCTCTGTCGGTTGTCGTCACGTGCAGACCATGATCATCATTTGCTGACCGTTTAGCCAGAAAACGGGCCTGTTATTGCTCATTGGTAAGGCCACCCGATAGGTCTACAGCTAGCTAGTTAGTTAGAGAGAGATAGAGAGATAGTTTGGCCGCATGCTGCGTCAAAACCTCGTCAATACCTAGATTAAAGGGCTCTTGTTCGTATGTACGGAGCTTACACACACACTTTGAAATAATCATCCTCACTCTTGATTTTGGCATCATTTCGCAAATTCTGAACAAGAAGTACAAAAAATTATTAACTGTTTTGCTTTTAATTTGTAAGACGATTTTGCAACTTTTTTTCCCCTTCTGGTTGCTGTTGTTGTTGTTTTTGTTGTTGATACCATCTCTGGAAATCAGCTCTAAAAGGCCATCAATGATTTTGCTGACCTATTTCTGTGACTTATTTTTTGTTTTGTTTTAATAGTTTAAAGTGATGGGATTATTTTTCTGCATGACACCCCAAAAATCTCATTTAAAAAAAGGAATCTCTCATCCAGAAATGTAAACTAGTCAGTCAAGTCTAAAAAGCAGTGGTAAGTCTGTACCTCAAAACATCGTACTTTACACGGGGTCCACCAAAAACTGAAGACAGACCAACCTGGAGAAAACTGTCCACCATACCATGGTATCCTTATAAACCATTGAGGTCAAGGAACTGGTGATGAAACTACGGGATCTTTTAAGTACCTTAATCAACAGTTAACACTTAAAAGAATCATGATACTGTGGAATTACGTAAACAAGAGTAGAGAGTCATTTACAAGTTGTCATCATTAAGAAAAAATGGAAACTAAAAGGTTCGATGTTATGATGATGATGATGATGATGATGATGATGATGATGATAATAATAATAATAATAATAATAATAATAATAAATGGAATTTACATAGCGCTATATCTTGCAGAGACAAACAAATCAAAGCGCTTGATTGATGTTATGATCAACAAAAGAAAGGAAACTGGTTCACAGGAGTACCTAGACTGTACCAGAAACCATTTCAACGGCAGCACCTTAAGATATTTCTTCTAAGAACCGTTCATTCTACTTGACTGGAATCGAGCCAGTTTGAGCCCCACGTGTCGCATCAAGCATTCAGTGTTCAAAGAAACATTTTTCACATCATAAACGCAACTGCTTACCGGCACTTAATGTTCTCAAAACTGGACAGGTCTTAGAATAATAATCATCCTTTACAGCCACGACAACGGTAAAAGCACTGTTACCTATAAAACCACAAAATCTGCCATAATAATTCAGCGAGGCAAACTTTCTGTGTGAACTTTTGTGTGTGGCTCTCTCTGAAAAAGAAAACCAAACCAAACTTGTTTTCTCTTAAATCTGTACACTACCATAATCTGATTCAAACGGCGTGTCTCTGCATATACTAGCATTACTAAATGTTCGTCAAGAAAGAAAAAATCTTCCTATCAATGATTCTTCAGCATGCACGAAGGGATGCTTACGAACCACCGTTTATCTTTTCATCCAAAAGACTAGTACCCGTACCACTATTCATTTTGGATCAAATGGGAGGATATAGTGTTCTAATCCGAAGATCTTATTTTGCACAAGATTCGAACCACAGACCCCTTTCGCTCTCTTACCCTGTGCGTTACGGCTTAACCATCAAACCACAAAGTGTGTGTGTGTGTGTGTGTGTGTGTG
>CM054140.1:24288566-24301066 GCA_028751875.1 Rapana venosa
AGACTTAGCAGCAAAATAAAAAAGGTATGTGAATGGTCTAGAAATAACAGAACCTGGAAAAAACAACACACACAAAAAGCAGAACAGAAATAGCAGGAGAGAAATAACGAAATTGCAGAAACAGAGAGAGAGGAGATGAGAGAGAGAGAGAGAGAGAGAGAGAGATGGAGATGAAGAGAGAGAGGAGAGAGAGAGAGATGAGAGAGATGAGAGAGAGAGAGAGAGAGAGAACACTGAACACTGAAAGTAATTTATTGCCATTAACAAGAGTCTTTTTGGCAAGAGAGAGACAGAGAGACAGACAGACAGACAGACAGACACAGAGACAGACAGACACAGACTGAGAGACAGACAGACAGAGACAGACAGACTGGGAGACAGACGGACAGAGAGACAAAGAGGGGTGGAAAGTAAGAAATTTCTTGAGATTTTCCAGAAAATGGAAACATCATTTGTACAGAAAAGCAATGGCATTCCACGAAAGAAGAAAACAACAAACAAAACAACCCCAGCGAAGTATGGAAAGAGAAAATAGCAAAGAGAAGAAGAAACAAAGAATGACGAAGAAGAGAGGAAGATCAAATAGAAGCTGAACAAAAACGAAAGACAAACAAAACACTAACCAAAAGAATAAAACTAAATAAATTAAAAAAAGAGGAGAGGGGGTAAAAACATACAAATTAATCCTTTGACTATAACAACAACATTGGATTGGAACAAGAACAACAACAGCAACACTGGATAGGAACAACAACAAAAAACAACATTGAATTGGAACAACAACAACAACAACAAACATTGAATCGGAACAATCAAGCGGTACATTATTTTGGAGAGGGGTCCATTTTCTTCCCAAGGCCAAACCGGTGGGGGGAGTCTTCAAAGGGAGCTAACTCGATAACGATCACCTCCCCCTTCTGTCAGTCTTCAGTGTCGGAGAACGCAGAAAGCTGGGGTCTACGCGGCTACTCTCTAAAAAGGAGGAGGCTAATTTCGCCTCCAAAAATGTGCGACTTGCCAGAAACAATGTTGTTTCCGCGCGTTTGGGGAATTCGAGTTGTTGATTTGTTTCTGTCAGTCCTTCTTTCTCTCTCTCTGTCTGTCTCTGGTCTCTGGTGTGTCTTGTCTTGTCTTGTCTTGTCTGTCTGTTTCTCTGTCTGTCTGCAAACGCAAACGCACTTTTATTTTACGAGGTATTAAGTTACTAAGACTTTTTTTTTCATCCAGCCCTCAACATGGAAAAAAATAAAACCAACATACTGTATGTATGTCTGTGTGTCTGTCTGCCTGTCTGCCTGTCTGTCTTCCTCTCTGTCTGTCTGTCTGTCTGTCTTCCTGTCTGTCTGTCTTCCTGTCTGTCTGTGTGTCTGTCTTGTCTTCCTGTCTGTCTTCCTGTCTGTCTGCCTGTCTGTCTGCCGTCTGTCTGTCTGTCTTCCTGTCTGTCTGTCTGTCTGCTGTCTGCCTTCATGCCTGTCTGTCTGTCTGTCTGCCTGTCTGTCTTCTGTCTGTCTGTCTGTCTGTCTGTCTGTCTCTCTCTCTCTCTCTCTCTCTCTCTCTCTCTCTCTCTCTCTCTCTCTCTCTCTCTCTCTCTCCTGGGGGACGGGATAGCCTGGTGGTCAGAACATTGCCCTCGCAACCCGACGACTCGGGTTCGAATCCCGTTCAAGGGTGTGTCTTTTTTCTGGAGTTAACATCAGTGCAAACTCCACTCTCCCCAAAAGTTCTTTGGATGAGACTATAACCCGAGGCCCCGTGTGCGAACGCACGCAGAACATCTTGCGCACCCGTTAAATCCTGTTCCGCTTTTCGAAAGAGTAGGCCATTGAGTGCCGGTGGGAAGAGATTACAAAATTTGCAAAATCGCAAGCACTGGTTGTTTCTTTTTTTTTTAAACAAACAAACATATGAGTGCTTATTCCATTATTCTCAATATAAAATTATAACTAAATAAATAAATGAATGAATGAATCAATCAATCTCTTACACACACACACACCCCCCCCCCTCCCCCTCTCCTATTGGTGATGCTGCTTAAACTCTAAAAATTGCTGCTTTTACTGCCTCTGTCACTACCAGGCTATTACTGCAACTTCTGCTACTACTACTGTTCCTTTTATCACTGGCACTACTATTATCATCACCCCCCCCCCCCCCCGACCTCCCCCTTCTCCGCCCCCCCCCCCCCCCCCACCCGTGGGATCCTGGGGGGGGGGGGGGGGGGAGCGGGCCTGTCAGTATAAATAGCATCCCCTACTTCTGGAAATTCTGTGCTAGCAATTCCCTCTTTTCTATCCCTCTCTTTGTTTCTGCCTGGTTCCTTTTTCTTCCTGTCCCCTCCTCCTTCCTTGTCTGTTTTCTGCCTTCCTGGTCTATTCTCCATTCTCCTGCCAGGGTTGTTTTTTTCTCTTTTTTTCCCCCCGCCAGAAAGACTTAAAAGTAAACAATGTTCTCCCGCGCTGAAGTCGGAAGTGCTGGGTCTGACTTGTCAGGCGCTTGACGGCCGGCCACGCCAAGCATGTTCGCTCATATGACAGGCAACAACGAGCTGCTTGCTGTCTGAGCGTTCGACGAGAAAACACAATATTGCTGCAGCTGCTACTACTACTGTCTGTGCTATTAACATGCTGCTGTTGCTGTTGCTGTTGCTGCTGCTGCTGCTGCTGCTGGTGCTGCTGCTGTTGCTGTTGCTGTTGCTGCTACTACTGCTGCTGCTGCTGCTACTGCTGCTGCTGCTGCTACTACTGCTGCTGCTGCTGCTGCTACTGCTGCTGCTGCTGCTACTACTGCTGCTGCTACTACTGCTGCTGCTGCTACTACTACTACTGCTGCTGCTGCTGCTCCTCCTCCTCTTCCTACTACTACTTTACTACTACTACTACTACTACTACTACTACTACTACTACTATTACTACTACTAATAATAATAATACTGCTGCTGCTGCTGCTGCTGCTACTACTACTACTACTACTACTACTACTATACTATACTACTACTACTTCTTCTACAACTACTACTGCTGCTGCTACTACTGCTACTACTACCACTACTACTACTTATACTGCTACTGCTGCTGCTGCTGCTGCTACTACTACTTCTACTACTACTTCTACTACTATACTACTACTACTTCTACTATACTACTACTACTTCTACTATACTACTACTACTACTACTACTGCTGCTGCTGCTACTGCTGCTACTACCACTACAACTGTTTCTGCTATTGGTTCAGATAGCACTCTCTCCACTATTACCATGGCTGCTGCTGTTGTCAAAGCGATCTGGTCTTTTCGATAGTCGTTCTATTGTTGCAGCTGTTGTTGCTCCCATAGCTAATACTGGCACTGCTGCTGCTGCTGCTGCTAATACTGCTAATACTGCAGGTTCCGCTGCTACTCTTTTTACTGCTCCTCACTCTCCTCCTCCTCCTCCTCCTCCTCCTCCTCCTCCTACTACCTACTACTATACTACTACTACTACTACTACTACTACTACTTCTATTATTTTTATTATACTATTTTTATTATTTAATAATTATTATTACTATACCACTACCACTCCACTACTACCTCTGCTTATATATACTACCACAACACTACTACTTCTACTACTACTTTACCTCCACCACACCACCTCCATTACTACTCCACTACACTACTACTATAACCACTACCACCACCATACTACTACTACTACTACACTACTAACTACTACTACTACTACTACACTCCACTACTACCACTTACTACTTCTACTATTACTACAACTACTACTATACCATATACTACTCAACTACTACTACTACCACTACTACTACTACACTACTACTACTACCATACTACTACTACTTACTACCACTATATACTATACTACTACTACTACTACACTACACTACAACTAATACTACTACACTACTACTACATTCTACCATACTATACACTATACTACTACTACACTACTACTTACTACACACTACTACTACCATACTACTAAACTACTTACTACAACTACTACTACCACTACTACTACTTATACTATACTACTAATCTACTACTACACTACTACTACTACTCACTATACTACTACCACTACTACTACAACTACTACTACTACTACACTACTACTACTATCCACTACTACTACTACATACTACTACTACCACTAACTACTACTACTTACTAACTACTACTACCACTACTATACTACTACTACTACTACTACCACTTACTACTACTACCACTACTACCTAACTACTACTACACACTATACTACTACTACTACACTACTACTACCACTACTACTACTACTACTACTACTACACTACTACTACTACTACCTACCAACTACTACTACCACTATACTACTACTACTACTACTAACTACCACTACTACTACTACCTCTACTACTACATTTACTAACTACTAACCACTACTACTACATACTATACCACTACTACTACTACAACTACTTCACTACTACCATATACTACTACCACTACTACTACTAACTACTACTACCACTTTCTACATACTACTACACTACTACTACTCACTACTACTACTACACTACTATACTACACTACTTACTACCACTACTACTACCACTACTACTACTACAACTACTACTACTACTACACTTACTAATAACAATACACTATACTACTACATACTACTACTACCACTACTACTACTACAAATACTACTACTACTAACTACTACTCCACTACTACTACTACAATATACTACTACCTACTACTACTACCACTACTATACTAACTATACTACTACTACTATACCACTACTACTACTACATACTACTAACTTACTACCACTACTATACTACACTACTACTACTACCACTACTACTACTACCACTACTACTACTACAACTACTAACTACCACTACTACTACTACACTACTACTACTAAAAACTACTACTACTACCACTATACTATACTACTACTACTACTACCACTCTATACTACTACTACTACTACTACAACCTACTCATACTACTCTACTACTATACTACCACTTACTACTCTACACTATACTACCACTACTACTACTACATACTACTCTACCACTACTACTACTACACTACTACTACTACACTACAACTATACTCATCTACTACTACTACTACCATACTACTACTACACTACTACTACACTAATACTACTACTACCACTTACTACTACCACTACTATACTCTCACTCTAATAACTTCACTATATATAGCATCTAAGCTGACAACATCTGGACACAATGATACAAGCGTGAGCGCAGCTCTACACTAGCTATGCATCTCTGAACTGTATAAATAAGTTCGTCAAAAGTGATGAACAATAGCATGTACAGCATAGCGAACACTAGATCTTTCTATAAAGTACAAACTGCTGTTTGTCACTTAATAAGATGAACTGCCACTAAGTCTACACAGGCATCAAGATCAATTAAGATTGGAGGGGAGGAGGAGGAAAGAGAGAGATGGAGAGACAGATAGACGGCAGCAGGAGGCAGGCAGGCAGGCAGAGAGAGAGAGAGAGAAAGAGACGCAGACGACAGAGGCATGGTAGGCAGATAGGCAGAGCAGATGCATGAGTAGACATGACAGAACAGACAGTAGTGCAATACAAAGAGAAGATAGAGAAAGAAGAGAAGGTAGAGAGAGAGGAGATGAGATTAGAGATGAGAGAGGAGAGGAGAGAATGCCCGCCTTAAATATGTATCCATCTTTACAGTAGCAGCAATTAAAATACAAGTGCCGATACAATGTGACTTTATACCATGCCAAGTAACACAATGACATTTTTCCTCTCCCTCAACACAACCAACACACTACCATCCACACAAAACGCACGCATGTACGTTCACACACACCACACAACAACACCACACACACAACACTACTTATATCGCATCTGACGACCGGGTTCGATTCCGTTAAGGGGATATTTTCCCGGAGTTAATATCAGTGCAGACTCATCATCCCCAAAAGTCTTCGGATGAGGACTATAAACGAGGCACCGTGTGCGAACGCACGCTGAACACCTTGGGCACACGTTAAATCCTGTTCCGCATTTCGTTGTGTGCCGGTGGGAACAGATGACAGAATTTACAAAACCGCAAACACACAGGGACTGGATGGGAAAACAAAGCACATAAGTGCTTATTCCATTATCCTCGATATAACAGAATAAAATAAAATAAATAGATAAAATAAACACTAACGGTCTGATAGTGACGAAAGCTCTTTCAAGGAGAACTGACATGCAATGCCCTTATCAACGTTAAACCTACGTAAGGATCCGCGTCATCGATGTTTTCATCCACACAAAAAGGCCAACCCCAGAGGACACAATTAATACGGTCCAAAAAAACAAAACAATACAAACCCAGGCCTAGGGATCGTGCATAATCCTATCTTCGGAGATAGACTATAAACCGAGGTCCACGTGTGCGAACCACGAGAACATCTTGCGCGCACGTTAAAATACCGTTCCGCTTTTTTCGGTAAGAAGGTATTATGTGTGGGGCCCGGGTGGAACAGATGACAAAATTTGCAAAACTGCAATACACGGGGACTGGATGGGGGAAAAAAAGCACATGAGTGCTTTATTCCATTATCCTCGATATAAAAGAATAAATAGATAAATAAATAAATAAAATCCTCGAAATAAAGATTTAAAAAATAAAATTGAATAAAATGTTTAATACTACATGGAAACACTTCCAATTAGTCATGTACAGTATCCACGTCATCAGATCTTCCGGGGGGATGGTGCGGGGGTGGGGGGTGGGGGGACGGGGGGGGGGGGGGGGGGAAGCCCCCGTTACGCGTCTTGTTAAGTGACATGATGACGTCAGAGAGTGGACGTGACTGTTGACGGGGAGCAGTATAGCAGGTGTGTGCTGAAAACGGGAAATGCTGTTGACATCGTTACTTTCTAAACATGGAGACCTTTGTGCAAGCGGAGTCATAAATGTTGGATATTATTAATAGTATCATGAATGCATGATATTTGTCTTTTCTTTCTCTGTCTTAGAAACTTTAGAATAGCAAAACCAGAGAGAGAGAGAGAGAGAGAGAGAGAGAGAGGAGAGAGAGAGAGAGAGAGGAAGAGAGAGAGAGTATGTGTGCGTGTGTGTGTAAGTGTGTGTGTGTGGGGGGGGGGGTGTTGGGGGGGGGGGGGGGGGGTGTTGTGTTGTGTTGTGGTGAAGTGAGGTGAGGTGTGGTGTGGTGTGGTGTGGTGTGGGTGAGGTGAGGTGTGGTGTGGTGTGGTGTGCTGTGGTGTGGTGTGGTGTGTTGTGTGTGAGAAATACAGAGACAGAGTGAGACAGACAGAAACAGACAGAGGAAGAGGTAGAGAGAGACAGAGTCTGAAAATGACAAGAGCTTTTTTTTAAAATTCATTCCTTAATTTCAAGAATAATCGAATAAGCACATTATGTAGATTTTCACATCCTGTCCCCGTGTACACGCAGTTTTGTGAATTATGCCATCTGTTCACACCGACACAAAAGGCCTACACCTCCGAAAGGCTAACAGGTACCAAGTTCTAACATATGCGTAAGACAGCTCTGCGGGCATTTGAGCACGGGACCTCAGTTTATATAGTCCCATCCGAAGGACCTTTTCGGGTGGGGTGTGGGGGGAAGGGGGGGGGGGAGGGAGGGAGTGGAGTCAGGACTGAAGCTAACTCCAAGGGAAAAAATCCCTTTGAACAGATGTCTCGGGGTGGCTCTTTACAAGGGTTTCAAAACCGGCCTTCAGATCGCAACACGCAGCATTAACCCACCGTACTACCTACCCCAGATCCCAACCCCACCCAGATTATAGAGGTAGGGGACAGAGATAGGCCTACATGCAAACGCGCGCACGAAAACGCGGCGCATACACGCAACAAAACGAAACTACGCATTCACTCATTCACCACACCTTAAACCTGTTCCGCTTTTCGGAGAGTGGGCCCATTGTGTGCGCTGAGAACGGGTAAACCAAATTTAAAATGCTGCTACATACGGGATTGGATGGGCTTTTTTTTAAAGCAGTTGAGTGCTTATTCGTTATCCGAAGTAAAATAAATAATAAAATCACACACATACAAAAACACAAAACACACCACACACACCAAACACACACACACCACACCAACACACACAAGGGCAGACAAAAAACGGGGGACAGAGACTAAGCAAAACCTTGAGAGACAGACAATACAAAACATAAAATGAGCAAGACTAGATAGTAAACAAAAAACACAAAAACACACACACACACACACACACACAAGAAACGGTGCACATACCCCATGTTGTGTCCTTAAGTGACTTTTGTCATAAAGTGGATAGGCTCAACGGAGATCTATACGAACACTTCCCCCCACTTTGTAAACTTCCTATAGAAACTTTCAGTGGAACGCTGCACACTGTATTTGGCAAGGGAGTACTTGTTTCACGTTCGCAATCTCAGCTGAGTTCTATCTATTCAATATATTTTTCTTGTTTGCCGTTATTTTATATCGTATTTTCATCTGTATTAATAATATAAAGCGGGATATCTCAGTGGTCGGAGCACTCGCTGTCCCCCAGCCAAGGTTAAGCGACATCGAGCGTGGTTACCAGTTGGATGGGTGACCGTTTGCGCACCTTGGCTTCAGTACAGTTTCCCCTTCACCTTGCTGCAAATAGGTACCTGCCCTCTTTAGGGTCGGGGAAGGTAAAGCAGCGAGGGAGAAGAGATGGGCGCCGCCCTCAATATGCTGGCTCCTGGAGAAGCTGAGGTCTCTGACGCCTCACTCCCCTAGGACCACAAAGGTTATGGGAGTACCTTTACTTTTTTATGCTAAGCAGTTTAAAAACAATTTCCAGTTACTTTTTTTTGACCAGGTTCGTGCGGCTGAACGTCTTAATTAATCCAGCTAGCGACAAGAAAACCACTTAAAGACACGGCCACAGCGGTGTTTGACCCAACCCTTCCACGCCCACAGAGTCACCTCCCCTGTTATGCAAATGAGGTCCGCCCCGCCTCATCTGCATGCCGCGTGCACCCAATTACCCAGGCCACTAAACGGGACTTCGGGCCCTGGAGAGCTCGCTTTTTTTTCTTTTTTTGCCCGCCAATTGTTCCCCCCTGGTCACTTAATGCCTCCCCCACAAGGGGTCTGCTGGAAGAAAGTATAAAATGAGCAAAAGGGAAAGAAGAAGGAGAAGAAGAGGGAAGGAGAAGGATGGGGGTAAAAAAAAAAAAGGAATGCGAGGGAAAGAAAAGAAGGAGGAGGGAGGAAGAAGAAAAAGAAGGAGAAGAAGAAGAAGAAGAAAGAAGAAGGAGAAGAGAAGAGAAGAAGAAGGAGGAGAGGAGTGAGAGGAGAAGGAGGAGGAGGAGGACGACGACAACGACGACGACGACAGAAGGAGGAGGTGGAGGGGGAAAGAGGAGGAGCAGAAGAAAAAGAAAAAAACGAAAATTGGGAAAAAGAAAATAGAAGGAAGAGGAGGAGGGGGAGGGAAAACGAGGAAGTCAAGAAGAAGAGGAGAAAACTAGAATGAGGAAGAGTATAGAGAAGAAGACAGACTAGAAGGAGGAAGAGAGAGAAACGAAGAGGAGAACTAGAAGGAGGAAAGTAGAGAAGAGAGGGACTAGAAGGAGGAAGAGAGAAAGAAGAAGAGGAGGACTAGAAGGAGGAAGAGAGAGAGAAGAAGAGGGAGGACTAGAAGGAGGAAGGATAGAGAAGAAGAGGAGGACTAGAAGGAGGAAGAGAGGAAAGAAGAAGAGGAGGACTAGAAGGAGGAAGAGGAGAGAAGGAAGAGAGAGGACTAGAAGGGGAAGAGATAGAGAAGAAAGAGGAGGAACTAGAAGAGGAAGAGAGAAAGAAGAAAGGAGGACTAGAAGGAGGAAGAGATGAGAGCAGAAGAGGAGGAACTAGAAGGAGGAGAGATAGAGAAGAAGAGGGGACTAGAAGGAGGAAGAGAGAAGAAAGAAGAAGAGTGAGGACTAGAAGGAGAAAAGAGGAGAGATAGAAGAGGAGGGACTAGAAGGAGGAAGAGAGAGAGAAGAAGAGGAGGACTAGAAGAGGAAGAGAAAAAGGGAAGAAGAGGAGGACTAGAAGCGGAAGAGAGAGAGAAGAAGAGGGGACTAGAAGGAGGAAGAGATTAGAGAAGAAGAGGAGGATAGAGGAGGAAGAGAGAAAGAAGAAGAGGAGGACTAAAAGGGAGAAGAGGAGAGAGAAGAAGAGGAGGACTAGAAGGAGGAAGAGAGAGAGAGAAGAGGAGGATAGAAGGAGGAAGAGATAGAGAAGAAGAGGAGGACTAGAAGGAGGAAGAGAAGAAAAAGAAGAAAGAGGAGGAACTAGAAGGAGGAAGAAGAAAAGAGAAGAAGAGGAGGACTAGAAGGAGGAAGAGAGGAAAGAAGAAGAGGAGGACTAGAAGGAGGAAGAGAGAGAGAAGAAGAGGAGGACTAGAAGGAGGAAGAGAGAGAGAAGAAGAGGAGGACTAGAAGGAGGAAGAGAGAAAGAAGAAGAGGAGGACTAGAAGGAGGAAGAGAGAAGAAGAAGAGGAGGACTAGAAGGAAGGAAGAGAGAGAGGAAGAAGAGGAGGACTAGAAGGAGGAAGAGAGAAAGAAGAAGAGGAGGACTAGAAGGAGAAGAGAGAGAGAAGAAGAGGAGGACTAGAAGGAGGAAGAGATAGAGAAGAAGAGGAGGACTAGAAGGAGGAAGAGAGAAAGAAGAAGAGGAGGGACTAGAAGGAGGAAGAGAGAGAGAGAAGAGAGGGGGACTAGAAGGAGGGAAGAGAGAAGAGAAAAAGAGGAGGAGGACTAGAAGGAGGAAGAGATAGAGAAGAAGAGGAGGACTAGAAGGAGGAAGAGAGAGAGAAGAAGAGGAGGAACTAGAAGGAGGAAGAGATAGAGAAGAAGAGGAGGACTAGAAGGAGGAAAGAGAGAGAAAGAAGAGGAGGACTAGAAGGAGGAAGAGAGAGAGAAGAAGAGGAGACTAGAAGGAGGAAGAGAGAGGGGAAGAAGAGGAGGATTAGAAGGAGGAAGAGAGAAAGAAAGAAGAGGAGGACTAGAAGGAGGAAAGAGAGAGAAGAAGAGGAGGATAGAAGGAGGAAGAGATAGAGAAGAAGAGGAGGACTAGAAGGAGGAATGAGAGAAAGAAGAAGAGGAGGACTAGAAGGAGGAAGAGAGAGAGAAGAAGAGAGGAACTAGAAGGAGGAAGAGAGAGAGAAGAAAGAGGAGGACTAGAAGGAGGAAGAAAATAGAGAAGAAGACGAGGACTAGAAGGAGGAAGAGAGAGAGAAGAAGAGGAGGAACTAGAAGGAGGAAGAGATAGAGAAGAAGAGGAGGACTGAAGGAGGAAGAAGAGAAAGAAGAAGAGGGGACTAGAAGGAGGAAGGGGAAGGAGAAGAAGAGGGGAGACTAGAAGGAGGAAAGAGAGAGAGAAGAAGAAGGAGGACTAGAAGGAGGAAGAGAAAAGGGGAAGAAGAGGAGGACTAGAAGGAGGAAAGAGATAGGGGAAGAAGAGGAGGACTAGAAGGAGGAAGAGATAGAGAAGAAGAGGAGGAACTAAAGGAGAAGAGGAGGGAGGAAAAGAATTGAGAGAGAGAGAGAGGAGAGAGACTGAGACAGAGTCAGAGTAGAGGAAGGAAAGAAGGACAAGAAAGAAAGACAAACAGAAAGACAGACAAACAGAAGAAAGACCGAAAGAAGAAAGAAAGAAAGAAAATTGAAGAAAGAAAGGGGAAAAAAAAGAAAGGACAGACAGACAGAAAGACAGAGAGACAAACAAAACAAAAAAGAAAGAGAGAGAAAAAAGAAAGAAAGAAAACAGAGATGACAGGCCGCAAAGTAGGGACAGGAGAAACAGAGAGAGAGAGAGGGGAGAGAGAGATGAGAGAGAGAGAGAAGAGAGAGACGAGAGAGAGAGAGAGAGAGAAATAGAGACGAGAGAAATAGAGAGAGAGAGAGATAGAGAGAGAGAGAAATAGAGAGAGAGAGCGAGAGAGAGAGAAGAGAGAGCGAGAGAGAGAGCGAGAGAGAGAGAATAGAGAGAGAGAAAGAGAGCGAAGAGAGAGAGAGACGGAGAGAGAGAGAGAGGAGAATAGAGAGAGAGAGAGATAGAGAGGAGAGAGATAGAGAGAGAGAGAGAGAAGAGGCGAGAGAGAGGGGAGAGAGGAGAGAGACGTAGAGAGAGAGAGAGATATAGAGAGTGAGAGAGACGTAGAGAGAGAGAGATATATAGAGAGAGAGAGAGACGTTAGAGAGAGAGCGAGAGAGAGAGAGAGAGAGACGTAGAGAGAGAGATATATATAGAGAGAGAGAGACTAGAGAGAGAGAGAGATATAGAGAGAGAGAGAGATAGAGAGAGAGAGACGTAGGAGAGAGAGAGAGAGACGTAGAGAGAGAGAAGACTTTAGAGAGAGAGAGATATATAGAGAGAGAGAGACGTAGAGAGAGAGAGAGAGAGAGAGAGAGATGAGAGATAGAGAGAGAGAGAGATA
>CM054140.1:24306066-24308566 GCA_028751875.1 Rapana venosa
GTATGTGGTCTCTGAGTGAGAGAGAGAGAGAAGGAGAGAGAGAGAGAGAGAGAGAGAGAGAGTGATGTTGTGTGTGTGTGTGTGTGTGTGTGTGTGTGTGTGTGTGTGTGTGTGTGTGTGGGGGGGGGGGGGGGGGGGGGGGTGTTTGTGTTTGTTTGTGGTGTGTGTGTTTGTGTGTGTGCTTGTGTGTGTGAGTGTGTGTGAGAGAGTGTGTGAGAGAGGGAGAGACAGACAGATACAAAGAAAGAGAGGGACAGACAGAGAGAGAGACAGAGAAAGAGAGAGTGACAGAGAAAGAGAGAGTGACAGAGAGAAAGGGACAGACAGAGAAACAGAGACAGAGAGATAGACAGAGAGAGAGAGGGGGGGGGGGGGGACAGAGAGGAAGAGAAAGAGAGAGAGACGGAGAGATAGACAAGACAGACAGAGACAGAGAGACAGAAACAGACAGAACCTACAGAATGACTGACAGCGCAGAGGATAGATCTATATATAGCAAGACGTTTATCTGAACCTATTCAGACTCCTACCTCTATGACTGTGCTTTACCTTGGGGTGCAGACTCGGACAGGACTAGCTCAAAGTCTTAAAGCGCCAACAAATATTCATAGTTGGGCTTGGGGTAAGAATATCTAGCGACCATAATAATAATAATAATGTATGGAATTTATATAGCGCTGAATCTTGTAAAGTAAACAAATCAAAGCGCTTGCATTCAAATCATTCACACGCATGCAACCATCTATAACTATCAAGATTAACAAATATCAAATTTATATGCACAACACACTTAGGTGGGGGTGGTGGAGGTGAAGACAGCTACTGACAAGTAGGAACAGACAACAGGGGAAGATCTCAAGTAGAGTATAAGTGCGTTTTGAGGCTAGATTTGAAAGAATCAAATGAAGGCTTTTGGCGAAGTGGAAGAGGGAGGTCGTTCCATGTGGAGGGACCGGAAACAGAGAAAGAGCGACGGCCAACAGTGGTTTGTTTAAATCTGGGTGTTCGAAAGCACAACGTATCTACAGCTGAACGAAGGGAACGGGACGGAGTGTACAGGTGAAGACAGTTACAGAGATAAGAAGGTGCAGATTTGTGGAGATATTTGAAACAAAGGGTATTAATCTTATACTTTATTCTTTGTGAGACAGGCAGCCAGTGAAGAGATCACAAAAGAGGAGTGATGTGTTCAGATTTTTTCTTTCTAAGGACCAGTCGAGCTGTAGAGTTTTGTATGCGTTGAAGGGAGTGGACATGTCAGTTGAGGTTGTACTAAAGAAGATCAGTCCTGTCAAACAATATGTTTGCATTAAGAAGATCAACCATATCAGATGTGTCCGAATCAAGAATAATAATAATACCATACTGTGTTGTTTGAATCAAGAACATCAATCATGGAAGATGTTAACAATATCGACCAAATCCGATGTGTTTGAGTTTCGAACGCCAACCATATCATATGTGCTTGAATCAAGGATATCAGCCATTTCACATGTGTTTGAATATTGTACTGGTATTGGGATAGTTCGGTGGTCGGAGCGCTCGCTTTCCCCCAGCTAATGTTAAGCAGCGTCGAGCGTGGTTACCTGTTGGATGGGTGACCGTTTGAGCTCCTTGGCTTCAGTACAGTCCCCCAGTCCACCCAGCTGTAAATGGGTACCTACTTCTTTAGGGTCATGGAAGTTTAAGCAGCGAAGAAGAGGAGATGGGCGCCGCCCTCAATATGCTGGCCCCTGGAGAAGTGAGGTCTCTGACGCCTCGCTCCCCTACGACCTTATAGGTTATGGGACACCTTTACCTTTTACTTTTATTACGAATATCAACCATATCAACTGTTTTGTATGATCACCAATATCAACCATATCAGGTGTGTTAACATCAACAATACTAACTAAACCAGGATTGATTTAAATATGAACAATATCAACCATTATTGGATGTATTTGTATAAAAAAAATTATAACGAGTCAGATGTGCTTGCAGATATATATTACATATTTAATAAATATACATATTATATATATATATATATATATTATAGACATTATATTTATTGTTTAGTGTGTGTTGTGTGTATGTGTGTGCTGCGTTGCTGTGCTGTGCGTGAGTTTGTGATGTGCGTGTGTGGATGGAGAGAGCTATCAGGACTGTATTAGAATATCACCCTATCATAGTTATGCAACAGCAGGGTAAAACAACATGCAGAAAACAGCAACAACAGCAACACATCAAAAACATCAAACGCAACAAGCAAAAACATCAAAGAAAAACATCAAAACAGCAACAACAGCAGAACAACAGTCAAAGCATGCAACACAGCAACAACAGCAAGCAACAACAGCAACGCAGCAGCAGACAACGCACGTCAGGCAAGAGCTGTCAGCAGACGCAGCCGGAGAGCACAGTTCTACACCTGCCCACCTCTAGCCTGATACCTCATCCCTCTCGCCTCAACCTCTCCCCCGCGCAAATCACCCCTCGCCCCTACGCGACCTCCACT
>CM054140.1:24318566-24321066 GCA_028751875.1 Rapana venosa
TTACCTAGAGAACTGCAACTACACTGTACTACTGTACTGTATTACCTAGAGAACTGCAACTACACTGTACTACTGTACTGTATTACCTAGAGAACTGCAACTACACTGTACTACTGTACTGTATTACCTAGAGAACTGCAACTACACTGTACTACTGTACTGTATTACCTAGAGAACTGCAACTACACTGTACTACTGTACTGTATTACCTAGAGAACTGCAACTACACTGTACTACTGTACTGTATTACCTAGAGAACTGCAACTACATTGTACTACTGTACTGTATTACCTAGAGAACTGCAACTACACTGTACTACTGCACTGTACTGTATTACCTAGAGAACTGCAACTACACTGTACTACTGTACTGTATTACCTAGAGAACTGCCACTACATTGTACTACTGTACTGTACTACGTGGAGAACTGCAACTACATTGTACTACTGTACTGTACTACGTGGAGAACTGCAACTACACTGTACTACTGTACTGTATTATATAGAGAACTGCAACTACACTGTACTACTGTACTGTACTACGTGGAGAACTGCAACTACACTGTAGTACTGTACTGTATTACGTAGAGAACTGCAACTACACTGTACTACTGCACTGTACTGTATTACGTGGAGAACTGCAACTACACTGTACTACTGCACTGTATTACGTAGAGAACTGCAACTACATTGTACTACTGCACTGTATTATATAGAGAACACTGCAACTACACTGTAGTACTGCACTGTATTACGTAGAGAACTGCAACTACACTGTAGTACTGCACTGTGTTATATAGAGAACTGCAACTACACTGTAGTACTGCACTGTATTATATAGAGAACTGCAACTACACTGTACTACTGTACTGTATTATATAGAGAACACTGCAACTACACTGTAGTACTGCACTGTATTACGTAGAGAACTGCAACTACACTGTAGTACTGCACTGTGTTATATAGAGAACTGCAACTACACTGTAGTACTGCGCTGTATTATATAGAGAACTGCAACTACACTGTACTACTGTACTGTATTATATTGAGAACTGCAAATACACTGTAGTATATAAAGAACACTGCAACTACACTGTAGTACTGCACTGTATTATATAGAGAACTGCAACTACACTGTAGTACTGCACTGTATTATATAGAGAACTGCAAATACACTGTAGTATATAAAGAACACTGCAACTACACTGTAGTACTGCACTGTATTATATAGAGAACTGCAACTACACTTTACTACTGCACTGTATTACGTAGAGAACTGCAACTACACTGTAGTACTGCACTGTACTGTATTACCTAGAGAACTGCAACTACACTGTACTACTGCACTGTACTGTATTACGTGGAGAACTGCAACTACACTGTACTACTGTACTGTACTACGTGGAGAACTGCAACTACACTGTAGTACTGCACTGTATTATATAGAGAACACTGCAACTACACTGTACTACTGCACTGTATTACGTAGAGAACTGCAACTACACTGTAGTACTGCACTGTATTATATAGAGAACTGCAACTACACAGTACTGCACTGTATTATATAGAGAACTGCAACTACACTGTACTACTGTACTGTATTATATAAAGAACACTGCAACTACACTATACTACTGTATTATATAGGGAACACTGCAACTACACTGTACTACTGTACTGTATTATATAGAGAACTGCAACTACACTGTACTACTGCACTGTATTATGTAGAGAACTGCAACTACACTGTACTACCGCACTGTATTATATAGTGTATATAGCATTGTATTATACAGTACGTAGTGTAACCACACACACAACACACACACACCAACACACACACCTCACCTCACCCACCTTACTCACATACATACAATCACACCTTACATACCTCACTCACACTATCACATAACATCACATCATCCAGCAGATTGCCTGAATGGACGGCGAAACTGCATTCAAAAGGCTTTCCAGGAAAGGCAAAGACCGTTGGTTGCAGCAAAGGTACGGCGCCACTATCCAGTCTGTTAGAACACTTGCCAAGCTGTCACAGATCTACGAAAGGGGATGTTTAAAGTCGATCACACTTTCGTAGCTCCGTGTGTGTCGGGGGGGGAGAGGGGAGGGGGGGTTGGGGGTGGGGAGGGGGGGGGGGGGGGGTTAGGCGGGGGCAGTTGTGTGTGTGGAGGGGCGGGGGCGGGGGGTTGTGTGTGTGTGGTGTGAGTGGGTGGTGTATGAGAGAGAGAGACTATGTGTGTGTGTGTGTGGGTGGGTGTGTGTGTGTGTGTGGTGATAGTGCCGTGTTGTGTGCGGTGTGTGTGTGTGTAGTTGTGTGTAGGTGTGTGTGTGTGTGTGTGATGTGTTGTGTGAGTGGTGTAAGTGTGTTGTTGGGAGTGAAGCTGTGTGTGGTGTGTGATGTGGAGTGTGTGTGTGCAGTGTGCCGTGTGTGTGTGTGTGGTGCTGTAGTGGTGTGTGAGAGAGAGATAGAGAGAGAAGACGTT
>CM054140.1:24331066-24336066 GCA_028751875.1 Rapana venosa
ATATGGCGAGCAGGCAGCTGGCACCTTTTTTGTTATCATTTGATATTTTCATTATTTATTTAATCAATAGAAAGAAGAAGAAAAAAAGGAAGAGTGGGAAATCTCAAACATCCGGTATGAAAAGTAGACAGGATAGAGGTGGGGGGATGTTTGTGAAATAAAAAGATTTTATTTATATAAACAAGAGGTGGCGCTGTTCTTGTGGCGACGTGCTCTACCCTGGGGAGAATGACGCGAATTTCACGCAAAGAAATGTGTAGTGATTGAAAGGGATAATTATGCAATACAATACAATAGAATACGATAAAACGCACTGCAATACAATATACACAGTATACAATACAATACCATACAATACAGAACAGTAGAATATGGAAATACAATACAATGCAACGCAATATAATACACAATACAATGCAATATACTATACAATACAATGCAAGACAACGCAATATATTATACAATACAAATGCAAGACAACACAATACAATGCAATACAATACACTATACAATACCACACACTATACAATACAATGCAATAAAATACACAAAACAATATATACAATACAAGATACAATACAATAATATACAATACAAGATACAATACAATATTAATACAATACAATGCAATACATAATCATACAATACAATGCAACGCAATGCAACACAATACAATACAATACAATACAACGCAACACAACACAACACAATAACGATACAGTGACCTTTGTCCACGTCTGCTCCTAATTGGCAGAGAATAGAGAACGACAGCAATGGCGGACTTACGCCATACTTCTTCCAGGTGTTTTTTTCCTGTTATTTCTTCTACTTCGTTCCCCTGGCTGGAAATCCGAGGTCCACAGCAGGGAAGACCTACACCGTGTTTGGCCATCGTCCGCCTAAACCCTGCCATGAAAGTAGCCATACAAAGTGTGGTCCAAGCCTGTCTGTGATCCACGACCTAGTCTGCTGTGATCGCGATTTTTGCGACGATGTGCATATATACCAGTTCTTTCTTTGTGAAAACTGACTCTTCCCCTTACGAATTGCTGGAGAGTGTTGTGCCCTTTCTATCATTCCTACATTATCTCATCATCATTATCATCATCATCTGCTCCCATAACCCCCTCCGGGGTCGTAGGGGCACTGCATTGACGAACGTTGCACCAGCTGGCTCCATTTTCGGCGGTTGTGTGCAAGTGCCTGGGTTGTTTGTTCTCCACAACCCTACATTATCTACATTCACTCATACAAGGAAAAGTACTTCGGGTGGTATAGTTTTGTCGACTTCCACAAGATCTGCAATTCTGATCATTTTCTTAGAACATGTTAAGCAATCTTTGTTTCTGCCAACCAAGGATTGATTAAACAGAGAGATACCAATGCCATAAAAAAGGGGACAGGATAGCTCAATGGTCAGAGCACCCGCTTTTGCCCCAGCCAAGGTTAAGCAGCATCTAGCGTGATTACCAAGTGGATGGGTGACCGTTTGCACAGCGTGGCTTCAGTATAGTCCCCCAGTTCATCCAGCTTTACGTATGTATGCCTAGTACCACCCTGTGTATTAATGTCTACACTGTATCCAGTCTCTGATAGCCGATAGTGGTGATGATCTCAACATGTGCCTTCCCTTACGCAGGGTGGCAGAGTACCTCAGTCTTCTTTATACTAAAAAAACCAAACAAACCACACAAAAAACCCAAACAAAGTGGCCAGAGTTTGTGATGAAAACGTCACCGTTTCTAAACCGGAATTAAGTCTTTAGTTTCAGTTCCTCTCAATGACGCGATTCTGGACACACAGTATTCCAAAGTTATGCTTCACCATCAACTTCCAAGAAATCCACGAAGGTAAGCGTGACCAAAGTCATAACGCCATGCGCTGACGAAGCTCTGGATGCATGCAGACTATTTTCTTTAAGTCTCCATAACCTATCAGGCTCTTACATCAAGTTACAAGATCTTCTATCATACATGCTTGATCTTGTGCGCGTGTCTACACGGAAAGGACAAGACACTGTTACAGTCTGCACATTTTTAAAAAAGGTAAAGGTGTCCCATAACCTATAAGGTCGTAGGCGAGCGAGGCGTCAGAGACCTCACTTCTCTAGGGGCCAGAATATTGAGGGCGGCGCCCATCTCCTCTCCCTCGCTGCTTTACCTTCCCTGACCCTAAAGAGGGCAGGTACCCATTTACAGCTGGGTGAACTGGGGGGAACTGTACGGAAGCCAAGGCGCGCAAACGGGTCACCCATCCAACTGGTAACCACGCTCGATGCTGCTTAACCTTGGCTGGGGGAAAGCGAGTGGTCCGACCACTGAGCTATCCAGTCCCTGTGTCTGCGGTAATGTCTGCACATTACTTGACCCAGCAGATCTCGAAGTAACTGGTACGCTGAATCTGCTACCTCAGGCTAAGAATGGTACCCACGACACCGTGACCTTAGAATAGGAGAACAAGCCTGTCCCCTTGTCCTAGATTACTTGGCTGCTGTACCCGTCCTCAGTGCATTAATTCAACAACAACCAAAGGCCCAGATGACGAACAGTATGTGAGGATGTTGCGTGGGGGATAGAGAATGCCCTACAACCAATCAAAAAGTAAGGCCTGCTTGATCCTGCATGGTTTCCATAATGTACATTACCGTTTCTGGAGGGCTGGGTAGCCTAGTGGGAGGGAGAAGGGATAGCCTGGTGGTTAGAGTGATGTCATTCGTGATCTGCTGACCCGGGTTCGAATCTCGTTCAAGAGGATTTTTTTTTTCCTCTGGAGTTAACATCAGTGCCGACTCCACTCTCCCCCAAAAGTCCTTCAGGTGAGACTATAAACCGAGGTCCCGTGTGCGAACGCACGCAGAACATCTTGCGCACACGTTAAAACCCGTTCCGCTTTTCGAAAGAGTAGGCCAGTGTGTGCCGGTATGGTGGGAACGGATGACTTTTTTTTTTAAACTGCATACATACGGGGACTGGATTTCAAAAAGCACATGAGTGTTTATTCCATTATCCTCGATATAAAAGAATAAATAAATACATGAATAGATAAAGAATAAAGAAAGAAAGAAAGGATTGGTTGAAGCGTCGAACTAGTGGTGTGACGATAACTGTGAGTTTCAATGTGAGTTGCCCGTTCAAGGGAAGTTTTCTCTTGAAGTCAACATTCCTACTGGCCCCATCCGATCCCCCACAAAAGCGTCCTTGGGATGAGAGACTACAAACCGAGGTCCCTTGTGCAAACGCACGCTGAACATCCCCCACACACACACACTGTCTCGGCTACGTAACGGATTCCCGTTAATTGTCACGGCTGCCGCCCGGATCCCTGCAAGAATCCGTGCGTAGCACACACACACACACACACACACACAACACACGCGCGCGCGCGCGCGCGCGCACACACACACACACACACACACACACACACACACACACACACCACACATACACACACACACTTACACACACACACACACAAACACACACACACACACACCACACACACACCACACACACACACACACACACAAAACACACACACATACACACACACACCACACACACACACCACACACACACACACCACACACACACCACACACACACCACACACACACCACACACAACGCACACACACACACAACACACTGCAAATGCATTGCTTGTTCAATGTACCACCTGGAAATAAAACTTTGAATTGACTTGACTTGAGACCCCCACACACACACACAACACACACACACACAAAACACACACACACACACACACACCACCACACACACACACACACACACACGTTTAAAACACCATCGACCTTTCACCGAAGAATGAGCCAGCCTTGACCAGTGGTATAGATGACACGAACATACCTAGCATGCACCCTACTTCCTAAAAACAAAAAAAAGGAATAGGCTCCACAAAATTCAACATGCTCACGACATATGGGATAGTGGATCGGTGGTCTAGAGGTAATGCTCCTGCCTAGAAAGCGAAAAGTCCGGGTCGGAAGTATGCTGTGCATGTGGTTCGAATCCCGTTTGGACCCGAAACTTTTCCCCTATCCATTAGACCATGAGTGGTGGTCTGAGCGCTTGTCTTTCGGATGTCCCGTGTGTTACACAAAATTATTTAGCGCACGTAAAAGAACCCACGGCAACAAGAGAGATGTCCCTGGCAAAATTCTGTAGAGAAAAAAAAGAGCCACTCTGATAGGGAAACAAAAACAGTTGCAGACCAAAAAAAAAAAAAAAGGTGGCGCTGCTCTTGTGGCGACGCGCTCTCCCCGGGGGGGGAGAGCAGCCCGAATTTCACAGCAGAGAAATCTGCCGTGACTTAAAGTGGTATACAATTTTTTTTCATTTTAAAATTTTAAAAAATAATAATAAATAATAAATAAATACATACATAAATAAATAATATTACCTGAAAACTTCGGTACAAAGCCCTAACGACTCCTCTGGCAGTTAAGGAAGAAGTCAAGTCAAGTCAAGTCAAGTCAAGTCAAGTCACGGTGTGTGAAAGCATCAGGCAGTACTGCCGAGAAGCAGACTAAACAAGCTCTGATGCTCTCTCTCTCTCTCTCTCTCTCCCTCTCTCTCTCTCTCCCTCCTCTCTCTCCTCTCTCTCTCTCTCTCCTCCCTCTCTCTCTCTCTCTCTCTCTCTCTCTCTCCAGCCTCGCTTGACGCCACTCTATAGGAGGGGGGGGGGGGGGGGGGGGGGGGGGGGAGGTGGGGGGGGGGGGGGGGGGGGGGGGGGCGGGCGGCAGGGGGAAAAAGGGCGGAGGAGAATTGTTGGCTAAAAAGGTCACCACTGACACGCGCATACCAAAAACAACCAAAACTAACAATCAATGCCCTAATAGCCGAGGGCAAGAGAGAGAAGGAAGAAAGAAAGAAAGAAAGAAAGAGTTATAAAAAAAAAAAAGAGCGAGAGAGAGAGGGAGGGGGGAAGGGGGGGGGGGGGGGGGGGGGGGGGGGGGCTGTGAAGAAAGGAGGAAAGAAACGAA
>CM054140.1:24341066-24345253 GCA_028751875.1 Rapana venosa
TGTACTTTATTCCACATAATTCATTTCTGGGCTGTGTTCAGCTGTGCTGTATTACGTTACGTTGAGTAGAGTTGCACTGTACTTTATTCCACATAATTCATTTCTGGGCTGTGTTCAGCTGCGCTGTATTACGTTACGTTGAGTAGTGGAGATGCGCTGTGCTTTATTCCACATAATTCATTTCTGGGCTGTGTTCAGCTGTGCTGTGTTGCGTTACGTTTGAGTAGAAGAGTTGCACTGTGCTTTATTCCACATAATTCATTTGTGGGCTATGTTCAGCTGTGCTGTATTACGTTACGTTGAGTAGTGGAGATGCGCTGTGCTTTATTCCACATAATTCATTTTTGGGCTATGTTCAGCTGTACTGTGTTGCGTTACGTTTGAGTAGAAGAGTTGCACTGTGCTTTATTCCACATAATTCATTTGTGGGCTATGTTCAGCTGTACTGTGTTGCGGTACATTGAGTAGAGTTGCACTGTACTTTATTCCACATAATTCATTTGTGGGCTATGTTCAGCTGCACTGTGTTGCGGTACATTGAGTAGAGTTGCACTGTACTTTATTCCACATAATTCATTTCTGGGCTGTGTTCAGCTGTGCTGTATTACGTTACGTTGAGTAGTGGAGATGCGCTGTGCTTTATTCCACATAATTCATTTCTGGGCTGTGTTCAGCTGTGCTGTGTTGCGTTACGTTTGAGTAGAAGAGTTGCACTGTGCTTTATTCCACATAATTCATTTTTGGGCTATGTTCAGCTGTACTGTGTTGCGGTACATTGAGTAGAGTTGCACTGTACTTTATTCCACATAATTCATTTCTGGGCTGTGTTCAGCTGTGCTGTATTACGTTACGTTGAGTAGTGGAGATGCGCTGTGCTTTATTCCACATAATTCATTTCTGGGCTGTGTTCAGCTGTGCTGTGTTGCGTTACGTTTGAGTAGAAGAGTTGCACTGTGCTTTATTCCACATAATTCATTTTTGGGCTATGTTCAGCTGTGCTGTGTTGCGTTACGTTTGAGTAGAAGAGTTGCACTGTACTTTATTCCACATAATTCATTTGTGGGGTGTGTTTAGCTGTGCTGTACTGGGCTGTATTAGGTTACGTTTGAGTAGAGGAGATGCACTGTGCTTTATTCCACGGAATTCATTTCTAAACTGCGTTCAGCTAAGCTGTGTTGCGTTACTTTGAGTAGAGTTGCGCTCTACTTAATTCCATAGAGTACATTTCTCTACACAGAATTCGGGATTTTTTTTCCGATTAAGAACATATCGTTGCTATGAAATACATTCCTCTCTCTCTCTCTCTCTCTCTCTCTCTCTCTCTCTCTCTCTCTCTCTCTCTCTCTCTTTATCTCTCTCTCTCTCTCTCTCTCTCTCTCTCTCTCTCTCTCTCTCTTTCTCTCTCTCTCACTGTACCAAACCTCCTGAAAACAGCCCAGGACAGAACCATTTGGCGGTCCACTTGCAGCGTCCGTGCGGGTACCCCAACGGTCGTCCCGACCAAGGGATGAGTGAGTGAGTGAGTGATAATTTGAAACGAATATAATCTAAAATGAGTGTTGATGGGATCGCATACTGTTTTGGGAATTATATATTGGATATTATCTCTGAAATACACACACACACTCTCTCTGTCTCTCTGTCTCTTTCTCACCTTTTATCGTCTCGCTTATAGTTATAGTGTATCCTGATGAAGGATTCATATTTTATACTTTCATTACTTTATTGGACTTGCCTCTGTACATAAGTTTTAATGAGTGCCCTATTTCAATATCTTATAGTTATGTGTAACAAGTATATGTACCATTTGACATTGTGTAGATGTTTATCTTTATGACTTATTAAGTTTGGTTGTGTTATTTTCTTGGCTCTGTTGTTGTTCTTGTTGTTGTTGTTTGTCTGTTTTTTTCTCTTTTTATCTTCTTCGGTTGGTTTGGTTTTTCTTTCTCTTTTGTTTGTTTTGTTTTGGTTAGGGTTTTTTTGGGGGGTGGGGGTGGGTATTTTAGGGTTTTCTTTTATTTGCTTGCTTTGGGGGGGGGGGGGGGGGGGGGTGGTTTTGGGGGGGGAGCTGTTTTGAAAAGGGTTATTTCCCCTTGTTTTTATTGTGAAACTGTATAAGTATTGGGTTATTATTATTAAGATGTATCCCTAACGGGCGGGGACTGGATGTAAAAAAGCACATATGTGCTTATTCATTATCCTCGAAATAAAAGAATTTGTCATTGTCATTGTCTCTCTCTCCTTCTATAGTTGTTGTGTCTTCTAATAAAGGGCTTTTTCATACCTTCTATTTTCAATATTATTTTGGGCTTGTTGACTGTACTTGAGCTCCAGTAAATGTCCTATTTCAATATCTTATTATTACGTGTAACAACTATGTGTACTATTCTGCAATATGAAGGTGTTCAATTTTATGATCTATAAGTGGCTTACTCTCTCTCTCTCTCTCTCTCTCTCTCTCTCTCTTTCTGTTTGTTATTGCTGTTGTTATTGCTGTAGTTTGTTTTGTTGGTTTGTTGTTGATTTGGGTTTTTTTGTCTGTTTGTTTGGTTTTTGGTTGGGGTGGATGTGTGTTGGGGGGTGGGGGGGTTTTTTGGATCTTGTTGGTTTTTTTGTTTTTTTTTTTTCCCCGTTTGTTTTTTTTTTTTTTTTTCCCTCATTTGTTTGTTTGTTGTTTCTGTTTTTTTCTGTTTGTTTGTTTGGTTGGGATGGTTCTTTTTTTTTTTTTTTTTTTTTGGGGGGGGGGGGGGGGGGGGGGGGGGGGGGGGGGGGGGGGGTGGGGGGGGGGGGGGGGAGGGGGGGGGTTTTTTTGGGGGGGGGGGGGGGGGGGGGGGGTTTTTTTTTTTTTTTTTTTTGGGTTTATTTTTTTGTTTTCTGAGTTCTTTTTTCTTTTTTCCCTTAAAACAAGTTTTTTTTTTTTCTTCTATTTTAAATATGAATATGAGTTCTTTTAACATTATCGGGGGTTTCCTGTCACTTTCCTGAAAATTCCTCTTTCTCAGTTTGATGTTCTTTATATTTTTGAGGGTTTCCCCTTTTTTTTTTATATATTTTTTTTTAATAAATTTAATTAAAATGTTATTTTAGTGTTGTTTTGGTTTATTTGTTTATTTATATAAAAAACCCTCAACACCACACACACACACACACCCCCTCACCACCACATCACTCACACCACCACACACACACACACACACACACACACACACACACACCACACACACTACTCACTCACTCACATTCTCTCCCTCAAATGACTGTATAGGTTTAGATTCTTCTTTTGCTTTGTTTCTTGTTTTTATTGTGTGAATATATGAGTATTGAGTTTATTTCATCATCTGACATATAATTTGAAAAAGTGAAATCAAAAATGAGTGTTGAGGTGGATCGTGTATGTTTTGGGAATTATAAATTGGATATTATCTTTGAAATACACACACACACACTCTGTCTCTGTCTGTCTGTCTTTCTCTCTCTCACCTTTTATCGTTTGCTTATGTTATTGGTGTATCCTGATGAAAAGGATTCATATTTTATATTTTCAAAACTTATTGGACTTGGGCCTCTGCACTTAAGTCTTAACGAGTGCCCTATTCAATATCTTATTGTTATGTGTAACAAGTAATGTACCCTTTGATAATGTGTAATGTTTATCTTTGTGACTTATTAAGTTTGGTTTTTTTATTCTTCTTGGTTTGTTGTTGCTGTTGTTGTTGTTTCTTTTTCTCTTTTTTTCTTCTTTTGTTGATTTGGTTTTCTTTCTCTTTCATTTGTTTGTTTTGGTTTTGGGTTGGTTGTTGGGTTGTTTTTTTTTGGGGGGGGGAGGGAGGTGGGGGGGGGGGGGGTGATGGGGATGTTTTTAGGGTTTTTTTTTTATTAGTTTGCTTTCGGGAGGGGGGGGGAGTTGTTGGGGGGGGGGGGGGGCTGCTTTGAAAAGGGTTATTTCCCATGTTTCTACTGTGAGACTGTAATAAGTGTTGGGTTTATTAAGATGTATCCCTACGGGCGGGGACTGGATGTAAAAAAAGCACATGAGTGCTTATTCATTATCCTCAAATAAAAGAATTTTTCATTGTCATTTATTTTCTCTCCCCTCTCTCTCTTTCCTCTCTCTCTCTCTCCCCCTCCCCCCCCCCCCTCTCTCTCTCTCCCTCCCTTTTTCTCCTTTTTTCTCTCTCCTCTTCTCT
>CM054140.1:24345753-24355753 GCA_028751875.1 Rapana venosa
TATTTTCAGTATTTTTTTTTTGGGCTTGTTTTACTGACTTGAGTTCTAATGAATGCCCTATTTCAATATCTTATTGTTACGTGTAACCACTGTGTACCAATTTACAATGGTGTATGTTCATTTTTATGACTTTATAAGTTTTTTTTGGTTGGTTTTTCTCTTTTTTCTTTTTTTTTCTTTTTGTTTTTTTTTGGTCCTTGTTTTTGTGTGGGTCTTTTTGTTTTTCTTTTTTTCTTTTGTTTGTTTATTTTTTGGGGGGGAGCTTCTTTTTGGGTTTCTTTTATTTGTTTTTTTTAAAAGTGTTTTTCCCTTTGTTTCTACTGTGTGGAGAGTGAATAGTATTTGGGTTATTATTAAGATGTATCCTACGGGCGGGGACTGGATTGTAAAAAAGCACATGAGGGCGTTTCATGATCCCGATTAAAGAATTTGTCATGTGTCATTGGCGCGTGAGCGATCGTAGAGCCCATCCTCTCCCACCCCTCGCTCGACCCTCACCGTCGCCCACTCTCCTATTCCCTCCCTCACCTCCCCCTCTCCTCTCTCCCCCTTTCTCCCCCTCTCCCCCCCACCCCCTCTTTCTCCTCTCTCCCCCCTCCCCCTCTTTCTCTCTCTCTCCCCCCCTCTCTCTCCCTCCTCCTCTCCCCCTCTTTCTCTCTCTGTCTCCTCTCTCCTCCCCCCTTTCTCTCTCTCCCTCTCTCACCCCCCCCCACCCCCCTCTTTCTCTCTCTCTCCTCCCTCCCCCCTCTCTCTCACCCCTCCTCTCTCGCTCTCTCCCCTCCCTCTCTCCCCTCCCTCCCCCTCCCCCCCTCCCTCCCTCTCTCCCCTCCCTCCCTCTCTCCCCCTCCCTCCCTCTCTCTCCCACCCTCTCTTTCCCCCCTCTCTCTGTCCTCTCACTCCATCCCTCTCTCTCTCTCCCTCTCTCTCTCCCCTCTTCCCCCCCTCTCTCCCCTCCCTCTCTCTTTCTCCCTCTCTCTCTCTGTCTTTCTCCTCCCTCCCTCCCTCCCCCTTCTCTCTCTCTCTGTCCCTTGCTGTCTTTTATTCATCCACATTGTCTCCTCGTCTCGTCTCTGGCTGGCTCTTGTCTTTCTTGCCGTAGATGTTCTCTCTCTCTCTCTCTCTCTCTCTCTCTCTCTCTCTCTCTCTCTCTCTCTCTCTCTTCTCTCTCTCTCTCTCTCTCTCTTCTCTCTCTCTCTCTCTTCTCTCTCTCTCTCTCTCTCTCTGTTGTTGTTGTTGTCTTCAATTTTTCCCTCCCTCCCTCCCCTCTCTCTTCCTCCTCTCTCCCCCCCACTTTCTCTCTCTCTCTCTCTCTCTCTCTCTCTCTCTCTCTCTCCTCTCTCTCCCCCCCCTTTCTCTCTCTCTCCCCCCTCTCTCTCTCCCTCTCTCTCTCCCCCATCTTTCTCTCTCTGTCTCTCTCCTCTCTTTCTCCCCTCTTTCTCTCTCTCCCTCTCTCACCCCCCCTCTTTCTCTCTCTCTCTCCTCTCCCTCCCCCCTCTCTCTCACCCCTCCTCTCTCCCTCTCTCCCCTCCTCTCTCCCCCTCCCTCCCTCTCCCCCCTCCCTCCCTCCTCTCCCCTCCCTCTCTCCCCTTCCATCCCTCTCCCCCCTCTCCCCCTCTCTCTCTGTTCTTGTTGTCTTCAATTTTCTCCTCCCTCCCTCCCCCTCTCTCTTCCTCCCTTTCTCCCTCTCTCCCCCCCACTTCTCTCTCTCTCTCTCTCTCTCTCCCTCTCTCCCCCCTCTTTCTCTCTCTCTCCCCCCTCTCTCTCTCCCTCTCTCTCTCCCCCCTCTTTCTCTCTCTGTCTCTCCCTCTCTTTCTCCCCCTCTTTGTCCCCCCCTCTCTCTCTCTGTTGTTGTTGTTGTTGTTGTCTTCAATTTAACGTTTGTCCACTCTAAGTGATATTAGACGAGGGAAATAGAAAGTGTAATGGAAGTTAAAGAAGGCAGAGGAAGGAGTGGAAGGAGAAAAGGTTAAGAAATAGCATCAGTGTTGGTATTTTTGTGCGAAAAAACCCAATAACAACAACAACAAAATCCACCTAGAAAAGTACTGATTATACTCTTAAACAGGAGCAAAATATTTATAAACTCAACAATGTGAAAACATGAAATAACAATAACGTAACTACAATAAATATTCAAGTGGACTATGCAATAAACATCTAGCAATGGCAAAGGCTAACTTTGACTTTTCAAATTATACATTTTCCAGAGACTGTTAAGAAAATGTACTCTTCTCTCTCTCTCTCTCTCTCTCTCTCTCTCTCTCTCTCTCTCTCTCTCTCTCTCTCTCTCTCTCTCTCTCTCTCTCTCTCTCTCTCTCTGAGTCTCTTTCACTTTCTCTTTCTCTCTCTTCCCTCTCTCTGTCATTTTCTTTTTCTCAGTCTCTGACTCTCTCCTGTCTGTCTGTCTGTCTGTCCGTCACTGTTAACCTCCACCTATTTCACCCTTTCTTTTTCCTGTCTTTAATTCAGTGCCATGAGTATCTTGCTATCTAGCCATCTCTCTGTGTGTCTGTGTGTGTCTGTTTCTCTCTGGCCATGTGTGTGTGTGTGTGTGTGTGTGTGTGTGTGTGTGTGTGTGTGTGTGCGCGTGCGTGCGTGTGTGTTCGTGTGTCTGTCATCTTTCCCCACCCCCACCTCTCTTTCTCTCTCACACACACGCGCGCGCCGCGCGCACACACACACACACACACACACACACACACACACACACACACACACACACACACACACACACACACACACACACAACACACACACACACACACCACATGCCATATGACTACTAACGCTCTTTCTCTTTTCAAGCTTCCTTCTCCTGTAACTCTGCATTGCTTAGTCCGTGTATGCCGTTCTCTCTCTCTCCCTCCTCTCTCTCTCTCTCTCTCTCCATCTCTCTCTCTCTCTTTCTCTCTCTCTCTGGCTCATTCATTCATTCATTCATTCATTCATTCATTCATTCATTCATTCATTCATTCATTCTCTGTCTGTCTATCTATTTCTGTCTGTCTGCCTGCCTTTCTGTCTGAATGTCTATGTCTCTCTCTGTCTGTTCTGTCTCTGTCTGTCTATCTGTCTGTCTTCCTCCCCCTCTCTTTTCCTCTGTGTGTGTGTGTGTGTGTGTGTGTGTGTGTGTGTGTGTGTGTGTTGTGTGTGTGAGCGCCCATGCACGCGCACGCGCGCGCTTACTCGCGGGAACACACGTACATGTGTGATTCCTGTAAAACAATTCTGCCTATCTATATTTTTGATGATATTTGAAATTGGAAGTTATCTGGGATCATTGTGTTTATCAAGTGTCTTAAAACCCCTCTCTCTTCCTCCCTCCCTCCGTCCCCTACACCCCCCTCCCCCCTCTCTCTCTTTGTCTGTTTGTGTCTCCGTGTCTCTCTTTGTCTCTGTTTTTGTGTGTCTCTCTCTGTCTGTCTCTCTCTGTCATAACAGAACTGAAATTTGTAGTGCATATCTATCTATCTATCTATCTATCTATCTATCTATCTATCTATCTATCTATCTATCTATCTATCCATCCATCCATCCGTCCATCCGTCCATCCGTCCATCCCTCCCTCCCTCCATCTATCTATCTATCTATCTATCTATCTATCTATCTATCTATCTATCTATCTATCTATCTATCTATCTATCTATCTATCTATCTATCTATCTATCCATCCATCCATCCATCCATCCATCCATCCGTCCATCCGTCCATCCCTCCCTCCCTCCCTCCCTCTATCTATCTATCTATCTATCTATCTATCTATCTATCTATCTATCTATCTATCTATCCATCTATCCATCTATCTATCTATCTATCTTTTTCTGTGTCACTGTTTCTAGCCGTGTATCCCTCTTTTTCTGTCTCAGCGCCACACTACTGCCCTGAAGTAGGCTTTTTTTGTTGGTCATGTCAGAACTGCCAACTGTAACTTCACCCATTCCTAATTCGATTAAAGTCAGAAAATGTGAAATCTCAATCTGAATCGCCAGGAATTGATTTGTATATTATTATTTCTTTCTGTTTTGTTTTGATCATGGACCGATTACTACGCTTGTCTCTCACAGAGGGTCTACTTCACTGGTTCACTGTCTGTGACAGTATTAAGTACAAGGTGGCACCAGAACTTTCCATGCTGCTGTCTGTCTGTCTTGCTCATTCATCAGGTGGACCTGTAGCTCAGTCTTTACCATGAAGGCAGCTGTACCCAGGCTTCATAGAGCTTCTTGGCCACTGGGGGGCTATGGGTCAGTCAGGCCAGGTCCTCTTTCAGAGTGCTGCCTCTTGTAGCGGGCAGGACTGCATCACTTGTTCTGCTGTCTGGCTGCCTGTCTTGCAAGGGCACTGCTCTGTGAGGCCAGACTGGAGTTTCCATGCCTGAGCTTGAATATGAAAGAGACCTGCTTTCTGTGCAGCCAAAGAAAACCTCCCCAGACACCCTTTCCGATCATCCCAGTGGTGTCATTCACATTACTACAACCAGCTGGAAGTACTTTGTTGTTTCTTGGCCACGAGATATCAATTCTAAGCGCAACGGTCATCGGGTATTCTGTCACCGTCTTCTTTTTTCCCCCCACGTCAAGCTACAGATTGGGAAGCGATGTAATTGATTTTTTAAAGGTATTTTGAGATCAGTACCGATATCATCATTTGCTGCTGACACAGACCCTGGGACAAAACGCTTGGATTGGAATTTGAACGAAGTGCGTGAAACCCAGAGAGGTTTATTTATTTATTTTATTCATTTATATTTAGTTATTCTTTTATATCGAGGATAATGGAATAAGCACTCATGTGCTTTTTTTTTTACATCCAGTCCCCGTGTGTATGCGGTTGTGAGAGCAAGGGCAGCAGGGCGGATAAGGAGTGAATTACAAAGAGAAATTCTTCATAGAGCTTCTTGGCCACCACAGGGATGGTAGGGGTCAGTCAGGCCAGGTCCTCTTTCAGAGTGCTAGCTCATGTAGCGGGCAGGACTGCATACAGCACATGCTCTGTTGTCTGGCTGCTGCCAGTCTTACAAGGGTTCAACTGCTCTGTGTGGCCAGACAGTCAGTCCGCAAGGCGATTTGCCCATCGCCTCCAGCTCTGCCTGGTCTGCAGTCGTGCCTTCCATTGGTGCAGTGTGTGCAAGCCTTGCCAGCCAGCCAGCCAGCCAGCCAGCCAGCCAGCCAGCCAGCCAGCCAGCCCTCTCTGCACCAGCTGCTGACACTGGGGAAAGGCCGGCTTCCCTTTAGGGATACATAGCATCCCCGTCTTCTGAACAGTCTGTGCTAGCAGTGTTCTGTTTAGGTCATCTCTCTGTCTGGTCGTGCATCTCTTCTCCCCCCAGTCAGTCACAAGGTGTGCAACAAGTTGACATATATATTATATATATATGAATCCTGAAATAAGATTTCCTTGAACTTCTTGATCGCAAGCGTAAATGTCAGACATAGATCTATATGATGAATCAACGTCTGGCTTATACCCGCCACTTTGTGTGTGTGTGTATGTGTCTTGTCTGTCTATTTTTATTTTATTTTATTCTTTTATATCGAGGATAATGGGATAAGCACGTATATGCTTTTTTTTTTTTTTACATCCAGTCCCCGTGTGTATGCGGATTTGTGAATCTGTCATCTGTTCCCACCGGCACACAATGGCCTACTCTTACGAAAAGCGGAGCAGGATTTAACGTGTACGCAAGATGTTCTGCGTGCGTTCGCACACGGGGCCTCGGTTTATAGTCTCATCCGAAGGACTTTTGGGGAGAGTGGAGTCTGCACTGATGTTAACTCCAGAGGAAAATATCCCCTTGAACGGGAATCGAACCCGGGTGGTCCTGTCTGTGTGTGTGTCTCTCTGTGTTATAAATACTGTTTTCTTTCTAGGAATGAACATATATATATAATAGTCCTGTCAGTTACCAAAATCCTCTTCCAACCACCTCTGTGTCTGTCTGTCTGTCTGTGTCTGTCTGTCTGTCTGTGTTATGAATACTATTTTCTTTCTATGAATGAACATATATATATAATAGTCCTGTCAGTTACCAAAATCCTCTTCCAACCACCTCTGTGTCTGTCTGTCTGTCTGTGTCTGTCTGTCTGTGTTATGAATACTATTTTCTTTCTATGAATGAACATATATATATTAGTCCTGTCAGTTACCAGAATCCTCTTCCAACCACCTCTGTGTCTGTCTGTCTGTCTGTGTCTGTCTGTCTGTGTTATGAATACTATTTTCTTTCTATGAATGAACATATATATAATAGTCCTGTCAGTTACCAAAATCCTCTTCCAACCACCTCTGTGTCTGTCTGTCTGTCTGTGTCTGTCTGTCTGTGTTATGAATACTATTTTCTTTCTATGAATGAACATATATATATTAGTCCTGTCAGTTACCAGAATCCTCTTCCAACCACCTCTGTGTCTGTCTGTCTGTCTGTGTCTGTCTGTCTGTGTTATGAATACTATTTTCTTTCTATGAATGAACATATATATAATAGTCCTGTCAGTTACCAAAATCCTCTTCCTACCACCCACCAAGGCAGCTAGAGGATAACTGTATTTATAACATTAATGAACAAGTCACCATCGGGTGGCTGAAGGGAGGGCTTTCTGAGGCCCATGGCAACATGAACAGAAGCATGGAGATTCCTCTGAAACGCCTAGCCATGCCCCACTTCCACCCCTCTCCCCCCCCCCCCCCCCAAGTTGTCTTAACTAATTTATTATCAGGATTATATTTCAAAAGTTCACAAACTAGCAAAATGCCCATATGGAGACATACGCGAGCGCGCACGCACACACATACATAGACACACACATATATATACACACACTCTCTCTCTCCTCCCTCCCTCCCTCTCTCTCTCTCTATCACTCTGTCTCCTCTCTCTCTCTCTCTGTCTCTTTTCTCTTCTCTTCTTCTCTCTCTCTCTCTCTCTCTCTCTCTCTCTCTCTCTCTCTCTCTCTCTCTCTCTCTCTCTCTCTCTCTCTCTCTCTCTCTCTGTGGCATTTGTTTTAAATCGTCAACAAACGATCACTGAAGACAATTAGGAAACGAATCAAACTGTAAACCAACTTTCCATTCATATTTATAAACCAAAGTAGAAAGGTTTTGGAAGAACATATAACTGAATGTGTACAGCTCTGCTTCGAGCACTGCAAAACAAATTCCGCGGATAGCCTGTAGACAGAAATGTTCTTCTACTCACAAGACCTGGCAAAGTCCTGTACCCTCAGACAGTACTACTGGCCTGCAGAGAACGTTCTTCTCGCTCTGCTCCGCTCCCGAAGAACCTCTCCTCTTGAGGCTTACCAGCGTTCTCTCCTAAGATTTATATCATTGAAATTTAGAACTAGTGGTTCACCCGTGCCATTTACCACACACACACACACACACACACTCACGCACGCACGCATGCACGCACGCACGCACTCACACACACACTCACTCACACACACACACACGCGCACGCACGCACACACACACGCACGCACGCACGTACGCACGCACGCATGCACGCACGCACACTTGAATAAGAGCTCACTTGTGCATAGTCTACCGCGTAGCTCCACATGATATCTAGAACTCTTGCCTCGCAAAGTAGCGAGAGAGAGAGAGAGAGAGAGAGAGAGAGAGAGAGAGAGAGAGAAGAGGAGCGAGAGAAGAGATGAGGAGAGAGAGAGAGAGAAATTCTTTAATTTCGAGGATAAAGAATAAGCACTCATTGCTTTTTTTGCAATCAGTCCCCGCACCTCGTAGTGCTACAATCTTAATAATAACCCAATACTTCTACTGGAGAGAGAGAGAGAGATAGAGAAGAGAGAGCGAGAGATAGAGAGAGAGAGATTTTTATATATTTAATATCATTTATTTATTCTTTTATTCTTTCGAGAATAATGGGAAATGAGCACTACGTGGTGCTTTTTTCCCCCGTCCAGTCCCCCTTGTGTATGCAGTTTGTAAATTTTGTCCTCAATCCGATCCCCACCGGCACTTACTGGCCTATTCTTCTGAAAAGCGGAACATAGGTTTAGTGCGTGTGTCGCGAGAATTATGGCTGCGTGCGTAAGAAGAAGAGAGAGAGAGAGAGAGAGAGAGAGAGAGAGAGAGAGAGAGAGGAGAGAGAGAGAGAGAGAGAGATCCGAGAGAGAAAGGGGAGAGGGGAAGAGAGAGACAGAAAATCGGATTCGATGTTTATTCATTAGGGGCCATAGCCCATAATGAAGGGGAACGTGAACAAAAAAACCAAATTCATCAAATATTATTCTTGAAAACAAAATACAATCAACAATAATTATGAGAGTCAATAATAATGAACTATGATGTTGCAGTTTTCTCTCAGCTTTGAAGGCTTTGTGAATGGAATGGACAGGTTCCAAATATCGGTTATGTGTCTTGAAAGAGAGAGGAGAGAGAGCGAGAGCGAGAAGAGCTAGAAGTGAGAGAGAGAGAGAGAGAGATAGAGACAACAGACAGAGACAGAGAGAGAGAGCGAGAGAGAGACAAGAGATAAGAAGAGAGAGAGAGATAGAGAGAGAGAGAGAGCGTGTGTGTTGATGTTGCAATTAGCGTGTTGTTTTTTTTTATCCGAAACCTTCCCTTTTTCCTCGCTGGTCGTGTTGCGTTCAGTGGAGAGGAGAGGATATGAGAGGGAGGAGGAGAGGAAGGAGAGGAGAGGAGAGGGAGGAGAGAGGAATAGGAGAGGAGTGGAGTGGAAGTGAGAGGAAGGGAAGGAAGTAGAGAGTTAGAGGAGAGGGAGAGAAGAGAGAAGAGATAGGGGAGAGGAAGAGGAGAGAGGAGAGGAGAGGAGAGGAGGAGAGAGGATAGAGATAGGAGTGGAGAGGAGAGGAGTGGAGATGAGAGGGGAGAAGGAGAGAGGTGAGGAAGAGGGAGAGGAGAGAGAAGAGGATAGGGGAGGAGGAGAGGAGAGAGGAGTGGAGAGAGAGAGGAGAGGAGAGGGGGAGAGGAGAGGAGAGGGAGAGGAGAGGAGAGGGGAGGGAGGGGAGGGGGAGGGGAGGGGAGAGTAGAGGGGAAAAAAGATAGGCCAGAGAGGAAGAGGAGAGAGGAGAAGGAAGGAAGAGGAAGAGGAGAGAGGAGTGGCGAGGAGAGGAGAGGAAGAAAGAGAGAGGATAGGAGAGAGTAGAGGAGAGAGGAGTGAGGGGAGAGGAAAGAGAGAGAGGATAGGAAGAGAAGAGAGTAGAGGGAGAGAGGAAGGGGAGCGAGGAGAGGAAGGAGGATAGGAGAGAGGAGGAGAGAGTAGAGAGTGGAGAAGAGAGGAGAGGAATAGGAGAGGAGAGGGGAGAGGAAGGAGAGGAGAGGAGAGGGAGAGAGAGAGAGGAGAGGAGAGGAGAGGAGAGGGAGGGGAGGGGAGGGGAGGGAGGGGAGGGGAGGGGAGAGGGGAAAAGAGAGGACAGGAGAGGAAGAGGAGAGAGGAGAGGAGAGGAAGAGGAAGAGGAGAGAGGAGTGGAGAGGAGAGGAGAGGAAGAGGAAGAGGAAGAGGATAGGAAGAGAGTAGGAGGAGAGAGGAGGTGAGGGGGATAGGAGAGGAGAGATGAAGAGAGAGTAGAGGATAGAGGATGAAGAGGGGAAAAGAGAGGAGAGAGGAGAGGAGATGATAGGAGCGGAAGAGGAAGGAGAGGAGAGAGAAGACTGGCTGGGTACTTTTTTTTTTACGTCCATTTACGACGGACGTGAAGTCATGCACTGTAGCTAATCATAAACATGTATACATTCATTTGTCAAGTGATTCTGTCCCTCTGTTTGTGTCCTCTGCTGTGTCTGAGTCTGTCTCTTCCCCTCCCTCTCTGTCTCTCTGTCTCTGTCTCTCTCTCTACATGCCACTTGTGCTAATCATTAGGATTTCATTTTGTCAAGTGATTCTCTCAGTGTCTAAGTCACTGTCTCTGTGTCTTTCCTGTCTCTCTCTCCCACCCCCCCCCCCCCTTTCTCTCTGTCACTTCTCCTCACTCATCCATGCACTGTGCTTACTCATACATACATTTCATTTGTTCAA
>CM054140.1:24360753-24363253 GCA_028751875.1 Rapana venosa
CGCGCCTGTGTGTGTATGTGTGTGTAGTGCGTGTGTGTGAGTGCGTGCGTGCGTGTGTGCGCGCGTGAGTGCGTGCTTGCGTGTGTGTGTGTGTGTATGTGTGTGTGTTTTGTGAGTGTGGTGTTTACGTACGTGCGTGTGTGTGTTTTGTGTGTGTTGTGTGTGTGTAAGTATGTGTATGTGTGTGTCTAGTGCGCGTGCGCGTGCGTGCGTGCGTGCGTGTATGTGTGTGTGTAGTGCGCGCGCGCATGCGTGCATGTGTGTGCGTGCGTGTGTAGTGCGTGTGTGTATGTGTGTGTTAGACGTGAAGGGTTTGTGAACGGACTAAAATGAATATTCTACACATGGTAGCTTTCTTTTCACAAGCGCTCGAAAGCGGGCGTTTCAGCAGTCTTTGAATACCGACGGCTTGCACTTTGAAAAAGCTAAAAGGCCTGTCGTGTATTTCGCTGATTCATGAGAAGAATAACAATATCGTTCTGATACACGTGATTGAAGAAGGAGCACTTTCTTTTCTGTTTTTTTTTTTAAATCCCCCCCCCCCGTCTGCTTGTTTCCCTGTCTGTCTGTCTGTCTGTTTTTCTGTCTGTCTGTCTTTCTGTCTGTCTGTATTTTCCCCCCTGTCTTTTTTGTTTGTTTCTTTGTCTTTCTTTTTAAAAAATTATTTTCTTCTGTCTGTGTTTGTTTGTTTCTTTCTGGTTCTTTCTTTGTACCCTTCTCTCTGTTTCTGTCTGTCTGTCTGTTTATCTTTGTCTGTCTGTCTGTGTCTGTCTGTCTGTGTGTGTCTGTCGTCTCTGTCTGTCTGTCTGTCTCTCCATCTGTCTATCTCTCTCTGTTTCTCTCTCTGTATCTCTGTCTCTCTGTTTCTGTCTGTCTGTCTGTGTCTGTCTCTCCATCTGTCTATCTCTCTCTGTGCCTCTCTCTGTTTCTCTCTCTGTATCTCTGTTTCTCTCTGTCTCTCTCTCTCACTGTTTCTGTCTGTCTGTCTGTCTGTCCACCCCCTCTCCTCGTCCTTCTTCTTTTTCTTTCCCCCTTCTTCTTCTTCTTCTTCTTCAAGTTTATAGAGACATCATAATTATGACAAGAACAGTCATTAGCATGCTTCTCTTAACCCCCTCTCCCCCGCCACCCCCCCCCCCCCCTTCTACCCCCCTCCTCCCCGCCACCACCATCCCCTCTATCCCCCCCTCCCATTTCCTATTGTCTTTCTCAAAATCTAAATAGTCCATTCCCTTCTTCCACCCTGCCGCCGACTCCCCCACACCCCCACCCAGCCCTCCCCCTTTTTCGTTTTTTTTTTCTCCCCCTCCCTCCCCCCTCTCCCCTATACCCCCTCCCCCCACCCCCTTTTCAGTTTGTTCTTTCCTTCCATCCCCCTCGCTCCCCGATAATCCATATCTAGAAATTTTTCTTTCTTTCTTTCTTTTAGTCCCCCACCCACCCCCAAATCACTTTTCTTCTTAAATCTAAAATAGACCCAAGGTGATGGAGAGGGAGTGTGAGGGGGCGGGGGGGGGGGGGGGGGTCGTGGGGGTGGGGGGGGGTTGGGGGGTGTTGACAGACTGGTGAATGAATGAAGTTTTTTTATATATTTACTTTTGGGTTTGTTGTTGTTTGTTTGTTTTGCTTTTGTTTTATTATCTCTAGCTCTCCTTGACATCGCAGACTTTCAGCTGATCTTCCAGCTTTAAGACATCTGCCCTTTGCCCTTGAGGCGTTCTTTTATCCGCACACAGGTGCGCGCGTGCGCGCGCGCGCGCGCCACACACACACACACACACACACACACACACACACACACACACACACGCACGCACGCACGCACGCACGCACGCACACACACAGCCTGGTGGTTAGAGTGATGTATTTGTGATCTGCTTACCCGGTTTCGATTCTCGTTCAAGAAGAGTTTAAACACGTTCCTATTTTCGGAAGAGTAGGCCATTGTGTGCCGGTGGGAACGGATGACAAAATTGACCAAACTGCATTCGCACGGGGACTGGATGACAAAAAAGCAAATGAGTGCTTATTCCATTATCCTCGAAATAAAAGATGAAAAAAAAAAAATATAACACACGCACACCTCTTAACGTGTGCATTCGCTTGCACAAGAAATGGCTTTCCGTTATGAATCACTGCGATGATGATTATTTAACAGTTTTATCATTATATCACCATCACTACCAGCTTCATAAAGAAGAAGAAGAAGACGAAGAAGAAGAAGAATAAGAGGAGGAGGAGGAGAGGAGGAGGAGGAAGAGAAGAAGAAGAAGAAGAAGAAGAAGATGAAGAAGAAGAAGAGGAGGAGGAGGAGGAAACAGCCTAAAGCTAATAGAGATTTTTTAATTTACTATTTATTTATATATATATATTTTTTCGAGGATAATGGAATAAGCGTTCGCACATGGGACGTCGGTTTACAGTCTCATCCGAAGGGGAGAGAGAGAGAGAGAGAGAGAGAGAGAGAGAGAGAGAGAGAGAGAGAGAGAGATGAGAGAGA
>CM054140.1:24373253-24391585 GCA_028751875.1 Rapana venosa
TCACACACACACACACACACACACACTGTCACGAAAATGACCCAATTGTGAAGCGCTGGTTAATGACCATGACATTGTGTGTGGTTGTGTGTGGTGTATGTGTGTGTGGGTGTCGTGTGTGTGTGTGTGTGTGTCTGTGAGTGGGTGTGTGTGTGAGTGTGACAAGTGTGTTAGGTGTGTTGTGTATGTTGTGTGTTGTGGTGTGATGTGTGTGTGAGTGGTTTTGTGAGTGTGACTGTGGGTGTGTGTGTGTTGTGTGTGTTGGATTTTTATACGGTCTGTTTCACCTTAAAAGTATTATTAAAGAAATAGTGTGTGTGTGTTGTGTGTGTAGTTTTGTGGTGTGGTTGTTGAGTGTGTGTTTTATTTGGATTTTACGAGCTGTTCACATAAAGTGATATTAGACGAAATGTGTGAGTCGTGTGTGTGTGTGTGTGTTGTGTTGTTGTGTGTGTGTGTGAGTGTGTGACTCAACAATCTTGAGAAACAATTTTCTGGTGTCAAATTAATTTTCTAAAATTTATTCTATTCTACAAACGAGCCATTGGTGCATAAAAATAATTGTCTAAAATTTTTTAAAAATTAATCTACAAACGAGAGTCCATTCACGTGTCCACATTTCTTTTGTTTTTTTTATCTGAGAGGTCTCTGTCCTCTCTCTGTGTCTCTCCTCTGTGTGTTCTCTCGGTTTGTGGTCTCTCTCTCTGTGTCGCTCTCCTGTCTCTCTCTTTCTCTCGCTCTCTACTCTCTCATCCTCCTCCCTCACTCCCACTCCTCATCTCTCTCCTACTCTCCCTCTCTCCATCTCTCCACTCCTCTCCTCTCTCCCCCCTCTCTCTCTCTCCTCTACACACTCCTTTCTCTCCAGGCTGTACGAAGTGTTTTAATAAAACGGAGGGATTTGAAACGGTGACGTCAGGGGTCAAGATTAAACAAGGTCGAAGACGTAAGATGGGTATCAACGGCTCTGAAGCCTTGTTTTTGTCTTGGCTGTCGTCTGCTGGTGGCCTGACGTCACTGCGAACGTCCGCGCGGTGATTCGGGGGCAGTGTTCACACTGACACGACGTTTGCAACGTTCAATGATTGGGAAGAAGGTAGCCCACCTCGTTACTAATAGTAGTGGCCGTTTCAATGCACATGCTCCACATAGAGGGAAAATGGGGGAAGGGGGGGGGGTGAGGGTACGGGAAATGGAATAATGAAGCAGAGAAGAGCAGAGAGAAAGATAGAGAGAAACAGAGAAGAGAGAGAGAGAGAGAGAGAAGAGAGAGAGAGCGAGAGAGAGAGCAGAGAAGAGAAGAGAGGGAGGAAGACCCCCCCCCCCCCCCGCAATGACAATGACAAAGACAAATTCCTTTTATTCGAGGAAAATAATAATCCACTCATTGCTTTTTTACATCCAGGCATCCCCCGCCGTAGTGATACATCTAAATAATACCCCAACACTTAACAGTCTCACATCAAAACATGGTAAAATACCCTTTCAACAGCACCCCCCACCCCCCCAACAACTCCCCCCCACCCCCCCCCTGCCCGAAAAGCAAACTACTAAAAGAGAAACCCCTCAAAACAATCCCCCCATGTACACCCCGCCCTCCCCCACCTTCCCCTCCCCCCGCCAAAAAAAACAACCCAAACAACCAACCCCAGAAAACCAAAACCAAACAAATGAAAGAAAAGAAAACCAAATCAACAAAAAGAAGAAAAAAGAGGAAAAAGAAAAACAACTAACAACTACAACAACAAAACCAAAAATAACAACCAAACTAAATAAGTCACAAAGATAAACATCTAACACATTCTCAAATGTACATATACTTGTTACACATAACAATAAGATATTGAAATACATGGCCACTCGTTAAGATTAAAGTGCAAGGACAAGTCCAATAGTATTGAAAAAATAAAAATATGAATCCTTCATCAGGATACTCCATAACTATAAACGCAAAACGATAAAAGGTAGAAAGAAAGACCAGACAGACAGAGACCGAGTGGTGTGTGTGTATTCAAAAGATAAAACCAAATTTTAATTCCCAAAACAGTACACGATCACCTCATCACTCAATTTTTAATTATACACGTTTCACATATATGTCATGATATGAAATAAACTCAAAACTCATATAATTCCCACAATAAAAAAAAACAAAGCAAAAGAGAATCTATACCTATCATTTCATTGAGGGAGAAAGTGAGTGAGTGAGTGAGTGTTGTGTGTGTGTGTGAGTGTGTGAGCTGTGTGTGTGGTGTGTGTTGAGTGAGTGAGTGAGTGAGTGTAATGTTTGTGTGTGTTGTGTGTGTGTGGGGTGTGTAGGTGTTGTATTGATTAGTATACAAACTAAATAATATAATACTCACAGCAGCACACATCAACAAACACCAAACCAACACTTTTTAATTATACTCATACAAAATTGGAAATGTCATGAAAATAAAAACAAAAGTGCAATACCCATACACTCACACAATACAAGAGGGAAACCTCAATAAAGTCATAAAAAGAACATTCTAAACATTGTAAAGTAATAGAGACAAATTTTTTCCCGGATAATGAATAAGTACTCATGGCTTTTTACATCCAGTCCCCGCCCGTAGGGTCACGCTTGCTTATAACAATGAACTCGTATTCATACATTCAAACAGTAGAAGCAAAAGAAAAACTTTTCTCAAAAAAAGAAAAAGAGAGAAAAAAAGGAAACAAACAACCCCACACTTACAAGACAACAAAATTAAACCCCAGATCCCCCCCCCCTCACACTCTCCCCCCCCAAAAAAAAAAAAAAAAAAAAAAAAAGAGAACCATCCCAACCAACCAAACAACAGAAAAACAAGAATACAACAACCAAACAAATAGGGAAAAAAAAAGAAAAAAACCCTAAAAAAACAAACAAAACAACCAACAAACACCGTACCAACACCCCCCCCCCCCACACACATACACCAAAACAAAACCAAACAAACAACAAAAAACCCCCAATCAAATCAACAACCAACAAAACAACTACAGTGCAATTAAGCAACAGCAATAACAAAACAACAGAGGAGAGAGAGAGGAGAGAGAAGAGAGAGAGCGAAACCATAAGATCATAAACTTGAACCCTTCATATTGCAGAATTAGTACACATAGGAGTTACACACTTAATAATCAGATATTGACATAGGACAATTAACTGGAGCACAATACAGTCAACAAGCCCAAAATAATATGAAAAATAGAAGTATGAAAAAGCCTTTATTGAGAAGACACAACAACTATAGAAGAAGAGAGACACTGACCAATGACCACATTCTTTTATTTCGAGGATAATGAATAAGCACATAAGTGCTTTTTTACATCCATCCCCCGCCCGTTTAGGGATACATCTTTAAATAATAATAACCCAATACTATACAGTTTCAAACAATAAAAACAAGGGGATTAACCCTTTTCAACAAAACTCCCCCCCCAACACAAACCACCCCCCCCCCCCCCCCAGAAGCAAGCAAATAACAGAAAACCCTAAAATAACCCACCCCCACCCCCCAAAAAACCCTAACCACCACAAACAAACAAAAGAGAAGAAAACCAAAACTAAAAATCAACCGAAGAAGATAAAAAAGCGACACAAAAACCAGACAAACAACAACAGACCAGAACAACACAGAGCCAAGAAAATAACACAAACCAAACTTTATAAGTCATAAAAGATAAACATCTACACAAGGTCAATGTACATATACTATTAGTTTACACATTAACCTATAACAGATAATGAAATAGGGCACTCATTAAAGACTTATGTACATAGCAATCAATATAGATAATGAATAGTAATAAAATATAATCCTTCATCAGGATATCACTATAACTATAAGCGAGACTAAAAAAGGAGAGGAAAGCCGACTAAGAGACAGAGAGAGTGTGTGTGTTTATTGTCAGAGATACTATCCAATTATAATTCCAAACAGATATGCGACCCATCAACACATCATTTTAGATTCTATATTCGTTTCAATTAACACTCACTATCTCACTCACTCATCCTTTGGATCGGTGACACCGATGGTTACCCCGCACGGACGCTGACAATTGGACCGCCAAATGGTTCTGTCCTGGCTGTTTCCAGGAGTTTTGGTACATGAGAAGAGAGAACGAGAGAAGATGAAGAGAGAAGAGAGAGAGAAGAGAGAGAGATAAAGAGAGAGAGAGAGAGAGAGAGAGAGAGAGAGAGAGAAGAGAGAGTAGCGAGAGAGAGGAATGTATTTCATAGCAGACATATGTTTCTAATCGAAAAAAATCCCGAATTCTGAGGTAGAGAAATGTACTCTTTGGATTAATAGAGCGCAACACTACTCAAAGTTAACGCAACACAGAGCTTAGCTGAACGCAGTTTAGAAATGAATTCCGTGAATAAAGCACAGTGCATCACCTCTACTCAAAACGTATCCTAGTCAGCAAGTACAGCACAGCTAAACACACCCCAACAATTGAATTATGTGGAATAAAGTACAGGCAACTCATCTACTCAAACGTATAATAACGCAACACACACAGCTGAACATAGCCCAAAAATGAAATTATGTGGAATAAACACATGCACTCTTCTACCAAACGTACCGCAACACACACAGCTGAACACTAGCCCCAAAATGAATTATGTGGAATAAAGCACAGCGCATCTCACTACTCAGCCCGTAACGTAATACAGCACAGCTGAACACATGCCCAGAAATGAATTCATGTGGAATAAATACATGCAACTCTACTCAAATGTACCGCATCACATCCAGCTGAACAAGCCCAAAAATGAATTATGTGGAGAATAAAGCACAGTGCAACCTTCTACGCTAACGTAACGCAACACAGCACATCTGAACACAGCCCAGACAAATGAATTTATGTTGAATAAAAGCACACCATCTTCTACCCACTACTCAACGGAACTTAAATACAGCCCAGCTGAACACAGCCCAGATATGAATATGTGGAATAAATTACAGTGCAACTCAACATCAATGTACCGCAACACAAGTGCAGCTAAACATAGCCCACAAATGAATTAAGTGGGAATAAAGGAACAGTGCAACTCTTCTCAATGTACCGCAAACACAGTACAGCTGGAACATAGCCCCAAATGAATTAATGTGAATAAAGCACAGTGCAACTCTTCTACTCAACCGTAAACGCAACACAGAGTACAGCTGATCATAGCCCAATAAATGAAAGTTATGTGGAATAAAAGCACAGCGCCTCTCCACTACTCAACGAACGTAATACAGCACAGCGAACATATCCCACAAATGAATAGTTGGAATAAAGCACATCAACTCTTCTACTCCAAACGTAAACCAACACAGCACAGCTGAACACACAGAAATGAATTCTGAGGAATAAAGCAGACAGCGCATCTCCACTACGCAACCGGTTTTAACGTAATACAGCGCTGCTGAACACAAGCCCAGAAATGAATTATGTGGAATAAAGTACAGTGCAACTCAACTCAACGTAACGTAATACATCCACAGCTGAACACAGCCCAAATGAATTATGTGGAATAAATTAACAGTGGCAACTCTACTCAACGTAACGCACACAGCACAAATGAAAAATAATCCTAGAAATGAGATTATTAGACTAAAGTACAAGTGCAACTCTACTCAATGTAACGCAAAACAGCACAACCGAACACAGCCCAGAAATGAATAAGTGGAATAAAGTACGTACCCACTCCATGGAGACCTCAAACATAAGGCACAATACAACCCCGTATAGCACAGAAATTATTTATGTGGAATAAAGCACAGTGCCCACTCCTGTAACTCAAACGTACGGCAATACAGCACAGTACAGTGAGCTGAACATAGCCCACAATGAATTATGTGGAAAAACAACACAGCGCAACCCACTACTCAAAAACTAAGGCAATACATTAACAGGATCAACCCAGCCCGAGAAATGAATAATGTGGAATAAAGCACAGTGCAAACTCCTGTACTCAAACAGTACAGCACCGCTAACTTGTAGCCCAGAAAAGGAATTATGTGGAATAAAGCACAGTTGACTGCCACTCCAGTACCAACAACATAACAGCATCGAGCTGAACGTAGCCCAGAGACTGCATAATGTGGAATAAAGCACAGTGCAACTCCTGTACTCAAACGTAACGCAATACAGCAAAAGCTGAAACACAGCTGAAAAGCCCTAAATGAATACTAGCGCAACCTCCCTTGTACTCAAACAGTACAGCCACAGCTGAACACAGACCTAGCAGAACTAGCCCACAAACAGGAGGTTAGGATGAAAGGGGGATGGTTGCTTGTTCCTAGTGGAACTGTTGAAGAGAGGGCGGTGGTAAAATCCAATCATTGCATACTTCTATGCTTTGTGCCAGTTAATGAGATGCTAACAACGCAAGTGCAGCGCAGTGCAGTGCAGTACAGCACAGACAACACGGCATAGGAGGTGGCATAGTGCGTTTTACGTAAGTAGTGTAGATTGGGGTCGTTTACACAGATACACACGTAGCGATTGCATCATAGAGCATGCAACCACACGACACGACACGACACGCACAGTACCACACACATCAACCACAACACATCGCATTGCATTTTCCGCTCATTTGCATCACATCAGCACCACTCGCACACCACATCACATCACCCCATACCACACTGCATGACGTACATGACGCTGTACACTCTGCTGTGCTGTACTGAATACACACTACACTACACCACAGAACACTACACTGCACTACACTAAACTACAGATACTCTACACTACACTACACAACACTACAACTACACTACAATACACTACACAACACTACACTACACGATCACTACACTACGCTACACACACTACCACTACACTACACTTCACTACACTACACTGCACTGCACTACACCTACACTATACGTGCACAACACTACACTACACTACACAACACTACACTAAACTACACTACACTACACTACACGACACTACACTACACTTCACTATCACTACACTGACTGCACTACACTGCCCTATAACTGCACAACACACATACACTACAACAACACTAACACCGACACTACACTACACTACACTACAACTGCACTACACTCTCTTCTTGATTTTTCTGACATTGTTTCCACATACCCTGAAATGGTAGAATCAACCCAACCTTACACTCAACACACACACACACACACACTCTCACACATACACACACACACTCGCGCGCGCATTGCACGCACACACACAAAACGACAACGCACATACTCTCACCTACAAAATACACACACACACACACACACAAATAAACACACAACACACACACCACACACCAACACACACACACACACACACACACACATCACACCCTCTCTCTCTCTCACTCTTCAACAACCCACCCACTCACACACACACACGTCACCATTACGCACACATCACACACACACAACACACACACACACACACTACAACACACACACAAACCCTCTTCTCTTCGTCACACACAACACACAACACACAATAACAACACACACCACATCACACAAAATACACAAATAAACACAGCACACACGACACAAGCACACAACCACAATCACACACACAACACACTCACAAGCACACACACACACACCACACCAACACCCACACACATCCACACAGAGTAACCTCTTGATATGCACATGGTCACAGCTCGCACCCGTACCCTTACATCGATCACCTTCAGTTTATTCAGTTTTGGGCCATGTGTTGATGCGAGAGAAGAGAGAGAGAGAGAGAGAAGAGAGAGACAAGAGAGACGAGAGAGAAGACGAGAGAGAGAGACACAGACAGACAGCACAGACAGAACAACAAGAGCGAGCGAGAGAGAGATGAGAGAGAGAAGAGAGAGAGATGAGAGCAAGAGAGACGAGAGAAGAAGAGATATAACGGATAACAACAACACAAATTTTGGTTATCTATTTGATCTCTCTCATCGCTCTCTGTCTCTGTCTCTGGAGAGATAGAGCTGAGAGAGAGAGTAGAGAGAGAGAGAGAGAGAGAGAGAGAGAAAATTGAATGATTTTATTTACAATTTACAGAAAAAACATAATAAGTACATATACTTTTTTCATCGAAGAGAGACGTGGTTATTTCTAGGATTACCAACATAATACAATATATATAATACGATATCTTTTTTTTTCATCTGATAGAAAGAAGAGATAAATTTATTTTCAGATACGAGATACATTAAGATATGTACATATTTTATTTCATCAGCGAGAAAGAGAGATGGGGGGTGGGGTGGGGTGGGGAGTGGGGTTGAGAGCATATCAATGTAAGCGCTCTATTTTTGTTTTTTTTTTCAAGGAGGATACTGATAAACATAACATTACTTTTTCATCAAAAAAGAGACGGCCTGACGAGAGAGATAGACCATAGAGAAAGAGAAGAGAGAGAGAGAAAAGAGGAGTAGTAGTGATAAGAAGGGAAGGAAAGAGAGCGAGAGAGCGAGCGAGAGAAGATAGAAGAGCGAGAGAGTGAGTGGATATGAGAGGAGAGAGAGGAGAGAAGAGAGGTGTGGGGGAGAGAGAGTAGAAGAGAAGAAGAGGAAATAGAATAGAAGAGAGAGCTAGAGTAGGAGAGGATAGAGAGAGAGAGGGAGAGAAAATGTGACGTGTCAATGTATTATTTTTTCTTTTTTTTCTTCTTTCGAAAAGCAACAGATAAATCTTGGTTTGCCATAACTTTTTTATTCATCACACAGAGAGAGAAGAGAGAGGAGAGAGGAAGGAGGAAGGAGAAAGAGAGATGTAGGAGAGAGAGAGACAGAGTGTATGTTGTGTGTGTGGGATGTGTGAGTGGTGTGTTGGTGGTGTCAATGAATGATTATTTTCTGTTCAAAAGCTACAGGATAAAAAATATATGGTATTTTTTTTATAAATATATCAGTGAGAGAGAGGCGAGAGAGAGAGGGAAGGAGGAGGGACGGAAGACATGAAGAGAGGAAGAGAGAGAAGAGAAGAGAGATTGAAGAGAAGAGAGTGGAGAGAAGAGACGAGAAGGAGAGAACAAGAGAGAGAGAAGAGACAAGAGGAGAAGAGAAGAAGAGAGGTGGGTAGAGAGAGAGTAGGGAGAGAGAGAGGAGAGAGTAAGAGGGGGAGAGAGATAGGGAGGAGAAAAGAGAGAAGACAGAGAGAGTAGGAGAGAGAGAAGAGACGAGAAGGGGAGAGAGAAGAGAGGAGAGAAATATAGGAGAAGAGAGAAGAAGAGAGAGGGAGATGAGAGAGAAGCAGAGAGAGAGAGAGAGAGAGAAAGAGAAAAGAGCGAGAGAGAGAGAGAAGAGAGAGAGAGTAGGAGTAGAGAGAGAGGGGGAGAGAAGGTAGAGAGAGAGAGAAAGAGAGATAGAGAGAGGGAGAGAGGAGTGTAGGAAAGAGATGGGCAGAGGGAGGAGAAGAGGGGGGAGGAGGCGGAGGGGGAGATGATGCGGGCAGCGGAGATTAGAGGAGCGGGGAGCAGAGAAGGGGACGCGCGCTCTGCGCTGCTCGTCTCTCTCTCGTCGCTCCGCGCTCCGCCGCTCTCCGACTGAGCTGGGCGACCAGATTATAGGAAACGGGTTAACATCTGCACACGGGGCGGGTCCGATTGTGGGTTGGTGCGGGGGGTGGTTGTTCTTGGGTGAGTGGGTGGTGGTGTGGGGTTGGGTGTGGGGTTGTTTGGGGGGGGCGCTTGTGATGGGTGTGTAGGTTTTTGAGGTGTCGTTTTTTTGGTGTGGGTTTCTGAGTTCGTGTGGGGGTGGTTGTTTGCTGGTGGGGTGTGGTGGTGTGGCGGGCGGGGGGTGGGGGCTGGGGGGGGGGTGGGGCGGGGGGGCTGGGTGGGGTGGTTGTTGGTGTTTGTGTGATGGTGGGGAGGGGGGGGGGGGGGGCGGGGGTGTGGGGGGGGAGGGGGAGGGGGGGGTTTTGGGGGTGGGGGGGGCGAGAGGGGTGGCGCGCTTGGAGGATGATAAAATGCATTCCTATGAAGTCTGATTGTTTAATTTGTATTTTGTATTTATAACAGAAAACAAATAATCAATAACAAACCACATAAACAACACAATTTAAAAAAAATCCAAAACCAACACGCCGGTAAATTAGCAGCCAGACTAACTCTGTTTTCGCTTTAGACCTTTACATACAACAGTGGGCTGGATGTGGAGGTGAGGCGTGAGCCGGGTGTGAGGTGTGGGGGTGGGGATGAGGTTATGGGGGGCTAGAGAAAACTGGGTTTTGGGGAAACCAACCAGCTTCTCTCCTCTATACAATTATTAATATGTTGTTTCTCTTTCTCTTCCTTTCTTTTTCCTACGCTTTTCGTTCTTTTCTTATTGTTTTTTTTGTTTTTCTTTTCCTTTGTTTGTTGTATTGTTTCTGTCTGTCAGTCTTCTCTCTTCTCTCCTCTCTGTGTCTATCTTTCTTCTTTATTCCTTTTCTTTCATGTTTTCTTTTCTTTTCTTTTTCTTTAATTTTCTTCAATTTTCCTTTTCTTTCTTTCTTTCTTTTTTTTCTTAGCTTTCTCTTTTTCTTATCTTTAGCTTTCTTTCTTGCCTTTCTTCCTTTCCTTCTTTCTTTATTTGCTTGTTTCTTTCTTTGTTTCTTTTCTTTCTTTTCATTCTAACACCTATTTTTTTTTTCTTTCGCATGATCTTATTTCTCGGTTCTTTATTCCTCCGATTCCCTCCTCTGACTGCTGTCTGTCATTTCTTTCTTTTTTTTTTTTTTTTTTTTCCTTCTTATCTTTCTTTCTTTCCTTTTTCCTTTCATTTTTCTTTCCTCCCTTTCTTTCTTTTTCCTTTCCCTTTCTTTCCTTCTTTTCTCTTTCCATTCCTTGGTTCTTCTACTTATCTTTTTTCTTTCTTTTCTTTTCTCTTTCCTTCTTTCATTTCTTTCTTTCCTTCTTTCTTTTATGTTCTTTTCCTTCTTTCCGTTTTTTCCCTCTTTCAGTCCTTCTTTCTTTCTTGTTCCTCTTTTCTTTCCTTCTTTCTTCTTTTCTTTTTTTTTCTTTCTTTCTTCTACTATCTTTCGTTTTCGCTCTTTCTTTCCTTTTCATTCTGCTGCTTTCCTTATTCTCTTCGTTTCTGTTTTTTTTTTTCTCTTCTTTCCCCTTTCTTATCCTCCCTCCTTTTTCCTTTTCTTTTTTTTCTTTTCTTTCAGTACTTGCCCTTTCTTTCTGTCTGTCTTCTGTCTGTCTTTCTGGTCTGTCTGTCTACAACAGTCTGTCTCTCCTATCTATTCTATCAAATCTATCTATCTATCTATCCAATCTATCTATCTCTCTATCTATCTATCTATCTCCTTCTATCTTTCCTTCATTCTTTCTGGCCCGCTGTCTGTCTGTCTGTGTGTCTGTGGTCTTTCTGTCTTTCTTTCTTTTCAATCATTGGTTGCTGTACCTTTGCTTTCTTCCTTCTTTCTTTTCTTCTCTGTCTGTTTTTTGTGATTTTCTTAACTGGGTCGTCCTGTCAGTGTCACTGTCTGTCCTGTCTGTCCCTTTCTTTCTTTCTTTCTTTCTCTTTCGTTCTTATTCTTTCCTTTCTTTTTCTTTCATTTCTTTCTCTTTCTTTCTTTCTTTCTTTCTTATCTCTTCTTTCTGTTCTTATCTATCTACTGAGTCTTCATACTAACTGGTCATTTCGTCTACGTCTTCTTTATCTTTTCGATTAATTGATTAATTAATTTTAACTATTCTTTTCGTTTCTCTTCCCTTTTATGTTTCCTCTTTCCTCCTATTCATCTTACCCTTCAAACAGTCCTTCCACGTCCTCCCCACCCGCCCCCTCCCCCCTCGCTCCCTCCCCCCCTCCCTCTCCCCCCCCCCCGTCCCCCCCCCTCCCCCACCCCCCATCCCCGTCCCCCCCCCCCACTCCCTCCCCCCCCCCCGCCCCCCCCCCCCCCCACCCCCTCCACCCTCCCCACTCCCCCCCAGCTCCCGACCCACCCCCCCCCCCCTTCCCCCACCCTCCCCTCTCTTCATCTCCGCTCATTTTTTTTTTTTTTATAAACTCATCTTTTCTTTCATCCTTTCTTTTCTTTCTCTGTCTTTCCTTCCACTCTCACGTCTATTTTCTCTCTCTTGCCTCTCGGCTATTAGGCATTGATTGTTATTTTGGGTTGTTTCCCTCTGGGTATGCGCGTGTCATGGTGACCTTTTTATATATTTAGCCAAACAATTCTCTTCACGGACTCCGCCCTTTTTCCTCCCCCGCCGGCGGCCGCCCCGCCCCCCCCCTCCCCTCCCCCCCCCCCATCTCATCCTCCCCCCCCCCCCATAATCCCCCCCTCCCCCCCCCCCCCCCCCCCCCTCTCCTATAGTTTGGCGGTCAAGCGAGGCTGAGAGAGAGAGAGAGAGAGAGAGGAGAGAGTAGAAGTGAGAAGGAGAAGAGAAGAAGAGAGATCAGAGAGGAAGAGAGAGAGAGGGAGAATGAGAGAGAGAGAGAGAGCACCTGTCCAGCTTTGTTTAGTCTGGCTTTCCAGCAGTACCGCCTGTTGCTTTCCCACACACCGTGACTTCGACTTGACTTGACTTGAAACTTGACTTGACTTCTTCCCTTACTGCCAAGAGTCGTTAGGGCTTTGTACCGAAGTTTTCAGTAATATTTATATATTTTATGGTATGTATTTATTTATTAAATGTATTAAATTATTTTTTAAAATTTTAAAATGACAAAAAAATTGTATACCACTTTAAAAAGTCACACACGAGCATAATTCTCGCTGTGAAAATCGGCTGCTCTCCCACCCTCCTCCTACTCCCCCCCCGGAGAGCGACGCGTCGGCACCAACAAAGCAGCGCCTACCTGATTTATTTTTTTTTTGGTCCTGCAACTGTTTCTGCGTGTCTCTGCTTCTAGCACCCTAATCAAGAGGCTCATTTTTTTCTCTCTACAGAATTTTGCCCAAGGAGGACATCTCCATTGTTGCCGTTTTATATTACTTTTAAATATCATACCGTGGCGCTAAATAATTTTGTGTAACACAACTTAGACATCCCCGAAAGACAAGCGCTTCAACCCACCACTCATTGTCTAATGATAGGGGAAAAGTTTCGGGACACCAAACGGGATCGAACCACATCATCAGCAATACTTCCGACCCGGACTTTCCGCTTCTTCCTAGGCTAGGAGCATTACATACTCTCTAGAAGGACCAACCGATCCACTAGATCCCATAATGACGGTCGTACGAGCATGTTGAATTTTGTGGAGCCTAGTATTCCTTTTTTTTTTTTTTCTGTTTTATAGAAGATAAGTAGGGGAGCATGCTTAAGGTATGTTTCGTGTCATCTATACCACTGGCTCAAAAGCTGGCTCATTCTTCTTCGGTAAAGGTCGATGGGGTTTTAAAAAAAACGGTGTGTGTGTGTGTAGTGTGTGTGGTGTGTGTGTGTGTGTGTGTGTTGTGAGAGAGAAGATGAGAGAGAGAGATAAAGAGAGAAGAGACAACACCAGAAGACAGACAGACAGACAGACAGACAAGACAGACAACAACAGACAGAGAGATACCAAGACAGAGAGAGAAGACACAGAGAGGCAGTTACAGACACAGACAGACAGACAAATAGACCCTCAGACACGACACAATACGAAACCACAGCCAGACAGAAAGTGTACCTGACTGACTTGACTTGACTTACTGACTGACTGACACAGACACAGACAAGACCAGCACCTCGCTTAAATAATATACGGTGGCTTTGAAACTTACCCACTTAGCACTGATGTTGTAGTCTGTCAACTGGAGGAGGAGGCGAGGTGGGGGGTGTGGGGGGGGGGGGGGGGGGGGGGGGGGGTTGTGGGGTGTGGGGGGGGGTGATGTATTTATGAAACAAGAGGATCCGGTTAAGGAGTACGTAGGGATGATGAGGCGTCAATTAGGAGTAGTTGGTGGATGAAAAAGAGGAGGGAGAGAAAGAGATGGGAAGGGGTGGGGGGTGGGGGTTGGGGGGATTGTAGGGGGGGGGCGAGGAGAGAGTAAAACTAGCAGTTCGTTAGCCCCCCATAGCAGTGACGTGGCAGCACTGACTATACATGTGCACTTCCCCCCCACCCCACCCCCACCCTCCACCTCCCCCTCCCTCTCCAGCAATTCTGTTTTCCATTGTGGTGTGGTGTGGTGTGTGTGTGTGGTGTGTGTGTTGTTGTGCGTGTGTGATTCGTGTGTGGTGCGTGCGGTGCGTGCCTACGTCGCGCGGCATATTTAGATTCTGTTTCATGATGTTTAAAAGGGGCAAAACAGTTCATCCTGTAAATGATTGAGTGCAACGCGTCGATTTGTTCGGATTTTTTCAAGCAGTTCAGCGCTATATAAATTCTATATATTATTATTATTATTATACTAAGTCGCTCCCACCCCCTTCCCCGCTTTCTCCCTCCCTCTCTGTCTCTCTTCTCTCTCTTCTCTGGTCACCTCCCGCTACCCTCACTTCCCCTCACCCCCCCTCCCCCCTGCATAACTTTTCCATCCTCTCTAACAACTTCCCATCTCCTTCTCTCTTTCCCCCGCCCCTCCCTCCTCCTTCCTCCCTGCTCCCTCTCGAGTCCGCCCCCCCCCCCCCTCCACCCCTCTCCTGCTTGTAGAAACGACCTCAGCGCTCATTTTTTAGGCCAACCCTGCCTACCAGCGGGGACTTTATATAAGCGTTGCACGTCGCAGGTGCACGTCTACCTAACCTACCCCCCACCCTCTCCCCCTCCTTATTGCGAGATTTTTCAACGCCCCCCCCCCCTCCCCCCACGGCTCCTGTTGCGGCACTTCACTCTCTCTTCTCTGTCCTGGTTCTCTGCATACACACAGGACAGGGATGTAATCAGAACATAAGTGCTTATTTTCCAGTATCTTCGATCAAAAAGGAGAAAAAAGAAAGAAAAAACCGCTTTCTCATCTCTCTATCTCTGTCATCATCCTCCTCGCGTTCCGCTTTCGGAAGAGTAGCCGGTAGGGAACGGATGACAACCATTTACAAAACTGCATACACACGGGGACTTGGGATGTCAAAAAAAAAAAAAAAAAAAGCACGAAAGTGCTTAATATCATTATCCTCAAAATAAAAGAATATCATAATTCGAATCTTTCTGCTCTCGTAGTAGTTCTGGTGTGTGGTAGGGTAAGTGTAGTTAGTTGTACTCCAAGTAGTAGAAAAACAGCAGCAGCAGCAGAGAAATAATGCAAGCCAGAACAAAAAATGCGATTGAGGAACAGCAAAACAGAGGCGAACATTATGAAAAATAGTACTGTGCGCGATGAGATTAGAATGAAGAGATAATGGAAGTGTAGTGAGATGAAGAAGAGGAGGATGATTTCAGGAGAAACCTCATTTGGAGGCGTGTTAGCGCTGATTCCAGCACCCGTGCCCTCTCTCCATCCCTGCCTTAGTTCCTGCAATCCAGTCATTTGGAGTGCTGATATTCTTTCCTGATATCCTTGTTCTGTTGTAGTTTTTCTTGTTCTTCCTGTGGTTGTTGTTTTTGTTATTGTGTTGTATTCTTCTTCTTTCCCTTCTCTCCTCCTCCTCCTCGCCCCTCCTCCTCCTCCTCATACGCCCCTCCTTCCTCCTCCCTCTCAACACAACATCATCTTTTCTTCTTCTTCCTCCCCTCCTTCCATCATCATCAGCAGCATCATCATCATCAACATCAACATCATCATCATCGGTCGTCGGCGTCGTCGTCGTCATCATCATCATTCTTCTTCTTTTCCTCCTCCCATCCTTCATAATAAGTAATAATAATCATCATCATCATCATCATCCAATCGATCACCCGCCACCACCTACACAACCACCCACCACCATCATCATCATCACATCATCATCATCATCATCAGCATCAACAGCATCACGACCACGAACGACACGACCACCACCACCACCAGCCACCACCACCACCACCACCAATCATCACATCACGACCACCAACACCATCAACATCATCACTACCACCACACCCACCACCATCACCCACCACCATCATCATCATCATTCATCTTCATCATCATCAACATCACTTCTTCTTCTTCTTCTTCTCTTCTTCTTCTTTCTTCTTCTTCTTTCCTTAACATCCCCTACCTACTTTTTAGGTAGCTTTAGTTGAGGAAAATAATCATCCAAGAATTAAGGAAGAGAACCTGACACTGCACACACACACACACACACACACACAACACACTGTCACACACACACACACACACCCTGTCTCCACACACACACACACACATACACACACACACACAAACACACACACACTACACTGACACACACCCACACACACACACACACACACACACACACACACACACACACACACACACACACACACACACAACACACACACCCACACACACACACACACACTGTCACACACACCACACACACACAGCACATCTCACACACACACACACACACACACACTGTCACGAAAATGACCCAATTGTGAAGCGCTGGTTAATGACCATGACATTGTGTGTGGTTGTGTGTGGTGTATGTGTGTGTGGGTGTCGTGTGTGTGTGTGTGTGTGTCTGTGAGTGGGTGTGTGTGTGAGTGTGACAAGTGTGTTAGGTGTGTTGTGTATGTTGTGTGTTGTGGTGTGATGTGTGTGTGAGTGGTTTTGTGAGTGTGACTGTGGGTGTGTGTGTGTTGTGTGTGTTGGATTTTTATACGGTCTGTTTCACCTTAAAAGTATTATTAAAGAAATAGTGTGTGTGTGTTGTGTGTGTAGTTTTGTGGTGTGGTTGTTGAGTGTGTGTTTTATTTGGATTTTACGAGCTGTTCACATAAAGTGATATTAGACGAAATGTGTGAGTCGTGTGTGTGTGTGTGTGTTGTGTTGTTGTGTGTGTGTGTGAGTGTGTGACTCAACAATCTTGAGAAACAATTTTCTGGTGTCAAATTAATTTTCTAAAATTTATTCTATTCTACAAACGAGCCATTGGTGCATAAAAATAATTGTCTAAAATTTTTTAAAAATTAATCTACAAACGAGAGTCCATTTTAAGGGCTGCTTAAAACCTTTGCTGGGGCAAAAAAACGGGGCTCTGCCTAAGCTATCCCGCCCCTTTTTATGGCATTGGATCTTTTTTTAAAAAAATCCTTGGGTTTGGGAGAAACAAAGATTGCTTAACATGCTAAGAAAAGTCGAATTGCAGTCTTGTGGGAAATCGAAAAAAAACTATACCACCCGAAGTACTTTTCCCTTGTATGGGAATGTAAATAATGTAGGGTTTGGAGAACAAACAAACCAGGCACTTGCACAAACCCCGAAATGGGGCCCCTGGTGCAACGTTCGTCAAGCGTGCCCCTACGACCCCCCGGGGGGGGTTATGGGGGAAAGATGTAGATAAAAATTGGGGGTAATGTAAATATAGAAAGGGCACAAAAAACTCTCCCGCAATTCGTAAGGGAAGAGTCAGTTTTCAAAAAAGAACTGGGTTTTATGCCACCTCGCAAAAATCGCATCCCAAAAGCCCGACTAGGGCGTGGACACAGACAGGCTTTGGGCCACACTTTGTTGGCTAAAATTTCAGGCAGGTTAGGCGGACGAGGCCAAACAGGTTAGGTCTTTTTTTAAACTCATTTCCAACAAACGTGTAAAGAAAAACAAAAAACCCCCCTGGAAGAATAGTATTTTTTTTAATTTTCCCCAAATTCTTTTTTTTTTTTTGTTATTATTTTTTTTTTTTTTAATTAGGAGGGTGGAAAAGTAGTTTGGGGAAAATTTTTTTGGGTGGTTTGGGTTTTGATTTTTGTTTTATTTTGGGGGCGGTGGAAAAGGCATGTATGTTATTTTTGTTTGTTCTTGTATTGTATTTTGTATTGTTATTCTATTATGATGATTTGATATTGTATTTAAAAATTTAAAGGGAACTGTTTTTAATTTTGTTTTTTTTCTGGGAAAAAAGTTTTTTGATTTTATTTATTGTATTTTAAGTTTGGATTGTATATGATTTGGGGGGGTTTTTTTGATTTTATGTTTTTGTTTTTCATTTGTTTTTAATTAATTATGTTTCATTTAATTATATTTTATTATTTTATTGTATTATATGCTTGCATTTTGTATTTCCCCTATTTACTGTTTTGTATTGTATGGGTTTTTATTGTATACGTGTAATTGTTTGCAGGCGTTTTAAGTATTTATTGTATTGTATTGCATTAATTTCCCTTTCAATCACACAATTTCTTTGCGTGAAATTGCGTTTTTATTTCCCCAGGGTAGAGCACACGCCCAAAAAAGAACACGCCACCTTTTTTATATAAATAAAATCTTTTTATTTCACAAACATCCCCCCCCCCCTATCCCTTTTACTTTTCCCTCCCGGGTGTTTGGGTTTCCCCT
>CM054140.1:24392085-24402085 GCA_028751875.1 Rapana venosa
TAGTGTTTCCCCTGTCTCGCCCCACGATCCTGGAAGATCAGATGCCGATCCTGGAGACTGCAGGAGTCATTATTGTAAGGAATCGGCAGGCCTAAAGTGTCGTTTGGAAGCAGAAGGCAGGGGTAGATAAACACGGCGATTCACGCTTGCATAAATCACCCGGTGGCCCTATAGCCTACGCCGTCGCCAAACCGAGGCTGCCTCACACTGTAAAGGAGTAGAGAGACAGACAGAGAGAGAGAGAAAAGCTCGTGCAGCTCTGTCGTTGGCACGCGCGTGCGGTTGTGTGCGTGTGCGCGCGTGCCTCCCTCTCCCCCGACCAGACCAGCGTGGTAGAATCGGAGGAGGAAGAGAAGGAGGAGGAGGACAGTCGGGAGGGTTGCAGCTCTTAAGTATGGTGTCCAATTCGCAGCAAAAAAAAGAAGTAATAATACAAAAAACGAGGTGTAAGTGGTATGTCAGAATTGAGGAGTTGTTGTGGATGGGGTGGGGTGGAGTTAGGTTGCATTCTTTTTTTTTTTAGAAGAATGCTGGGGATGGTTTCGTTAGTAGGTGTAGAGGTGGTCAGGTAAATAAGTTTTTGATATCTTCAGTCAGTACTGTACAGTTCTGATATAGTAAAACTGATGATAATGATGAGGAGAAGGAGGAGGAGAAAAAGTAGAAGAAGAATTGTATGATTTTTGTTTTAGAGCGCTGAATCTTGTACAATAAACAAATCAAAACACATCATAATGATATATGGATTGGAATCATTTTGTGTGACTTTCGTCTTGTTAAGCTTTGAATTGGACAAAGAAGACTTTCAACAACAACAAAAAGTAGAGATAGCAGTAAAAAGGAGAGAGAGAGACAATGACAATGACAATGACAATAGTTTATTGTAATAAGCAGGATGCCCATTTACAAGGGGACAGCGGGAAAGGGACTGGAGAGAGAGAGAGAGAGAGAGAGAGAGAGAGAGAAGAGAGAGAGAGAGAGAGAGAGAGAGAGTGTGTGTGTGTTTGTGTGTGTGTGTGTGTGTGTGTGTGTGTTGTGTGTGTGTGTGTGTGTGTGTGTGTGTGTGTGTGTGTTGAGAGGGTAGAGGACTCGAGATAGATTCTGTGGAGGATCAGGCTGGTGTTGCTGCTGACCCATCCTGTGACACTGAAAAACCTGTTGTATGAAGAGGCACGCACTATGTAAAATCTTTCACTCTTTTTCTTTTGTTTAGGGGATAATGGAATAAAGCACTCGTGTGCTTTTTTTTGTTTGTTTACCTCCAGTCTCCATTGAGTATGCACTTTTTGTCAATTTTGTCACGAATCTGTTCCTACCGGCACTCAATGACCTACTCTTCCGAAAAGCGGAACAGGTTTTAACGTGTGCGCAAGACGTTCTGCGTTGCATTCGCAGCACGCGGGACCTCGGTTTATCAGATGTGCAAACGTTGCAGCACTAGTGAGGTTTGGACACAGAAGCTTACTGTAGCATACGCTGCATGATCAGATCAAGAATGAGGTGATCAGAGACATGGTCGGACTAACACCAATTCTCCACCATATCGAACAACAAAGGATCAGGTGGTTTGGTCACCTCACTAGAATGCCGCCCAACCAACCAGCCCTACGGGCATACACCACCAAACACAATGGCTGGAAAGCCAGAGGTAGACCAAGGAGACGATGGAGCGACTCCGTGGCTGACACCCTGCGAGCCCATGACCTGTCACTACATCAAGCCTCCCGCCTTGCTGTTGTCTGTGTCTCCCCGCGACGCCGAAAGGCACCTGCGGCAGATGAAAGAAGAAAGAAGCATGATCAGATCAAATAGGTAAATAGTTGACATAATGAAAAACAGACAACAACAAAAACATACAAGAAACCATCCAGGAAGAGGGACTAGTAGTGAAAGGAAGAAAAGAAAAAAAAAGAAAAGGAGAAAGAAACAATACGGAAAACACAACAACCACAACGAAAAATCAGACAAACAGGAGAGCAAGAAAAAAACAACAGTTTGAACAAATTGACAGCGGTGTAAAGATTTAAACATGGAATATGGAAGATAAATAACCAAAGTGGGGTTTGTTTTATGTCACAAAGGAAATAAATATAAACAAGGGGAAAAAACATAAACAAGGGAACAGAAAAACTAATAGAAAAAAGGAAGAAAAAAAAAGACGAGAAAAATACAAACAGACTTAAAGGATAAAACGAAAACAAGCAGAACCCACCACCAACACCACCCCCCCCCCCCCTCCCCCCTCCACACACACACACACACTCACACACACCACACACACACACACGCACGCACGCACGCACGCACACACACGCACGCACGCACACACACACCACACACACACACACACACACAAAAAAAACCAAATGATGAAAAGAAAGTAAATCAGAAAGAGAAAAAAGTGAGGACAAAAGTCAACGAAAAAGAAAAGAAAGAAAAAAAAGGCATTTTAAATAATGGATAGAAAACGGAAGAAAAGACCGATAAAATAGAAAACAAACAAAAAACCGAGGACCAACGTAAATCATCCATTTGTCATCCATTCCGACCGTCCACAAAATGACCTACTCATCCCAAAAGCAGAACCGTGTTTGTTAACGTGTGCATACAAGATGTTCTGCATGACCTCGGCTTATTATTCTCATCGGAAGGACTTTTGGGGAGAGTGGAGTCAGCACTGATGTTAACTCCAGGGTAAAATCCCCTAAAACAGGTGCCTGTGTGGTGGCTCGAACCCGAGCCATCAGATCACGAGCGCAACGCTCTAACCACTAGACCATCCCGCCCCCAGTTCAATGAATCATTAGCCATCCATTTATCAATGATAAATTTTTAAAAAAGAAACAAAAAAACAGACAACAAGCCGACAAACTGAAAACAAAAAAGACAAAGAACACGGGAAATTTGAGAGAAAAGAAAATGAAAAAAAAAGAAAAAAATCATCCCAGAAAAGACACCCCCCCCCCCCCCCCAAAAAAAAACCAAAAAAAAATCCTAGGAAAGAAAACTTAATGATGTTTAAAAAAAATTAAAAAGAACAAGAAGAAAAATAATCCCAGAAAAGGACAAAAACTAGGAAAGTGAAACCTAATAATGTTTTTTTTTTTTAATTTAAAAGAATAAAAAATAATCCCAGAAAAGAAAAAGCGGAGGAAAAAAACCCTAGGAAAAAAGAAAACCTATTAAACGAAAACCTCCGTCAGGCCACCCAACCAGGAAGGACCCTGCAGTACCGGGAATCAATCAGTCAATCTCAGTGGTCCGTCAAGCAGTACCAAATCCCCATGTAAGTATAGGAACTAAGAGGCCTGACTTCGACAACCTCCTCGTCAACAAACACCCAGACATTTTTTCCCCAGTAATAATCATATACTACATGTATGTACGGGAGGCACCGTGGTCGAGTGGTTTAGGCGGTCAACTCGTGATCCAGAGGTCGCGGGTTCGATCCCCGCTCGGCTCGGTGTTGTGTCCTTGGGAAAGACACTTTACTCTATTTTCCATCCCAGAGTACAAGTGGACCAGCTCTGTGGGAAGTATCTGGCGACAGATAGCGTCCTGTCACAGGGGTGGTGAAAAACCATCATTCGCTTAACGCACAGAAACCGGGATAACTCGTCTATGGCTTCTGCTCGAAGAGAAATATTAATTATGACTACCCGTTAGACCGACCCTGTTTTTGGGCTCGCAGTCGGTGCTAATTTTTATACGAGACCAAGGTATGTGTTGCGGTAGGCATTTACTGCAGTATAAGCTTGGCAACAGGATGTTGCTGTTAGAGAGAGGAAAAAAATGTCTGTCCAAAAAGAACATCAAAATTTTTACCAGAGACAGTGACATTTTTCTTTTTGACATGTCTTTGTGTCTAATGGATATGTCTTCTGAGTGCTGTACGAGACCCGTTACTTTCCACTCTCTCTCCTCTCTCTCTCTCTCTCTCTCTCTCTCTCTCTCTCTCTCTCTCTCTTCTCTCTCTCTCTCTCTCTCTCTCTCTCTCTGTCTCTCTCTCTTCTCTCTGTCTTCTCTCCTGTCCTCTCTCTCAGTCTTCCCTCTCTCTCTCTCTCTCTCTCTCTCTCTCTCTGTCTCTGTGTCTTGTCTCCCCTCAGTCTTCCTCTCTCTCTCTCTCTCTGTTTCTCTCTCTCTCTCTCTCTCTCTCTCTCTCTTCTCTCTCTCTCTCTCTCAGTCCTTTCCTCTCTCTCTCTCTCTCTCTCATCACTCTCTCTCTGTTTTCCTCTCTCTGTTCCTCTCTCTCACTCTCTCTCTCTCTCTCTCTCTTTTCTCTCTCTCTCTCTCTCCTCTCTCTCCTCTCTCTCTCTCTCTCTCCCCTCTGTTCCTCTCTCTCAGTCTCTCTCTCTGTCTTCCTCTCTCTCTCTCTCTGCTTCGTCCCTCTCTCTCCCTCTGTCTCTCTCTCACTCTCTCTGTGGCATGATCGTAAAGGTTAAACAGTATAATGCAATACAACGCAAGTCTAGACAAGTCAATAACGACACGATACAATACGAAACGAGACAACACAATAACGATGATATGATAATGACATACAACAGAGCAAGCAATCCTTGAACATTGTCATTTTTTGTTTTCTTTTTCAGAAAGACAACAGATCTTTTTTTTGGTCTTGGCCCAAGGTTGAAAGAAGAGTGGGTGGGAAGACAGAGACAGAGAGACGAGAGAGAAAGAGAGAGAGACACAGAGAGAGAGACAGGGAGAGAGACAGAGACAGAGAAGAGACAGAGAAGACGAGACAGAGAGACAGAGAAAGAGACAGACAGAGACAGAGAGAGACAGAGAGACAGAAGAGACACAGAGAGAGACAGAGAGAGATGAGAAGACGAGAGACAGAAAGAGAGACAGAGAGAGACACACAGCACAGAGACCAGAGAGAGAAGATACAGAGAGACAGACAGAGAGAGAGCACAGACAGAGAGAGACACAGAGAGAGAGAGAGAGACAGAGGACAGACAGACAGACAGACAGAAGACACACAGAGAGACAGAGAGGAGAGAGAAAACTCGAACTCGAATATTTTAGTGAGGGTAATTGGATAAGCCAGGGGCTTCTTTACACCAGGTCCTCATCGGGAAAAGAGTGAAATAAACATGAATCTAAATCAATGAATTGATAAACAAGTGAATGTGGAATACAATGTGAGATAGAGACAGAGATAGAGGGGGGGGGGGGGGGGACAGAGAGAGGGAAGAGAGAGAGAGGAGAGAGAAAAGAGAGAGAGAGAGAGAGAGAGGCAGAGAGAGAGAATAAGGAAGCAACTGCCCTGACAGGACTTTGATCAGATTACCCCTTGTCCCTCCCGTCAACGAATCAAATGTGTGACCAAATTGGCCTTAGTTTGGGTCTGTGTGTTCATGTGTATCAATGAAATAAAAACGATGTGCTCAGCAGGTCGAAAGTATGTTCAAGTTACTTTTTTGGGGGGCCGGGTTTGTGCAGTTGAACGTCTGAATCCAGTTAGCGACAAGAAATCCATTAACGACACCACAGACTGCACTGAATATTTCAGCCAGTATTATCAGATTGTTAACCCTGGCAGAGCCCATCCGTGTCCAGATGGCAGAGATTGCATGCTGGGCATGTTGATGTCGTCCACCTTGCCGGCCAGAGCTGGCACACACTGACACGAAAAGATGGATGGGGTTTTAACGTGTACACAAAATATTCTACATGCGCTCACATACTGGAATTTGATCTGTAGTCTTTATCAGAAAAAGAAACGTTCAGGGCAGTGTAGGAGGTGGAACATCTGGAACGGACACGTCAGCAGAGACTTGAACCTATGTTGTCGCTGACTGTCAGATCAGGAGTTCCACGTTCTGACCACGTTGTCCTTCTGTCTCTGGTTAATAACCTGGAAGGATATTTTCCGTCTGAGCAAAGATATCGGAGACCTCATCAGAATATTACCCTTTTATGCTGAATCTGTAGTCGTTCCCTCCAACCGTTAACCCCTTCTGTAGTCCTTCCCAGTGTCTTCTGTAGTCCTTCCCAGTGTCTTCTGTAGTCCTTCCCAGTGTCTTCTGTAGTCCTTCCCACCAGCTACTAATCCCTTCTGTAGTCATTCCCACCAGCTACTAATCCCTTCTGCAGTCGTTCCCACCAGCTACTAATCCCTTCTGTAGTCATTCCCACCAGCTACTAATCCCTTCTGCAGTCGTTCCCACCAGCTACTAATCCCTTCTGTATTCGTTCCCACCAGCTACTAATCCCTTCTGTAGTCGTTCCCACCAGCTACTAATCCCTTCTGTAGTCGTTCCCACCAGCTACTAATCCCTTCTGCAGTCGTTCCCACCAGCTACTAATCCCTTCTGTAGTCGTTCCCACCAGCTACTAATCCCTTCTGTAGTCGTTCCCACCAGCTACGAATCCCTTCTGTAGTCGTTCCCACCAGCTACTAATCCCTTCTGTAGTCATTCCCACCAGCTACTAATCCCTTCTGTAGTCGTTCCCACCAGCTACTAATCCCTTCTGTAGTCGTTCCCACCAGCTACTAATCCCTTCTGTAGTCGTTCCCACCAGCTACTAATCCCTTCTGTAGTCGTTCCCACAGCTACTAATCCTCTGTATCATCCCACCAGCTACTATCCCTTCTTCGCATTCCCACCAGCTACTAATCCCTTCTGTAGTCATTCCCACCAGCTACTAATCCCTTCTGTAGTCATTCCCACCAGCTACTAATCCCTTCTGTAGTCATTCCCACCAGCTACTAATCCCTTCTGTAGTCACTCCCGCCACAGAATTTTTTTTTTTTTTTTTTTTTGCTGCCTCATCTTCTGACGACCCCCGTCCTACTGTTCCCACGCCGCTCATTCCAATCTTCCCGCCACAACCACACCCAGATTTGTTATGTCTCATCCTCAGGGTCGGAAGTCCACAGGGAGCCCATCACTATCAGGCCGCCGTGGGGCCACCAGCCAGAGGGGCCCTGCACTGCTGCTGGGTCACTTTGGTGGTGTTCAGTGGTGCCTGTTCTGAGCTAACATACGCAGGACACCACCTACTAAGCCCCCTACTAACGACAGTATTAGCTCAGTCGCGGAGCCAGACTGAGTGAGTTGCCCACCCGAGGTGGCAACCACCACAACGTCCCTCCAACGACCGTCCCCCGCGAACCCCCAACCCCAAAGGCTTTGACACAAACTCACCATAGGCACAGAAGTGTATGGGCAAACCGAATCTGAGGCCACCATGAGACCAGAGAATTCGGGACCACCGAATCAGAGGCAATTTTTTTTTTTAATGCATGATGATCAATGAGGATGAGGATGACGTAATGATGCTGCTGTGGAAGTGCATATGCTTTGAGACTACTTGACAGGGTTGTACTCTACGCTTACTATCATAATATATCCCGGCGTCAACCGGGCCCGAGAGATACAGACACCTGCAGTGTTGGTCAGGTAATTTGAGCAACACTCTCAAACTCGCATCCGTTAAGTGGATGAAGCTCGACTGTGTGGTCCCAGTCTTCCCACTGAGCCCACAGCACACTCACTCTGGGTAGGAGCCGGCCGGAGTCCGAAAAATCCCTATGACTCTTATGGGATTCGAACCGCGACCTTCCAGTCCGTAACCCAAGGCGCTAACCACTGCGCCATGGCGGCTGGTTCCCGCCACATAATATTCCCGAAGTCGGAAAGCAACTACCTTAATCGTGGGTGAAAACGGTCACATACGAAATAGCTCCCTATTTGGTAAACCTCGGAGCTCTCAACCGAGGAACAAATAAGAAATGCCCACCAGCTATTACCCCCTCCTGCAGTCATTCCCCCATCCCTGCTGTCTTCTTTTTGCGGTCATAACCACCAGCTTTTTGCTCCATCTCGGAGACCCAGCGGAGGACAGTAGATGGACAAAAGGTGGACAGGATACCGTGACGGAACACAGTGCCGTGGCCCTGGCTTACCTGCAACTTGATGACATCAAGAGACACATGGCTGTGACATGGCACAAGGAGAGACACAAGACAGGAACCGATGAAGGAAGAGGGAGGGAGGGGCTGCTACAGAGGGGGGGGGGGGGGGGGGGGTTTATCGTGCAGTGGGGGGGGAGGGGACAACGCCTAGGTGCTGAGGTTTTATTTTTCAGTCATGATATGTCGGTCCGAAACCAAGAGGTGTCAAATTCCACGCAGTGTTAAAAATAAAATAAAAAAGACTGTAATGCAGTTGACAGCTGGTAAAAAGGATCTGGACTCTGTGAACATGTTACTTTTTTTTCTGGTATACAGTTAACGTTGGTAGAGTCAGGTCGTCTTTTGTTGAAATTGCATCATCAACATGTTGTATTTACTCTTCGTTTTCCTTTGTTGCACTTAAACTATAGAGAAAATGACATGGCAGCAATGGGAAATCATTTGAGTTCACATGGAATTTTTGCCAGTTATTGGAAAGGGGTGGGCTCCTCAATTTAGCCACGACACACTTCTTTAAAAAAAAAATTCAGTGCAGTGCGTGGGCCAACACTGCCTCGAAGAGTCGATGAAAGCGGCGCCCAATTAGGTTGATTTTCTTTTCCTTTTCTTTTAAACAAAAAAACGGAGATATATGATGTGTGGGGTGAGGGGTCGTTGTTTGTATGGGTTTTTTGTTTTTGTTTGTGTGAGGGAAGGAGGGTTGCTGCCTCATCTTCTACGACATCCTGTTCTGCTATGTCCCACGCCACTCATTTCGATCTCTCTGCCCCAGCAATACCCATATTTGTCATGTCGCATCCTCAGGGTCAAAAATCCACAGGGGGCCTGTCAATGTTAGGCCGCCGAGGGCCCACCAGTCAGAGGGGCCCTGCACTGCCCCTGGATCACTTTGAAGGTGTTCCATGGTGCCTGTTCTGAGCTGAGATACGCACGACACCACATTGTTATCCCTCAGCAGACGACAATGATAGCTTTGTCGTGGATCAAGACTGAGCAAGAAGCCCACCGGGGTGGTAACCACAACAGTCTCCCTCCAACCATCCCCTGTGCACCTCCAACCCTGACACAAACTCCCCACAGGCACAGAAGTGTACGGGGGAACAGAAACTGAGATCACCATGAGACCAGAGCAACCTGGTTCACCGAATCATAGACAATTCTCTATGATTGCGTGATGATCAATGGTGATGAGGATGACGTAATGATACTACTATAGAAGTGCGTATGCCTTGAGCCTTCTTGAAAGGGCTGCACTCCTGCTTCTTATCATCATAATTATATCTACCAGGCCTGCAAGATACAGACAACTGCATTGTTGGTCAGGTAACTTGACCAATACTCTCAAAATCGCGCCCTTAAAGCGGATAAAGCTCGACTGTGTTGTCCCAGTCTTCCCGATAATTACACAGGAAACTCAATTGGGGTAGAAGCCAGCCAGTCCGAAAAATTCCTGACTCTTTATAGGATTCGAACCCGCGATCTTCCAGCCCGTAACCCAAAGCGCTAACCACCACACTGTGCCGGTGGGTTGAATATTTTAGTTCTATTTTGTGTGTCTTTTATTTTGATTTTTTTTTAATCTGCAAGCATAGCTACTTATTTAGAAAACAAAAATTTCGTACAGATTTTGCAGGAATTTGTTGTTTACCGATTCTTTTTTTTTTCCCCGTGTAATTTGAATAGGAATTATTTTATCAATAATAAAAAATGCGCATCAAAAACGAAGAAGAAAATATCGATAGACAGATTGATATAGACCGGTTGAAAGACGAGAAAAAATTGAAGACAGGAGAGAAAGAAAAAGAAAACCGAAAATACAGGAGCTATAACATAGAAAGAGAGAAACAAAAAAACAAAGAAACCAAGAACGAACCCGACAAAGGAAAACGCCAAACCGGCTACAGACATTTTTTAAACTTTAAACCCACAACACCCAAGCCAAGAATTCCCCCCCCCCCCCCCCCCCCCCCCCCCCCCCATACAATCTCCAAACGTCATCATTTGACGCCGTCGCCTTACCATAGCTAAACACAAACCAGAGCGGCGACTGCGCGAGTGGGGCGACATCAGTCC
>CM054140.1:24424585-24427085 GCA_028751875.1 Rapana venosa
TCTTCTCTCTCTCTCTTCTCTTTCTTTCTCTCTCTCTCTCTCTCTTTAATCTCTCTCTCTTTCTTTTCTCTCTCTCTCTCTTCTCTCTCTCTCTCTCTCTCTCTCTTCTCTCTCTCTCTCTCTCTTCTCTCTCTCTTTTCTCTCTCTCGCTCTCTCTCTCTACTCTTTTTGGATCGTTCGGATAAAATTGAGGTTGTAGGGGGGAGGGGGGGACGATGGGGGGCGATGTCCAGTCAGTATGGATGTTTGTCGGGCTAAGAGCTTTGTTGCCCTAGGACTCTGACAGGCATCAGGGGAGAAAATAAACAGTTTGCTTGCTCCCCCCTCCCTCCCTTCCCCCCCCCCCCTTCCGCCCCCCCTTTACCCTCTTCCCCTTCAGCACAAGCATGATGTCAGTGAGGAAAAGGCATTCACCGTGACATTGTTTGCCGCCTAAAGGTCCCGTTTTTTTGCTCGTCTCTGTTCTTCTTCTCTTTTCTCTTCTTTTCTCTTTTCTCTTCTCTTCTTTTTTCTTTTCTTCTCTTTCTTGTCTCTTTTCTCTTTTCTTCTATTCTTTTATCTTTTTCTCATCTTTCTTTTCTCTTATCTACTTATCTCTTATTTCTCATCTTTTATCTTCTTTTTTTTTCTTCTCTTCTTTTATTTCTTTTCTCTTCTCTTCTCTTTTCTTTTTTTTCTTCTCTTTTCTTCTCTTTCTCTTTTTTCTTTTCTCTTTTCTTCTCTTCTCTTCTTTTCTTTCTTTTCTTTTCTCTTTTCTTCTTTTCTATCTTATCTTCTTTCTCCTTTTCTTCTCTTCTTTTATCTTCTTTTCTCTTTTCTCTTCTTTTATCTTCTTTTCTCTTCTTTCTCTTTTCTTTTTTTCCTTCTCTTTTTCTTCTCTTCTCTTTTCTTTTTTTTCTTTTCTCTTTCTCTTCTTTTCTTTCTTTTCTTTTCTACTTCTTCTTTTCTTCTCTTCTTTTCTCTTTTTCTTTCTTCTTTTATCTTCTTTTCTCTTCTTTTCTTCTTTTATCTTTTATCTCCTTCTCTTTCTCTTTTCTTTTTTATTCTTCTCTTTTCTTCTTTCTCTTTCTTCTTTTCTTTTTCTTCTCTTCTCTCTTTTCTTCTCTTTTCTTTCTTTTTTTCTTTTCTCTTTTCTTCTTTTCTCTTTTTTCTCTTTTTTAAATCTTCTTTCTCTCTTCTCTTCTCTATTTTCATCTTCTTTTCTCTTCTCTTTCTTTTCTTTTTTTTCTCTCTTTTTACTCTTTCTTTTCTTCTTTTCACTTTTCTTCTCTTCTCTTTTTTCTTTCTTTTCTATTTTCTTCTTCTTTTCACTCTTCTTTTCTTCTTTTCTTCTCTTCTTTTATCTTCTTTTTCTTCTCTTTCTTCTTTTATCTTCTTTTCTCTTCTTTCTCTTTTCTTTTGTTTCTTCTCTTTTCTTCTCTTCTTTTCTTCTTTTCTCTTTTCTTCTCTTCTCTTCTTTTCTTCTCTTTTCTTTTCTTTCTTCTTTTCTTCTTTTATTTTTCTTTTCTTTCTCTTCGCGTTGTCTCTCTCCTTCTCTTCTCTTTCTTCATCTTTCTCCTCTTTCTTTTCCTCTTTTCTCTTCTCTTTTCTTTCTTTCTTCTTCTTTTTCTATTTCTTATTCTCTTCTCTTTTTTTCTCTTCTCTTTTCTGTCTTTTCACTTTCTTTCTTTACTGCTTCTCTGTTTTCTTCTCTTTCTTTTTCTTTTCATTCTTATCTTCTTTTCTTTCTCTTCTATTCTTTTATTTTCCTTCTTTTCTTTCTTTCTTTCTTTCTTCTTCTTTTTTCTTCTCTTCTCTTCTTTTCTCTTTTCGTTTCACTTTTCTCGCTTCTCTTTTTTCTATTTTTTATTCTCTTTTTTCTCTGCTCTATCTTTTATCTTTTCTTTTCTCTTTTCTTCTCTTCTCTTCTTTTCTCTTTTCTTTTTCTTCCTTTCTGTTTCTTTTCTTTTCATCTTTTCTTCTTTTCTCTTCTCTTCTTTTCTTTTCTCTACTTTTCTCTCGTTCTATTTCTTCTTTTCTCTTTCTCCTTCTTTTCTCTTTTCTCTTTCCTTCTTTTCTTTTTTCTCTTCTTTTCTTCTGTTCTTATCTTTTCTTTTTTTTCTTCTCTACTCTTCTCTTCTTCCTCTCTTCTTTTTCTTTCTCCTCTTTTCTTCTCTTCTCTTCTTTTATATTTTCTCTTTCTTTCCTCTCTCTCTTCTTCTTCTTCTCTTCTATCTTTCTTCCTCTCTTCTCCTTCTTTTTTCTTCTCCTCTTTTCTTCTTTCTTTTCTCTTCTTCTCTTCTCTTTTTCTTCTCTCTTCCTCTAGCTTTCTCTTGTATCTCTTTTTTCTTCTCTTCTCTTTTCATTTCATCTTGAGTTTATGTTCAATAGTTCAATCGAACTTTCTTCTTTACTGAGTGCCTTGTAAGGTTTGTGTTACCCCCCCCCCTCCCCCCCCCCCCCCCCCCCACCCCCCCCACCCCCTCCACACACACACCTCCTCCCCCAGCTTCTTTACTCA
>CM054140.1:24434585-24472085 GCA_028751875.1 Rapana venosa
AAACCATCTATAGAATTCTGCTAGTTAGGTGTACCAGAACTCTAATCATCAACTAATGTGCTGGTCATCTGAGAGCTCTACCGGCTGTACCAGATTTCTACCAGCTATGCTATAAATCTTCTTTCGATAATAAGAATTGATACTCTGGTCATCTAGAGACCTCTACCAGTTGTACTAGAATTATTTCCGTTGATTATAGCTGTGCTTTTGATACTATAGTTCCAGGAACGTTATTCTTCTAAACAAAGTGATTCTCCCTACCCCCCCCCCCTCCCTCCCTCCCTCTCTCTCTCTCTCTCTCTCTCTCTCTCTCTCTCTCTCTCTCTCTCTCTCTCTCTCTCTCTCTCTCATTATTGTGTACATGGATTTTGAACTTGTGGAGATGCAGGTCTCAGATTATCAAGACTGGTGATTTGGCATCTTCATTTTTTTCTCCGTACTGGAGTACCACAAGGGTGCGTTCTGTCCCCTATGTTGTATTCATTGTTCATGACTGAACGACTCTTAATAAAAAGAAATGTCGTGGCAAAATCAAAAAAAGAATGTTGTGGCAAAATTTGCTGATGAAATAACACTAAAGGAGCTTGCTACAGTTACACAAATTCTTTGGATTTTATCAGAAAAAATGTAATCTCCACCACACTCATCCTAAAAACAAGAAGTGCTAAAAATTTTAGTTTCCAGATCGGCTTTGCAATAAATTGTGTCCTCACAATAGAAAGATAACAACAAGATCCTTAAGATTATCTTCATGTATTTGATTTTGTAAGAATTTTGATATAGCGTTCTTATTTGGAGATTTTCTTTTTTTCCTAGAAACTGGATGTAAAAATCGTTTGACAATAAATGAATTACCCTCTTTTCAAAAAAGGAAAAATAAAATTAATGGTTCGTTTATTAGCCGTATGTATTAGTGATCTAGTGCCAATATATCCATATAGAAAGCTGGAGATTGTGAGTTCAGATCCTGTCTGAAGCCGGAATTATTTCACCCATCCTCGATACTAGGAGTTTAGGTCTTGGTGCTAGTATTTCGAATTAAATGAAGAAAAAACAACAACCTGGTTTTTGGTTTTGATTTTGTCTCTTTTTTTCTATTTTGTTCCTCAGTTACAGCTTCAACGTGCACAAGTAGTAAGATTTTCCATCTGTGACCGTTTCTGTTCATTTTTAAGGTAGCTGTATACCGATTTCAGGAGTGACGTGTAAACACGACACCAGTAACTATCTGCAGTTGGGGTTCTTTTTCATAGTTTTGCTTTCTGTGTCTACCGGCACAAATGACCTACTCTTGCGAAAGGTAGAACGGGTCATCTGCGTGCGTTCACACACGCGAGCCTCGGTAGGCCTATATAATAACAGCCTCGTCCAAAAGACCTTCGTGCAGAGTGAAGTCCGCACTGATGTTAAAGAAGGGGTAAAAGTGCTCCCATAACCTGTGCGGTCGTTGAGGGAGCGAGGCGTCAGAGACCTCACTTCTCTAGAGGCCAGCATATTGAGGGCGGCGCCCATCTCCTCTCCCTCGCTGCTTTACCTTCCCTGACCTTAAAGAGGGCAGGTACCCTTTTACAGCTGGGTGAATTGGGGGAACTGTACTGAAGCCAATGCGCGCAAACGGTCACCCATCCGCTCGGTAACCACGCTCGACGCTGTTCGGAGAAAGCGAGCGCTCTGACCACTGAAAATATCCTTGAACGGGTGGAGGCTGGAACCCGAACCCGGGCCATCAATAAGAGAGAGAGAGAGAGAGAGAGAGACAGAGAGAGAGAGAGGAGGGGGGGGGGGGGGGGGAGACGCACAACGCTCTAACCACTAGGCTCGCTGTGTTCCCTGCATCCTGTGTCAAGGTAGACATCACATTTATTTATTTATTCTTTTATATCGAGGATAATGGAATAAGCACTTGTGTGCTTTTTTTTACATCCAGTCCCCGTGCATATGCAGTTTTGTAAATTCTGTCATCCGTTCCCACCGTCACTCAATGGCCTACTCTTACGAAAAAGCGGAACGGGTTTTAACGTGTGCGCAAGATGTTCTGCGCCCGTTCGCGCACGGGGGCCTCGGTTTATAGTCTCATCCGAAGGACTTTTGGTGGGAGAGTAGAGTCTGCACTGATGTTAACTCCAGGGGGGAAAATATCCCCCCATTGAACGGGAATCGAACCCGGGTCGTCAGATTGCGAGCGCAATGTTCTAACCACTAGGCTATCCCGTCCCCCCCACATGTATGTGTGCTGATGGATGAATGGTGGATCAGGGAGCAGTCTTGTTGGTAGAAGTGGTGGATGGGTGGGTTGAGGAGGAGAGGATTCTGATTTCAGGAAGTCACCGTGGAGATCTTATATCCGATCCCCCCTCCACAACCTCCCCCTTCCCCAATTCCCCCCCACACTCCCACACCCACCCACCCCCCCCCCCCCCCCCCCACCCCCATCTTCTTCAGTGTAGGGGAATCAGCAAGGTCCTCCGTGAGTCCATGAAAATCGAATCGAGACGCTGGTGAAGAAGGCATATACACAGACAGGAAATAACTTTTCTTTCTCTGTCTCGCTGTGTGTGTTATTATGCTGTGCCCTGTGTGTCGTTTGTTGTGTTGTGGTGTGTGTGTGTCTGCGTGTGTGTGTGTGTGTGTTGTTGTGTGTGTGTGAGTGTGATGCTCGTGTTGTTTTTGTGGTTGTGGTTGGTGGGGAGTATGTGTGTGTGTGTGGGTATGATGTTGTTGTGTGTGTGTGTGTGTGGTGTGTGTGGTGTGTGTGTGTGTGTGTGTGTGTGTGTGTGTGTGTGTGTGTGTGTGTGTGTGTGTGTGTGTGTGTGTGTATGTTGTTGTATGTTTGTGTGTGTTGTGTGTGTGTGTTGTGTGTGTGTGTGTTGTGTGTGTTGTTGTGTGTGTGTGTGTGTTTGTGTGTGTGTGGGTTGATGGTTGTATGTGTGTGTTGTTGTATGTATGTTGTTGTATGTATGTATGTATGTAGTGTATGTATGTATGTAGGGTTGTATGTATGTATGTTGTGTTTGTGGTGTGTGTTGTGTGTGTGTGTATGTGAGTGTGTGTATATGTGTGTGTATGTGTGTGTGTGTGTGTTGTGTGTGTGTTGTTTGTGTGTGTTGTGTGTGTGTGTGTTTTGTGTGTGTGTGGGTTGATGGTTGTATGGTGTGTGTATGTATGTATGTATTGTATGTATGTATGTATGTATGTATGTATGTATGTATGTATGTATGTATGTATGTATGTATGTATGTATGTTATGTGTGTGTATGTGTGTGTGTTGTGTGTGTGTGGTGTGTGGTGTGTGTGTGTGGGGTGTGGGTTGGTGTGTAGTGGTGAGGGGAGGGGAGAGGAGGTGTGTGTGTGTGGGTGGTGGTGGTGTGGTGGTTGGTGGGTGGTGGTGGTGGTGGTGGTGGTGCAGAGAAACAGAGAGAGCTGTATAGACAGGTATGAGCATTGCAGAATTTGAGGCAGAACTGTATTTTGCATGTTCTTTTTTTTCTTTCTTTTTCAAGAAGACATTTGTCCTTACAAGGAGGGGGTGGGGGGACGCGTGGGGGGGTGCAGCCAAGGTGTTAGAGCTGTGGTCCGACGATAAGTGAAGGAACTGAGTTCTAGTCTTTTCTGAGATGACCCCTCAAGGGGATTGCCTCCCCCCCTCTCCCAGATCCCTCTTCCGCTCCCTCACCCCCCCCCCCACCCCGTCCCCCCCCCCCTTCCCCCATCCGTCACCAGGAGCCAAAGTTAACATTGGTGCTGATTTCACTCCATAGTTAAGTCTTTTCAGATGAGACTATAAACCGAAATCTACACCAGCGCATGCAACCATTAATTTAACAATTATAACTCTTTATACGTTTAAGACAGAGACAGAGATGGTTACACCAACATCTGGACCTAAAGAAAAAGGGGGGGGGGGGGGGGGGGAAGCTTTATTGAGACCCAAACGTTGGCACACGACCGTCACACGACCAGAGAGGTGGTGTTTTTGTCAATGCGGCAAGCTCTGGGCCATATTTTTGATAAATGGACTAGTGGAGTGGAGTGTGGTGTGGTGTGGTGTGGTGTGGTGTTATGTGGTGTGGTGTGGTGTGGTTTGGTGTGGTGTAGTGAAGTGTAGAGTAGTGTGGTGTGGTGTAGTGTAGTGTAGCTTGGTGTGGTGTGGTGTGGTGTGGTGTGGTGTAGTGTAGCTTGGTGTGGTGTGGGTGGTGTGGTGTGGTGTGGTGTGGTGTGGTGTGGTGTAGTGTAGTGTGGTGTAGTGTGGTGTGGTGTGGTGTAGTGTAGTGTAGTGTGGTGTATTGTAGCTTGGTGTGGTGTGGGTGGTGTGGTGTGGTGTGGGTTGTGTAGTGTGGTGTAGTGTGGTGTGGTGGTGTGTGTAGTGTGGTGTAGTGTAGTGTGTGTGGTGTGGTTAGTGTAGTGTAGTGTGGTGTAGTGTAGCTTGGTGTGGTGTGGGTGGTGTGGTGTGGTGTAGTGTAGTGTAGTGTGGTGTAGTGTGGTGTGGTGTGGTGTAGTGTAGGTAGTGGGTGTGTGTGGGTGGGTGGTGTGTGTGTAGTGTGGTTGGTGTGGTGTAGTGTGGTGTGGAGTGGAGTGGTGTGTGTATGCAGTGTAGTGTAGTGTGTGTTGTGCGTGGTGGTGTTGTGTGTAGTGTGTGGCAGTGTGGTGTGGTGTAGTGTAGTGTGGTGTGGTGTAGTGTATGTAGTGTGGTGTGGTGTAGTGTAGTGCAGTGTGGTGTGTGTGGTGTGGTGTGGTGTAGTGTATGTAGTGTGTTGGTGTGGTGTAGTGTAGTGCAGTGTGGTGTGGTGTAGTGTGGTGTGTGTAGTGTAGTGTGGTGTGTTGTAGTGTAGATGGTGTTGTGGTGTGGTAGTGTAGTGTAGTGTAGTGTGTAGTGTAGTGTAGTGTAGTGTAGTGTGGTGTGGTGTGGGTGTAGGTGTGTGTGTGTGTGTGGTGTGTGTAGTGTGAGTGTAGTGGTGTAGTGTAGTGTGGTGTAGTGTAGTGTGGTGTGGGTGTGTAGTGTGTAGTGTGTGTGGTGTAGTGTGTAGTGTAGTGTGTGTGTGTAGTGTAATGTAGTGTGGTGTGGTGTTGTAGGTGTTTAGTGTTAGTGTGTGGTAGTGTAATGTAGTGTGGTGTGGTGTAGGTAGAGTGTGGTGTGTGTAGTGGTGGTGTGTGTATGGTGGTGGTGGAGTGTGGTGTGGTGTATGTAGTAGTGTATGTAGTGTAGTGTATGTGTGTGGTGTGTGTAGTGTGGTGGTGTGTGTAGTGTAGTGTAGTGTAGTGTGTGTGTGTAGGTGTGGTGGTGTAGTGTAGTGTGGTGTTGTGTGTGTTGTGTAGTGTATGTAGTGTGTAGTGGTGTAGTTATGTAGTGTGGTGTGTGTGTGGTGTGTTGTAGTGTAGTTGTAGTGTAGTGTGTGAGTGTGTTGGTGTGTGTGAGTGTGTGTGGTGTGGTGTAGTGTAGTGTAGTGTAGTGTATGTGGTGTGTGTAGTGTGGTGTGGTGTGTGTGTGTGGTAGTGTGTGGGTGTGTGTTGTAGTGTAGTATGTTGTGTGTAGTTGTAGTGTAGTGTAGTAGTAGTGTAGTGTGTTGGTAGTGTAGTGTTGTGTGTAGTGTGTGTGAGTGTGGTGTGTATGTAGTGTGTGTGGTGTGGTGTAGTGTGTAGGGGTGGTGTGTTATGTAGTGCAGAGTAGTGTAGTGTAGTGTAGTATAATGAAGAGTAGGGAAGTGTAGTGCGGTGCGGTGTGGTGTGGTGTGGTGTGGTTTGGTGTGGTATAATGCAGTGTAGTGTAGTTTAGTGTAGTATAGTGCAAAGCAATGCTGTGCAGTGCTGTGTCGTGTTGTGTCGTGTAATGCAGTGCAGTGCAGCGCAGCACAGCGCAATGCAGTGTAGCGTAGTGTTGTGCAGTGCAGTGCAGTATACTGTACTGCTCTGTACTGTACTGTATTGCACTGCACTGTATTATACTGTACTGAAATAGACCATACGCCCAGCCTTTTCAATCTTGGGTGGAGTGTCTGCAGACTGCTGATCAGAACAAGGCTGTACTGCAGTCAGAAGTCGGCTGGACAAGGAGGGTCAGTGTGAGAGTATGGTCAGACGATGTACCACTGGTCTTCCTTTTGGTCGCGCGTGGGTCAAGACAGCAGAAAGTCGGTTAATTAATATACAAGGAAACTGGGGGAAAGGACGGAAGGAAGGAAGAGGGAGAGAGAGAGAGAGAGAGAGAGAGAGAGGAGAGAGAGAGAGAGAGAGGAGAGAGAGAGAGAGAGAGAGAGAGAGAGAGAGAGAGAGAGAGAGAGAGAGAGAGAGAGAGAGAGAGGAAGAAAGAAAGAAAGAAAGAAAGAAAGAAAGAAAGAAAAGAAGGAAAGGAAAGAAAGAAAGAAGGAAGGAAGACCGACAGACAGACAAGAAGGGAAAGAGAGACAAACAGACAGACAGACAAAGACAGACAGACAGAGAGACAGAGAGAGAAAGAGACAAAGACAGAGACGGACAAACAGACAGACAGACAGACAGGTAGATAGATGAATAGACAGACAGGAACGAAGGAAGGAAGACAGGAAGAAAAAAGAAAGAAAAAAGAGAGGGGGAGAAGAAGAAGAAGAAGAAGAAGAAGAAGAAGAAGAAGAAGAAGAAGAAGAAGAAGAAGAAGAACAAGAAGAAGAAGAACAAGAAGAACAAGAAGAACAAGACGAAGAACAAGAAGAACAACAAGAAGAACAACAAGAAGAACAACAAGAAGAACAACAACAACAACAAAAATCTTGATCTTGGTGGATCGGTGGTCTAGAGGTAACGCGCCTGTCTAGAAAGCGAAAAGTCCGGGTCGGAAGTGGGCGGTGGTTTAAATCCCGTTTGGACCCGAACATTTTTCCCCATCCACTAGACCTTGAGTGGTGGTCTGGGCGCTAGTCTTTCGGATGAGACGATAAACCGAGGTCCCGTGTGTTACATAAAAATTATTTAGCGCACGTAAAAAACCCCACGGCAACAAGAGGGTTGTCCCTGGCAAAATTCTGTAGAAAAAAGCCACTCTGATAGGGAAACAAATGCAGTTGTAGACAGAAAAAAAAGGTGGCGCTGCTCTGTGGCGACGCGCTCTCCTCGGGGAGAGCAGCCCGAATTTCACGCAGAGAAATCTGACGTGACTTAAAGTGATATAAATAAAATAAATAAATAAATAAATGATCATGGTGATTACAATGATGAAGAAACAAGGAAATACGACAGACAGACAGACAGACAGACAGAAAGAAAGAAAGAAAGAAAGAAAGAAAGAAAAGAAAGAAAAGAAAGAAAGAAAGAAAGAAGAAAGAAGGAAAGAAAGGAAGGAAGGAAGGAAGGAAGGAAGAAACAAACAAACAAACAAACAAACAAAGAAAAGAAAGAAAGAAAGAAAAGAAAAGAAACAAAGAAACAAAGGAATGAAGATGAAGAACAAGAACAAAAACAACAAGAACAACAAGAACAACAACAAGATCATGATTCTGATCTTGATCATGATCATGGTGATTACAATGATGAAGAAAGAAAGAAAGAAAGAAAGAAAGAAAGAAAGAAAAACAGAAAAACAGACAGACAGACAGAAAGACAGAAAGAAAGACAGAAAAGAAAAGAAACAAGGAATGAAGATGATGGCGCAGAAGAAAGAAAGAAAGAAAGAAAGAAAGAAAGAAGAAGAAGAAGAAGAAGAAGAAGAAGAAGAAGAAGAAGAAGAAGAAGAGAAGAAGAAGAAGAAGAAGAAGAAGAAGAGGAAGAGGAAGAAGAACAAGAAGAAGAAGAAGAAGAAGAAGAAGAAGAAGAAGAAAAAGAACAACAACAACAACAACAAGGGGGGGTGGGGGGGGGGGGGGTAGGTGCTGTGGCGAGGTTCTGTATTTTGCTCACTTCCTTGTTTTTATTTGTGTTTTAGTTCATTTTGGTTTTGTGTGTATATTTTAGTTATGTGTGTGTATGTGTGTGTGAGTGTGTGAGTGTATGTGTGTGTGTGAGTGTATGTGTGTGTGTGTGTGTGTGTGTGTGTGTGTGTGTGTGTGTGTGTGTGCGTGTGTGTGAGTGTGTGAGTGTGTGTGAGTGCATGTGTATGTATGTGTATGTGTGTGTATGTGTATGTGTGTGCGTGTGTGTGTGTGTAGGTGTGTGGGTTTTTTTTTAATTTATTTTATTTTATTCTTTTAAATCGAGGATAATGGAATAAGCTCTTATGTGCTTTTTAACATCCAGTTTCCGTGTGTACGCGGTTTTGTAAATTCTGTCATCTGTTCCCACCGGCACGCCATAGCCTACTCTTACGAAAAGCGGAACAGGATTTAACGTGTGCGCAAGATGTTCTGCGTGTGTTCGCACACGGGTCCACGGTTTATAGTCTCATCCGAAGGATGTGTGTAGGTGTGTGTGTGTGTGTGTGTGGTGGGGGGGGGGAGGGGGGGGGGTCGTGTGTGTGTGTGTTGTGTGGTGTGTGTGTGTTTGTGTTGTGTGTGTGTGTGTGTGTGTGTGTGTGGGTGTGTGTGTGTGTGTACGTGTGTGTGTACTGCACTGTACTGTTCTCTTCTGTGTGTGTGTGTGTGTGTGTGTGTGTGTGTGTGTGTGTGTGTGTGTGTGTGTGTGTGTGTGTGTATGTGTGTGTATCGTGTGTGTGTGTGTGGTGTTTGTGTGTGTTGTGTGTGTGTGTGTGTGTGTGTGTTGTGTGTGTGTGTGTGTGTGTGGTGTGTTGGATCGTGTGTGTGTTTGTGTGGTGTGTGTGTGTGTGTGTGTGTGTGTGTGTGTGTGTGTGTGTGTGTGTGTGTGTGTGTGTGTGTGCTGTAGCATTGTTCCATATTTGGCTCATTTACTTATTATCCCTTAGTGTAGTTGTTTATGTCTGTGTTTTTTTAAATTTTCTTTTGTTTTTTACTCTGTGTGTGTGTTTGTGTGTGTAGATGTGTGTATTTGTGTGTGTTTTTTGTTTTTGTTTTGTTTTTGTTTAATGTCCATTCAATAGTTGGTGATAAGGAATGTGTGTTTGTGTGTGCAGGTGTGTGTGTGTAGGTGTGTGGTGTGTGTGTAGGTGTGGTGTGTTTGTGTGTATATATGTGTGTGTGGTGTGTGTAGATGTGGTGTGTATGTGTGTGGTGTGTATGTGGTGTGTATGTGTGTGTGTGGTGTGTGTGTGTGTGTGTGTGTGTGTGTGTGTGTGTGTGTGTGGTGTGTGTGTGTGTTCTTCCTGCTGTATTCACCGTCTAACCTGTTAAACTGACACCCATAGAACAATCTTGAAAAACAAATCACCTGACAAACTTATCAGACCACACAAACACATACACACACTCACACCATCACAACAACCTCCACCACCACCACAACAACAACAACACACACACACACCTCACACCATCACAACAACCTCCACCACCACAACACTACAACACACAACACTACAGCACACACACACACACACACACACGTAAGGTACATCGTGTTTACTATATCATCATTCTATGTATAGCGCTATGTTTACGGAAGCCTGGCTGTCATTGAAGACTTTGCTGTCTCATTGTCTGCTAAATTTAGTCTGAGGTTGATGTCTACAAAGCTAATTACAGATGCGTCACTGGATTTTGCGAATCACAACACACACATACACGCGCGCGCACACGTGTACGAGAGAGAGAGAGAGAGAGAGGAGGAGAGAGAGAGAGAGAGAGAGAGAGAGAGAGAGAGAGAGAGAGAGAGAGAGAGAGAGAGAATAACAATAATAAAAACAACACACACAATACAATACATACACACAACAACAACCACACACACACACACAACATTAACAACAAAACACAAACGCGCGCGCGCACACATACACACACTACAACACACACATACACAACACTACAACACACGCACACACACACCACCACCACCACCACCACAGCACCACGTACACACACACACACATAAGAACAACAATAACAACATACACACACAAACAGCAACAAAACACACACAACACTACAACACACACACACACACACACACACACACACACACACACAACACTACAACACACACGCACGCACGCACACACTACAACACCCACACCCACCCACCCACTCACACACACACACACACTGCAACAACACCCCTTTCCCCCCCCCCCCCCCCCAACCCCCACCCCACCCCACACACACTTCCTGCCTCTAATTCAGCTTGTTAATGTTTATAGTTATTTTACTCTGAGGAAATGCATGAGCTGTTTTTGTAAACACAAAAACAGGTTTGTTTTGATCACGTTTTATAATCCGAGGTTAGATAAACGTGTCTAGCTCACACAAGTCATACGCGCTCACAACAGGAGGGACAGGGGTGTGGAGAGGAGAGAGGAGGGGGGAGAGAGAGAGAGAGAGAGAGGGGGAGAGAGAGAGAGAGGGAGGGAGAGAGAGAGGGAGGAGGGAGAGAGAGAGAGAGAGGGGGGGGGGGGGGAGAGAGAGAGAGGGGGGGGGGGAGGGAGGGAGGGACGGAGAGAGAGAATGACAAAAATTTATTCAAGAAAAGGCCATGGCCCCGTTTGAATGGGGTAATCATCACTGGTATTGGTTTGTACATTCCACACCTAAGTCCTATACCTCCAACACATACATAACGACTTTTGTAATCTAAGAGAGAGAGAGAGGGGGGGGAGAAAGAATGCGAATGCGAATGTCCTTTCTGAAAGGGGGTTACACATCATCATGAGCAACAAGAACCACAATATATTTCCCAGCAATCCAAAGTCAACGTAAAGTTGCAACAATGTTACGATAGTGCAGTATTTACCCTTTTCAATGCATGATAAACATACATGGCAAGATTTGTTAAAGTTGTCTCATGTTTTGTCCACAAAAGAGCATTTACCCTAAAGTTACAAGGCTCGTTGTAATGATATTATAATGAAAGAGAGAGAGAGAGAGAGAGGAGAGAGAGAGAGAGAGAGAGAGAGGAGAGAGAGAGAGAGAGAGAGAGAGAGAGGCAGGCAGTCAGACAGACAGACAGACAGAGGGACAGAGACAGACAGACAGACAGATTATATATATTATATTTTATGTTCCAGTAGTAACACACCCACGTTCAGAGCAATGGACCACAGATTGAGCCCTCAGAAGCCAGGAGGTCTGTCTCAAACCAAACTGTCTCCTCCTCCCCCCCCCCCCCCCCCACACCCCTCAACCACCCCCACCCCCACCCCCTCCCCCAATCCAACTTATCACCAGTAGAGTGCTAGTCTTTCGGGTGCCAGTAGGAATCGAGGCCCCGTATGGAACAGGTATCAAGCGAATACAAAATGATCCACAGCAAGAAGAGGGTTGTCTCTGTCCCAATCAATTCTTTATGAAAATCCACGTGTGGGGAACAAGTATGTATGTACACGCAGATAGGGAAAGATGCAACTTTAAAGAGAGAGAGAGAGAGAGAGAGAGAAGAGAGAGAGAGAGAGAGAGAGAGAGAGAGAGAGAGAGAGAGAGAGAGAGCAACCCTTATTTTCATGCTGAGAAATCTGCCAAAACTGGAAAGTGATATGCAATGCAGTAGAGAACAGTACTGTACAATACAGTACAGTACTGCACAATGCAATACAATACAATACAATGCAATACAAATACAATATAATACAACGCAACGCAATACAATGCGCGCTTTGATTTGTTGCTTTACAAGATTCAGCGCTATATACATTCCATACATTATTATTATTATTATTATAAATACAACACAATAATTATCTCTCTCTCCGTCAGTTTAACAAAGCCCACAAAAAGAGGACAGGACTGCGACGTCTCAGAGTATGACTTATCCCCCTTGGCCCACTGCTTCCTTGACCATTAAGAAAACAGTCACGAGGATGATGATGAAGACAGACACAGATCGACAAGAGAAGGAATTAAAAAGAAGAGTCTGGAAGAAGAGGAAGTGCTAAGTAGATGAATGCGGAGGCGGGAGAGATGGGAAAGACACAATGAAGGCAAAGGAACCACACACACACACACACATCCACACTCACACACGCACGCACGCACACGCACACACACACTCAAACGAGTAGACTGACAGAGCTGCAAAAAAAGGGGTCAAGACATGATATGGAATCGATAGAACTGCGTTTCCCTTATCTATACAGGAGGGATACCGTATATTAGAACAAACTTCATGGGGTAAGTTTAAAGAATCTGGTCAATTCAAGGAACGATATTTAAAAAGTTGTCTGACCACTGCCCATATTTGTTGTTATATGGCTCCTTCTCAAATAGATTCGCGCTTTATAACCGTGAGAAGGGTTAATTCACTATATTTTAGAATGAAGTTAAATGCATTCCTTACCAAATTTTGTAAACATGTCAGATGTCCATGTGGAGATCATATTTCCAATACTCATATATTTGAGTGCCCTATTGTAAAACCTTTTTACCTACATTTTCTGAACAGTCTCTGGAAAATATATTTGAAAAATCAAAGTTAGCCTTTGCCATTGCTAGACGTTTACTGCATAGTCCACTTGAACATTTATTGTAGTTACATTATTGTTATTTCATGTTTCCACGTTGTTGAGTTTAAATTTTACTCCTGTTCAAGAGTATTATCATTATTACTTTTCTAGGTGTGTTGTTGGGTTGTTGTTTTTTGTTTGTTTGTTGTTGTTGTTTTTGGGGGGAGGGCCTCACAAAAATACCGACACTGATGCTATTCTTAATCTTTTCTCCTTCCACTCCTTCCTCTCCCTTCTTTAAACTCCTTTACACTTTCTACTTCCCTCGTCTAATATCACTTATAGTGAACAGACATTAAATTGAAGACAACAACAACAACAACAATACACATACACACACAAACCACCCACACAAATTTCCCCCCAAAACAAAAAAAAAGATTAATAACAACCTCAAACCAAAAAACAACCCAAGAAAACAATTCATAACCACAATAAAAACATCAAACAAAAAGCAACAGCACAAAAACCATAGATGAAGAAGAAGAAGAAGAAGAAGAAAAGAAGAAGAAGAAGAGAAGAAGAGACAAGAAAAGAACAAGAACAAGAACAACAACAAGAACAAGAACAACAACACGAAGAACGAGAAGAAGAAGAAGAAGAAAATGCAAGCAGAAGCAATTGTAACGGAGAGAGAATAAACTTACACTAAGACGATCTGGAGAGAAGGGCTCAGGGCTACCTCCACATCACAAGCTCAGGGTGTCCCATAACCTATGTGGTCATAGGGGAGCGAGGCGTCAGAGACCTCAACTTCTCTAGGGGCCAGCATATTGAAGGCGGCACCCATCTCCTCTCCCTCGCTGCTTTACCTTCCCTGACCCTAAACAGGCAAGTACTCATTTACATCTGGATGAACTAGGGGACTGTACTGAAGCCAAGGCGCGCAAACGGTCACCCATCCAAGTAGTAACCACGCTCGATGCTGCTTAACCTTGGCTGGGGGAAAGCGAGTGCTCTGACCACTGAGCTATCCCGTCCCCCATTTACACAGATTGGGTAGGGCCTACTTAACTAGAGAAAAATAGTATAAAGGTTATGACATACGCGAAGTATGGTTCACAGAATAGAAGAACAAAAAATCAGCCGAAGAGACCTTGTAAAAAGATGTTGGTGAATACCCATTGTTGTGTACATACATGTGTGACCAAACAAGATGAGAGTACATGCAAACACACACACAGAGATAAAGTCATATGTGCATATACACATGCACACACGCATGCACGCACGCACACACACATGCACACATGCATGCACGCACACACACACACACACACACACACACACACAGAACCCCCCAAAAATTATGTTATGTTTAATATATATGAAATAACACACAGTAAAATATAGAACAATACATACATCACATTCAAAAATACATCATCACAAAACACACGTTTCCTTCATATCGAAATGCCCCTGTCCCTTTCAACGTTTCATTATTAACGACTATTTCAAAACCACAATCACCCACAACATGCTTATAGAGTGTTGTTGATGACAAACAAGCTAAAACTCTTTAACATACAGAATGAAAGCTGCACACACACACACACACACACACGAATATACACATAAAACAGGACAAATGAACCATTCCAAACTTAGTTTGATCGGATCAGTAACCATCAATGAAAAACGGAAGCACACAAACTGTGACTCCCACAAAATGAAGGACGAATTCCCTTTGAAAAATACCAAGATGCACTTATCAAAAAGAAAAGGGGAAAAAACCCTCCACCCCCACTCCAAAAAGAGAGAGAGAGAGAGAGAGAGAGAGAGAGAAGAGAGAGAGAGAGAGAGAGAGAGAGAGAGAGAGGAGGAGAGAGAGAGAGAGGGAGAGAGAGAGAGAGAGAGAGGAGAGAGAGAGAGAGAGAGAGAGAGAGAGAGAGAGAGAGAGAGAGAGAGAGAGAGTTATGTTAAGTATTGGCTAAGCAACCTCCAGGAGAAAGATGAACTAAACTACTGAAGAGAGGCGAGAAGGTGAAAAAAAAAATCAATGTACTCCCTTTTCCCACTCAATATCTCAAATTCAGAATAAAAAGATATACCATCAAGGTTGTCTATGGACTTTGGGATGCAATAGCACAGTGGCGCAAGTGTCAGACTCATGACCTGAAGAAGTCTAAGGGCGCGGGTTCGAGTCTAGTCCTGCTAAGCTGGAATTCTTTTTTTTTGCCCTGGAGTTAACACAGGCTCCAAGTCCATTCCCCTACAAGTCCTTAGAATGAGACTAAAAACCCAATGTCCCATGTGTAAGCATGCTACACCACCATGTGCACACACTGACATCCATCCTTTTTTAATTTATTTAAGAAGAGCAGACATCCCCAAAGTTGGAATGCGGCTACCTAAGACACCACCCCCCTCTTCCAATAAAAAAGAGTAGGCCAGTCATTGCTACTGTAAAGATGACACAGACATACTCAGCATGCAATCTGTGACCAGGGAGAGGGATAGGCTCCGCCAGGTTTGACTTTGCCCATGACACACTGCATGAAATTAATTCATATGTAGTGTTCCAATGAGTCGTACACAAGAAGAGCAAGGTGCAGATCATGCACTGTGCCCCGGATCGATCCTTACCGTTGACGTCTGTCACATCACACACCTTCACCCTGTCCAGCTTATTTCGTACTTTGCGGAAAAGAGAGTCACTTTCTGTTTCAAAATTGTGAGGAGAGAGAGAGAGAGAGAGAGAGAGATGAGAGAGAGAGAGAGAGGAGAGAGAGAGAGAGAGAGAGAGAGGAGGAGGAGAGTCACCTTTTTATTTTAAATTGGCAAGCCAGTTTGATTTAAACATGGGAAAAATTCTGCTTGCCCTCTGTGACTAGAAAACTTACTAAAATAAAAGACAAAAACTCATAATGTAATGTATTCAGTGTAAGATCAAAGGCAAAGAGATGATACCACTTTTGACTCTGGAAAACAGCTTGTGTACACATGCGCACACACACACACACACATTACATTAAGCCAACAAGAGTAAAAGCCAAGTTCATGATGATGTACAAATCCACATGTTGTCTTTTCAACGGCAAAAATACACAAACAGGAATAAAACCACCACAAACAGTCATATCAAAGCCATGACACGCATATATATCCGTAACCCTACCACAAAAGAGAATAATGAGAATAAGCACAATCAAAGATTTCAAACGAGCAAATGCCTTCAGTTCTTGTGTAAAATACTTGACATTCAACTTACATGCAATGCAAGAGTTCTCTCTCTCTCTCACACAAACACACACACACACTTTCCTCCATAAAAACCAAAATAAGTTGTGGGCAATCGATCAATCAATAAATAAAAGAGACAACTATGTTCTGTTCCGAGTAGAGTTGCAAGGGCACTTCTTGTTGGACATTATTGCATTTGGAATGGACAATGGAATAACAGACACAGACAATGCCAGAATAAATATATAATTATCGGTGTGGGTCATAGTTATCATATATATAGATATATACAAGAACATCACGTTTACTAGCTTCTCGTTTCAATGAGACCTACTATGACCGGTTTTGGGTTTTGTTTCAGGTTTTTTTCCTAAGAAATTATCACTGCATGCAGAACATTATGTGTATGTTTTTATAGATATATATATATATAGATAGATAGATAGATAGATAGATATATATATATAAATATATATATATATATGGGTGTGTGTGTACTACACCACTTCTGCCAAAATGTGCACTCAGCAAATGGTTTACACACTGCAAACCCCAACGCGCTGATGCAACCCCAGGTGTATGCGGGCAACTGATTTTCAAGTTTCTAAATCCATCAAATGCATGAATATGGGATCTTTAACATGCACAACTGATTCTCTACACATACATACAAAGAGGGGTAAGAAACGTCAAATGCAAGCCGTTTATTTTCTAGTTTCTACAATCTATCAAAAACATGGATTATGGTAATATTCAACATGCACAATTATTGATCCTCTGCATGTATTACACAAAGGGGAGTAAGTCAATGACAGGTCTGTATAGTATTAAGCTCACTGGAGAATTTGTATTAAAAAACCCCACAACTAAAAGACCCCTCCAACTGTTTATCTGCCAGGCACTGTCAAGGTTCGAACCAGTAACTTCATGGCCATCAGATCTGGAACCTTTTTGCCTACCAATTCAATACTTTTATGTTTCTCGTCCAAATGAACAGGCTAACACAACAGAGGTGTTTGTCACTATCTATCAGTCATATCACCCTTTTGCCTACCAATTCAATACTTTTATGTTTACAGTCAAGATGAACAGGCTAACACAACAGAGGTGTTGTCACCATCTATCAGTCATATCACCTTCTGCCTACCAATTCAATACTTTTATGTTTACAGTCAAGATGAACAGGCTAACACAACAGAGGTGTTTGTCACCATCTATCAGTCATATCACCTTTTCCACCAATCAATCGTATGATCAAGTTGAACAGGCTAACACAACAGAGGTGTTTGTCACCATCTATCAGTCGTATCACCTGCAACCCAGCCACCACAAACCACAGGCAGGAAGGATAAGTCACAGGCAGAAAAATCACGCATTAACTGAACAACCTCTACTGATGGCGCTCTCCCAGCCAATAGACCGTTGTGCATCTGCTAACCACTGCACCACACCACCTGGCACTTGAGGAGTCTTCATATACACTTCTGATTCATAACTTGGGCCATATTTCTTCGTCTGCTTCTGCGCAGTATGGTCGGAGCTTTAGTCCCTAAATCGGAAATCTCTGCTGGGATGTAAAATACCCACAAAACACAGTCAGGGCTTCAACTCACGATCTAAGACTGTTAGGTAACATCATACATGTATTCTCAACAATCCTAATCTTTGGGGCTGGTTTTATTTTCTTATATGTAAGTGACAATCTCTCTTTAAAGCCTGTCATACTGTGTCTTTAAGAGCTTTCAATAGAAACTTTTTTAAAAGGGAGGCAACTGGGAACTGGAGAAAGAAACCAGAAATACGGCTGTTAAAAAAAAAACCAAAAATACGGGACAATTTTTTTTTTCATTTTTATATCGAGGATAATGGAATAAGCACTTATGTGCTTTTTTACATCCAGTCCCCGTGTGTATGCGGTTTTGTAAATTCTGTCATCTGTTCCCACCGGCACACAATGGCCTACTCTTACGAAAAGCGGAACAGGATTTAACGCTTGCGCAAGATGTTCTGCGTGCGTTCGCACACGGGGCCTCGGTTTATAGTCTCATCCGAAGGACTTTTGGGGAGAGTGGAGTCGGCACTGATGTTGACTCCAGGAGAAAATATCTCCCTTGAACGGGAATCAAGATAATACAAGAACAAGAGCCCTGTGGCTTCAAAGACAGGAGGGGGAACCTTCAGTTTTAAACTGCAATGCCCCGCTATGGGCACAAGCTGTACTGTTGCCGACATCAAAACTGTCTCCTGCAAGTTTCCCCTGACAAAACTCTCTTCTTCTGAAGCATGCTGTTTTAGAGGTCAAGAATTGGAGAGCTCTCCTCTTCACCTGCATTATTTGTTTAGGGACTCACAAAACAAAACACAAAAAAAGGCTACAGTTGAGGAATTTCTGACCAGAAGTACTCTGAAACTTAAAACACTGCTTAACCCTTTGCCTGGCCACCATGAGCCAAATTCACAATCACCACACACACCAAAAACATATAATAGCAAGAACAATTCATCGCTAGGCAACAATATCACCCCCTTCCCCCTCCCCCAGCTCCTTATAAAAAAAAAAATCAACAACAACAACAAAAATCTCCAATGCTATACAAAGCAATACAAAAATCCCCACATCCAGCATGATCCAGAAGAAAACTTTGGAAATCATTACAACAGATACATTACAAAGCGAAACATTCCTTTACTACAATACAATACACTGAAACAAAAACAGAAATAAAACACAAAAGTTCTCATGATTCAACATGAACAACTAAACCAATCTTAAACATGAAGCACAAAATAAAAACAAAACAAAACACAAGTGATATAAACTAACATTGAAGCCAAGATATGAGATACTTACATAGCAAAAAAAGAAATATTGCAACTTATAACTCCGACTTTAAAAAACCAACAACAAAAAACAAAGGCACAGAATTTCAGTCAGTGATACTTAATAATGTCAACCTTCTGATCGACTAGTAAAAATCACAAGCACACACAAGGTCGGGGGGGGGGACTGGATGTAAAAAACAAAACCAAAAAGCACATCAGTGCTTATTCCATTGTCCTCGAAATAAAAAGAAAGGTAAAAACAAAAATTAAAAAGAGGTAAAAGTACACAGAAACGGAACATAGGAACATAACAGAAACTTTCTGCAGATCACAACTATCGCATCGAGCTAAGACTACTTTTTTTTTTCTTCTTCTTCTTCTTCTTCTTCTTCTTCTTCTTCTTCTTCAGTGTGAAATCAAATCAAAAACCAAAGGAGAAAACATTAAATAAATAAACTGATCAAAGGAATCATTAAAAACAAAAGCCATGACAAAAACAGAACAAAAATAAAAATAACAATTAAAAAAAATGGAAGCCCAACCTTGCAGAAACACAAAATAACAATATGATATATATATAAAAAAAACCAACAAAAAACCTGAAGCAAAAGGCCAAACTGTTGATCAATACAACAGAATTACTACTCAAACAACAAACACACACACAACAACAAAAACACCAAAGCAGAAAATGCGATGGTAAGTTTGATCTAATATACTCCAATCAGTTTTGCATTATCAACAACAACAAAAATCAAAGCAAAATCAAAAACAAATCATAATTCAAGCCATAATGAGAGATTCACTGACAGTCCTGTGAGACTACAACAATAAGCAAAGGACAGACAGATGCACAAATCAAAGGACAGACAGATACACAAATCAAAGGACAGACAGATACACAAGTCAAAGGACAGACAGATACACAAGTCAAAGGACAGACAGATACACAAGTCAAAGGACAGACAGATACACAAGTCAAAGGACAGACAGATACACAAGTCAAAGGACAGACAGATACACAAAGCAAAGGGCAGACAGATACACAAAGCAAAGGGCAGACAGATACACAAGTCAAAGGGCAGACAGATACACAAGTCAAAGGACAGACAGGTACACAAGTCAAAGGACAGACAGGTACACAAGTCAAAGGACAGACAGATACACAAATCAACACACAGGTGAAGAAATCGCTGTGCTGACTTCTTCTTCTGGTGTTTCAGGTGTGCTGGGTTGAATGAGGAACCATAATTTATCTCCATCAACAACCAATCTCCATCAGGAACCAATCTCCATCCATCAGGAAACAATCTCCATCAGGAAACCATCTCCATCCATCAGGAAACAATCTCCATCAGCAACCAATCTTCATCAGGAACCAATCTCCATCAAATATCCATCAGGAAACAGTCCCCACAATCTCCATCAGAAAACGATCTCCAACAGAAAACAATCTCCATCAGGAAACTATCTCTATTCCCATCAGGAAACGATTTCCATCAGGAAACAATCTCCATCATGTAACCATCTCCATCAGGGGCCAATCTCCATCAGAAAACGATCTCCATCAGGAAACGATCTCCGAATGATCTCCATCAGGAATCAATCTCCATCAGGAACCAATCTCCATCAGAAAATGATCTCCATCAGGAAACGATCTCCGAATGATCTCCATCAGAAACCAATCTCCATCAGGAACCAATCTCCATCAGGAACCAATCTCCATCAGGAAACAATCTCCATCAGGAACCAATCTCCATCAGGAACCAATCTCAATCAGGAAACCATCTCCATCAGGAAACCATCTCCATCAGGAAACAACCTCTGTGCATGTACTAGTACTACTGTTTGTAAACACTGATGTGGAACCTCATTTTTAAAAAAAATTTGTGTAACAGTAAATATTTCCAGTAACCTGCTTCCCATTACAGGCTTAGCAGAAAGATTATCAAAAGCTTACAGAATTATCAAAAGCTTACTAGGGTATAACTTTCCTCACTTAACGTTAGGAAAGATTATTCAAAATCATAATTATGTCTGGCTTGGTGTTTTATTTTTTAAAAATAAAAATAAATTTTAAAAAATTTTAAATTATCAAGATTACACAGAAGTATGTCTAATATTTCCTTATTCTTACTCTCAACACCTTTTTGCTTTATCATCCCTTTCTGTCCAATTAAAAGATCTCAAATAAATATAGCTCAAAAACTCTGCAAAAGTGTGTTTTCCTAGTGTTTACTGTATCATGTATGGCTTTTGCAACAACAAAAAACTGAGCAGGAACAAATCATATAAGCAGAATATATAATAAACAGCAAAAGCTCCAAAACTAAAAAGAGAAAACAAAAAAAGAGGAGGGGAGGGGGGATCAGTGTAGCATTATCATCTCTTTCATTTTAAAAACAACACTGAAAAAAAATAATAACCAATACAAATCATCTGATGGTAAAAATAAGAAAGATTACATAAAAAATAAACAAAAGAATATGAAAGTCAAAACGATGGCAAAGAAACACATACCGATCTAGTTCTTCATTACGATTCAATAAATAGATAAATTAATTGAATTCACACAACTATGACACAGATTCCACACCAATATACATATACTCAGGCTTAAAAAAAATTACTTGATATAAAGCAATACATCCACCAAAATACATATAGCAATATATACATCAAAGTATGATAACAATAATAATAATGACAATGCTGACATAACATCACATTGTAAAGATGATAAGGCATGAAATATTTCGCAATGAACAGTTATCTCCACCAAAGTGTTCCTCCACACTACCAAAGCGAATATGAGCAAAATAGTTTCCCCGCTAATTCTTCAGGACAGTAGACTACTGATTTAAAAATCTTTTCTTTTTTTTTTATTCCACAAGTCCCTTTCCCCGGACAAAAGATTTCTTGCGATGTGTTTGGAGCTTTTTGCTGTGGTGTCAAGTCAGGAGAGAGAGAACAACAACAAACCAGCACTGTCGCTGAACAAGGCTCTGTCAGTCACTGGTCTCAGAGAGGACTTCAAACAAAGCTGATCACCAATCAACATTATTAACCCCTTCAATACTTAACTTGCATTATGTCTATGAAAACGATATCACTTATGGCTTCCTACATGCTGATATTCAGTGCACAGCGACTTTGTCAGCAAAATTTAGATCAAATGCTTTGACTAATGCCCCCCCCCCCCCCCCCCCCCCCCCCCCCCATTCCTTGACTACAGTTCTGAGGTCCACCAATGGTGAGATTTTGCATAATTTATGCGACCATGTTTACCCACCCTTAAGGTAGCCACATTCCAAGGTCAGGGAAAGACATTTTCATTTGAAACGGGCCCATCCACTCAGAATGGTGTTTTATGACCCCTATGTCCTGCAGATAGTCACAAGATTTAGTTCTGTTGGTCATGTACCTCGTTTCATAGAGAATCACACCTACCTCACATCAGTCTCGTCTTTACTGAGAACTGATATAAAGAAAAGTGATCAGTTGCCACTTCTGTAGTATATTGCACACACTTTTGTGGGAGGTCCTAATGAATATGTGGGCTGAGCCACCATCAAGTCTGTTGACAGTAGATGGACATGACCACAGAGTATTTCTGTTCCAACCAGTGTGTCATTGACGACTGATAGTGAAAGGTCAGACCCCTACATCTCCGCATGGTGCAAATACATCCTTTCATCTCAGGTCTTTTTGAAGGCGAACATAAAACTTTCCATGGTTTTCATGTTGTTTACTTCTATAACAGAAAAACAGGCATTTTATCATCATTTTGAGTGATATTCACAGCAGAGATGATGTTGACAAATCATGGTTTAGCTCAGCGTACAGGAATATTCAAAACGACAAAACTCTGTGGGAGATAATGGGTAAATCATGATGTTCAGAAACACTGACACGCACTGAACAATGGAACCAGCTAAACCTGTCCTCTTCTGCCTTCATCTCTTTCGTCTACTCAGTACTGGCTTCAAAAAACTTTGTGCTGTGGTTGATAGTTGGTGAGGGCAACCACATGACTCTGATGGAGGAAAAAAATATGCTACTCATCACAGATCTCAACTTTTTTCAATCTTCGTCCAAAACATACTGACCACACTCTGCCACAACTCTCCACAAACAAAAAAAAGAATTATAAGAAAATAACCCCAAAACTTACATAAACATCTATATTCAGGAATGAGAAAGTTTATAAATATCAAACTAAAACTACTGATGGATTATCCCAAAATCACACTAACAAATGTGAATTCCACTGACAAAGCTTATTTCATTGATAAAAAACATACAATTTTAATGCTAAATATCTCCACACTTATCATGTCAATGAAGTTTATCACAATCACATTATAAACAGAAAGGAAAAAACACATCAGATGTCTCATGTTAACTTGTGTTTTAAAGTACACAAACCAAGAATAAAAAGAAATTAAAAACCACAAATTTTGCGATTGAAACTCAGACATACAAATATTCTGACCAAAATTTTTTTTTAAAAGGCTGCACAAAATATGGGAAGAGCATATAAACATGCATCTCAATTCACATATATTGCTCTTTTCTTGCATCATCTTCACTGGCTTTGAATGCACAAGAGAATCAGATACACATTCATCCCAGCTCTGAACTAACAATACCGCTGGTTCTCCTCCAACTGATCTGCCTGATATTTTTCAAAGGTCTCAACATCTTCCCTAAGCCAATTACTGTACGTTTTGAGGATTTCAAAATTCTTTCTTACAACAACTGGTCAGCAACTTTCTTGATTTCTACAACCTTTGGCTTGGAATTAGCTTTGGTATTCTGTCTGATATTCTGCAGCATCAGTGTTCCGATCATCTCTTCACAACAATTCTTTTCCACCCAAACACCGTTAAGGTTACTGTCCTTACTCACATAAATTCTCTTGTTAGTGTACTTGTTTTGTGTATAAAATGGTGAAAAATGGGAATGTGTGTAAAATCGTTCACAGTGCATATAATAACACAGAAGTGCACAAATGCATATATATGCAATATGTGTGTGGCAAAAAATAAAGAAAGAAAGAAAGAAAAGAAAGAAAAATCATGTGTGGCTGTCAGATTCATTTTCAATACTTAAAGGCTTGGATGCTAATACACACCAATCCAATCTTGCTGTTTACAGCCCCATCAACCACAGAGGCCATATTGGGGCTGGGTAGTACACACAAAAGCTTCGCAGTTATTATCATCATTATATCAGAGAAAACATGCTACAAATGGCACAACATTTTCAACTGCTGTCCCTGAAATACAATAGTAAAATGCTACAGTAATGTAACAAGATGAAGACCAGGTAATGTAAAACAGAAACGGGGAAAAATAATTATAAGGCAACTAAAGTTCATGATCAGCTCTCTGGCTTCCATCCCTACACACACAAAACACAACTAACCGTCTTTCGCACACACACACACACACACACACACACACACAACAACAACAACAAAGAAAAAGAAAAAAAGACACAAAAACAAAAATAAACAAATACATAAATGAATGGATCAATAAAAAAAAAAAACATCACCCTGATGTCCCGATCTATGAGCTTTGAAAAAAAATTACTTTCTTGCTCATGATTTCATTTTTACACACATACACACAAACACACACACACACACACACACACACATACACACACACACCACACATACCACACACAACACACATACACACAACACACACACACACACACATACACACACACACACACAACAACATACACACAACACACACGCACACACACCCACACCACACACACACATACACACAACACACACACACCACACATACACACACACACACACACACACACATACACACACACACTTATCAATGGTGACTGACACTGATTGACAAGATAGATGAACTTTATGATGTTAAGGCAATGAAAAAGCAATGTAAAGGATGGGGGGGAGGAGGGGGGAGAGAGAGAGAGAGAGAGAGAGAGAGAGAGGAGAGAGAGAGAGAGAGAGAGAGAGAGAGAGAGAGAGAGAGAGAGAGAGAGAGAGAGAAAGAAAGAAAGAAAGAAAGAAAGAAAGCAGTCTACAATACATCTAATTCATAAATCACAGACATTGACACAAAGATGTGTCCAGAACGTGACAGCGAACAGGAAAAATAACCTACGTACCATCACTATCACTGCTATGATATCAACAGCAAAGATGTCTGAGTCTTTCTTTTTTTCTCCTTGTTTTAATGTCTATCACTATTAGGTGACGTCTTCTTCGTCATCGTCGAACGCTCAAACAGTAAATATCGACGGAGTATTGTTATCAGTCATAAGAGCGAAAATGTGTTGTGCTGCCGTTAAGCGCCTGACAAGTCAGGCCCAGCACATCCGACTTCGGTGAAATTAGGTGACTGAGACGGGCAAATTTTCGTAACACACACAAAAAAATAATAAATTGATAAATGAATCAAAACTGAGGGGAGTATGCAGTGTCCCAGGAAGGACTATTGTGCCCCCTCCCACTGTGGAATGATACATGACTTCAGCAATTGATGTTATGTATTGCTGAGAATCATATGATACACTCTTAACATTCCCATATTTTGAACTCGTATCAGTTCCTTTCTTTGTGTACAAGCCTTTTCAGAATAGGGCAATCAAAAACTAGATGATGGACCGTAATGGATAAAAACGCAAAAAACATGTCATGTTTCTCTGGGTATTTTGTGTGCCAGGGGCTGAATCATAATTTCTAAACAATCACCTCTCTATGTCTTCATTCACCTGATCCAAGGCAATACTACCTCCTTAGATCTACACACAGCCAAAGTACTTTTCAATGCTCATTAAGTAATCAATTAAGAAAATTCTTTTGAATAAATGCAATGAAAACTTGGATGCAGCTGCCCCCCCACACACCAATGAGCAATTCTTTTCCATGTACCAGCACAATGATTCTTTTTTATATTATTATTCTGGTCATCATCTGTATAATCAACCAAGTTTTCAGTTTGAGGAGACCCCTATTATAAACTCCAGGGGTTTTTTTCCATAAAGAATTCTTTTAGGTCGCTTAGTAACACTTGGCTGACATGTTGCAAGCTGGATTTTCGGGGTTTGTTTGGGATATTTTCCCTCTCAAAATTAATTAAACAAAAAATACTGGCTTCTTTTAGGAATGCTAAGTAAGTGTCCGGTACAATATTACAAAGCGATAGAAAAGAATAAGGACAAAATCCTGAACTTTAAAACAAAATTTTTTTTTTAAATGAAGAGCAGCTGTATTAAGTTGGGGCAGCGGTCAACTGGATGTAAGCAAAAGAGATCATGTGTGTGTTTGTGTGTGTGCACATGCGCATACATGTGTGAGTGCACATGCGCATACATGTATGTTTTGCATACATTCATGCAATCTGCATGTATGCATGCCTGTTGTGTGTGTTTTTGATTATGCACACTCATTCACAGTGTATATACACATGCACATCACTCTTAAGCCAGTATCAGTAAACTGTAATAGTGGGACTGTTTCCAAACCGGCGCCTCCACATAGGCACTTGCACACATGCATGAACGCACTGACTTGAATGCATTTCTTTTACGTCTGATTTGTACATGTCACAACCATTTAACATTACATAATTATCTTTGAACAAGATTCTCTTGGATACAACGGGAACAAAGCATAGACCTTCTTGAATGTGAGCAAGCAAGAACAAGAGTGATAAAAGCAGCAACAGTGATGATGACAGTGATGGTGATGATGCCACAATATTGATAACAGCACAGTAGTTTTCAACTGTCTATCACAGACTCTAAGCACACTATCTCAGACTGGTAAACACATATGCACACACACACACACACAATAACACTATCATTATTGTTTTTCTAAATTCCTGCTCCTTTTCCTTTTATTTTCGTAGTCTTTAGAATCCATCTACGCCTAGCAGCATTTCCGCAGAACAAGTACTCAACACTGTACTCTACACCAGAAGTCTGAATCTCTGATCACACACTTCTATCTAGCAAGTCTGTCACCGTATTCTTCACAGCTCGTCTCCATCCAAAAATCGTTAATTTCCTATCCATCATCACAGACTGAGACACAACATGAAAAAAAATTGGGGGGGGGGGGGGGGATCCATTCTATTCAAATTTTTAAAATCTGTAGTTTCAGTTTTCCTGTGGAAGTACAGTTACTGCTGTGGGAAGCTCTCCATACCTGCAACACTACACTACCAAGCAGTTCACTTAACAGATGCCTGACCACTTGAAACAGAAATCCCAATACACTGGAGAAGGAAGAAGCCTCAAGGGTGTTCTGCATGTTTCTGGTTGGTCATCTGGATGTAACAGGAACACACACACACACACAGCAAACATTGAGGGGTGGTGGAGGAGAAGAGAAAAGTTCTCCATCTGTTCAGAAATCAAGCAGAAGCACACATACTGACAAACCTGGCAGATGAAACATTCGCCTCTTCATGGAGTTTTTTTCTGCAATTACCAATGACAAAGTTAATCCTGTCATTTTCTACTGCACACTGAAGCTCCACTCTCCTGCTGCAGACTCTCCTAATTCAAGCTCATGAATTCTAAAAATAAACCTACTTATGTAGTCTTGAAAAGCAAAAATCCTTGCTTTTATCACACGCGTTCATTCCCCCCTCTACCCCTCCCAAAGCAACCAACCATTCTCCATTTTCAACAATATTCATTCGTGTGTTAGGGACCTCAGCTAAGTTGTGTTGGACCAGCAGTATTAAGGTCTCATCCCTCTCTCCTCTTCTTTTCTTGATTCTGAAGATGGTAGATATTCACCAACATCTGGAGAGCTGGGAGATTGTACTTAAAACACAGCACACAGCAACCAGAACTGGTAGGTTTTCTCCTTAGGCTTTGGAACAAGCATTCAAACCACTAGACCAATTTGTCTCGTCTTTCCATCATTCATAATTAAATATGACAACTCCCTCTCCTCCACCCTGTCCCAATTTTTCTCCCCTTCCCCATATTCCCTGGGAACAGAGTAGATAAGCAGAGCGTTGGAGTCTTGACTCTTAAGTAATGCAGTTCAGCAATTCAGTTCAGGTGGTTCCACACATACATTCCCCCCCCCCCCCCCCCCCCTGCCTCCTCTTTCCCAATTTACACACTGCTCTTGACTTAAACTTCCCCCAGCATCACTTCTTCACATAAAACTTTCAATCGAGGTCCTGTGAATGAACAATCAATACATAACACATTTTGTATACATTTTGAAAATCCATCCATTTTTTTTTTCAAAAATACAGCAAGCCAATATCGGCCAGTAGCAGGGTTTGGGTGGCATGAACAAGCAATGTGCAGGCGGCACACGGAGCAGTTGACATGACAGGTCACGTGCGTTGGGGCGCGTCACATCTCCGTCAGGCAGACTGACAGAGGCCTCTTCTCGCACAGGCAAGACATAGTGGGTGGTGTCCACAAGAAGCCGGGGGATGCTTCATCCCCTGACAGGGCCCCCGCTAGGTCCGCTCTTCTCTCCCTTGTCTGTTTTCTCCCCTGTAGCCGTTGTGGGGCGTGGGTCAGGCAGCTTGAGGTCGAATCCAACTCCTGGGAAATACAGAGTTTTTTTTGTTAGGCACGGACTGAAGTGCCGTTCTTAGTTTTAAAAGCAGGACGAAATGATGTGATGTATCAGATCTGTGCATCAAGGCCTGACCTGGTTGTGAGGTTTTTTGTTGTTGTCTTCAATTTAACGTCTGTTCTCTCTAAGTGATATTAGACATATCCTTTCATGTATCTAAAGAGATGTTCAGAGAATCACTGCAGTTTCTGGGCTGTGCCTCCTGCTGTGTGCTGCTGACGGGGGCATAATTGAACACCCAGTGATTACAATACCATTACCTACATGCCGAGCCAAAAGTATAGATGTACATTACGTTCTGTGTTAAAAGCAAAAATGTCGAGGCTTGTCAGAAAACAGACAAGTGAATGGGTGAGGATGGCATAAAACATGTAAGAACAGAAGGGGTGGAAAAAAAAGATAGAAACGCTAAGAGTGACAGAAGAAACATGGAAATTTCCAGATCAGAATTTCCTGAAAGTGGGGACATTGCCAACACACATACCCCTCTGATCCAGGTTCTTCAAGTCAGCCATCTCGTGCTTCAGTCGAAGACGTAATATATGCTGCATCAGCTCATGTCTGAAAGCAAATAAGGTTACAACCAATACAGCTTTAACCACACACAGGTATGTCATAAACACTGAACATCTTTATTCCTCTTCACCCCTCTTGGGGTAAAATGGCAATAACCAAAAATATTATCAATGTCTAACACACAAACACACACACATCACCAAAAACACACACACACACAACACACAATTAGCTGTACCACACACACACACACAACATTAGCTGTACACACACACACACATCACCAAAACACACACACATACAACACACACACATCACCAAAACACACACACATACAACACACACACATCACCAAAACACACACACACACACACACCACACAATCACCAAAACACACACACACATACAACACACACACACAACACACACACATACACACACACACATTAGCTGTACACACACACATACACACACACACACATATGCTGCTCAAAGTACCAACCTGTGTTCGACGTTAGTGATGCCAATTTTCTCCAGTTTGATTTCATTCATGCGTATCAATGTGCGACCTGCACACAGTACAAAGAATGAATCGCCGCTTAGTACTGAGCTGCAGAAATGTTAAAAACTCCATACTAACATTTTCACACAATTCGTATGTGTTTTCCTACACTGTATTTTAATGTGTGTGTGTGTGTGTGTTTTATTTCATTTTTTTAATTATTCTTTTATTTCGAGGATAATGAAATAAGCACTCTATATGCTTTTTTTCATCCAGTCCCATGTGTATGCAGTTGTGTAAATTTTGTCATGTGTGAGTGTGTGTGTGTGTGTGTGCGCATGCGTGCACATATGTGTGTTGTGTAGTGTGACATGTTGTTTGCATGTGTGCGCACAGGTGTGCTTGCATGTCAGTATGTGTGTCAGTGTGTCAGCATGCACATGTGAGTGAGTGCACGTGTGTGTGTGTGTGTGTGTGTGTGGGTGCATGTGTGCGTTGTGTGTGTGCATGTGAGCATGTGTGCATGTGCTCATGCATGCATGCATGTGCGCACGCATGTGTGTGCATGTGAGTGTGCAATATGGGTGCATGCGTAAGTGTGTGTGTGCATGCATGCTACGTGTGTCTATGTGTGTGCTGGTGCCAGGATGCATTAACTTAGATAGGAAGAGTACCTAAAGCCCTACCACAGTTATCTCAAAGCTGATGCACTGTCTTCCACAGCAGCATCTTCATCACCACAGATGCGATGAAGACAAATTGTTTCTGATTCAGTGGCACAGGCTGCTCTAGTAGCAGTAGTAGTAGTAGTAGTAGTAGTAGTAGTAGCAGCAGTAGCAGCAGTAGCAGTAGTAGTAGTAGTAGCAGTAGTAGTAGTAGTAGTAGTAGTAGCAGTAGCAGTAGTAGTAGTAGCAGTAGTAGTAATCATAATCATAATAATGTATGGTATTTATATAGTGCTGAATCTTGTAAAGCAAAAAAAAATTGAATCACTTGCATTCAAATCATTTCACACAATGCAACAGTCCACAAAATATCACAATTAACATATATCAAATTTATACTCACACACAAGCACGCACACACATGCACACACACACACACAACACATTTAGGTAAGGATGGTGGAGATGAAGGTGACTGTAGAAAAGTAGGAAAAGACATGAGGGGAAGACATCAGAGAGGAAATAAGTGCGTTTTGAGGCTGGATTTGAAAAGTGTTAAATGTAGACTTTAGGCCAAGTTTCAGGGTGACCTTAGTCTTGGATTTCCCTCACAGCTCCATACCTGTAGTGTCAGTTCGTCGTTTCAAAGGGCTTCAGTCTGCCTGCACTGCTGGGAGACATTTGTTGGCTGACTCTGCGGTAGTCTGGTGTGTCTATCTCACCTAGTCTACATCCACCATTAGAGCTAACACTGTTGACAGCAGGAGGATGTCACCTTTTCACGCTGGGTAACTCGCTACAGGGTAACCAACCATCTGCTAGCCCTTTCCCTCCTTATCACCAGCTACTGGGTTACGGTAGCGTACAAATGTGCACAGTGCATGTGTTACTGGGAAAGAGGGGTTCTTTCCCTTGACCCAGGGATAGTGTTAATTCTTTTTAAATTTTATTTATTAGTTTTATTTAATTCTTTTATGTCGAGGATAATGGAATAAGCACTTAAGCGCTCTTTTACATCCAGTCCCCGTGTGTATGCGGTTTTGTAAATTTATCATCTGTTCCCAACGGCACACAATGGCCTACTCTAACGAAAAGCGGAACAGGATTTAACGTGTGCGCAAGATGTTCTGCGTGCGTTGGCACACGGGACCTCAGTTTATAGTCTCATCCGAAGGACTTTTGGGGAGAGTGGAGTCTGCACTCATGTTAGTTAACTGCAGGTGTTAAGGTGTGTCTTGAGTATGGAGGATCTGGAATACAACATCGCTGAACACAACCCAAGTGATCCAGTGCAGGGCGCCTCTAACAACATTATTTTACACTGATACACTCACTCCCTGTGAGCTTATGTTGCTGAGCGTTGTATACTACAACATGACTCACTCACCTGGCTATGGTTGGCTGTGGTGGTGAAAGAGGAATGAGCCACAAGGGATCAGCAAGAGACCAGTACATCATAGAAAATTAGAGAGGGAGACACAGACAGAGACGCAGACAGACAGAGACAGACAGAGAAAGAGACAGAGAAGAAGAAAGACAGCCGGACAGAGAGAGAGACAGAAACATAGACTGACTGAGAAGGAGAAACAGACAGACAGACAGACAGACAGATGGAGAGAGAGAGAGAGAGAGAGAGAGAGAGAGAGAGGAGAGAGAGAGAGAGAGAGAGAGAGAGAGAGAGAGAGAGAGAGAGAGAAAGAGAGAGAGAGAGAGAGAGAGAGAGAGAGAGAGAGAGAGAGAGAGAGAGGAGGAGGAGGAGAGGACACAGAGAGAGAAAGAGAGAGAGAGTGAATGAGTGAGAGAGACAGACAGACACACAGACACACACACAGACACACACACACACACACACACACACACAGAGTCAGACAGAGAGAAAAACAGAGACACAGAGACAGACAAAGAGAAACTACCCAAACCTACTATAACAACACACAAACACAAATAATAATTTTAACAAACCACCACCTATCGGTGTTTAATAATAACAACCAACAACAACAACCAACAACAACACCAACAACCACACCAACATCATCATCATCCTCCTCCACCCCCCACCACCCCCCTCCCCTGCCACCGCACCTCCCACGTCGTGCTCGGTGAGGAAGTCTCCGTACAGCTGGTAGCAGAGCCCGCCGTGTTTGCGCCACCACTTGTTGACGTCGGCCGCGGTCCAGAAGTACAGGGGCTTGGGCTTGCCCTTCAGCAGCTTGCGGGGGGGCAAACCCCCTCCCCCCCCCTCCGTCCCCGACGTCGACCCCGAACTGCTGATGCTCTCCTTGCCTGGCGGGTGCAACGTCTGTTGTGGCTGTGGCTGCACATAGTCACAAAGAGGGTGAGGGGGTGGGTTGGGAGGGTTTTGGGGGGGTTGGGGAGGGGGAGGGGGGGGGGGTTAAGATTTTTTTTTTTTTATTTCCGGTTTACTTTTGCCGAACTGCTGATGCTTTCCTTGCCTGGCCGGTGCAACGTCTGCTGCTGCTGTGGCTGTGGCTGCACATAGTCACAAAGAAGGGGGGTGGGTTTGGGGGGGTTGGTGGGGAGGGTTAAGATTTTTTTGTTTTGTTTTCCGTTTACTTTGTAGGGGGGGGGGGGGGGGGGGGGGGGGGGGGGGGGGGGGGGGGGGGGGTTAAGATTTTTTGTTGTGTGTTTTCATTTACTTTGAAGGGGGGTGGTTAAGATTTGTTGTGTGTTTTTGTTTACTTTGAAGGGGGTGTGTTAAGATTTTTTTTTGGTTTTTGTTTACTTTGAAGGGGGGGTAGATTTTTTGTTTTTGTTTTCGTTTACACAGCCAAGTTAAGCAGCGTGGAGCGTGGTTACCAGTTGGATGGGTGACCGTTTGCGCGCCTTGGCTTCAGTACAGTTCCCCCAGTTCACCCAGCTGTAAATGGGTACCTGCCCTCTTTAGGGTCAGGGAAGGTAAAGCAGTGAGGGAGAGGAGATGGGCGCCGCCCTCAATATGCTGGCCCTAGAGAAGTGAGGTCTCTGACGCCTCGCTCCCCTACGACCTTATAGGTTATGGGACTCCTTTACCTTTACCTTACTTTGAAATAGATTGGAGAGAAGCGGGGGGGAGGGGGGGGGGGATGGGAGGAGGTAGAGAAAGATGGGAGGGAAGGGGGGGAGGGGGGGGAGAGGGGGGGGAAGGGGGGGAGAGAGGGGGGGGGGGAGAGAGAGAGTAAGAGAAGAGGGGTGGGGTGGGGGGGGACAGACACAAAAACAAAAACGAAGATGACAGACAACAGACAGACAGACAGAGAGAGAGACACAGAGAGAGAAGAGAGAAGAGAGAGAGAGAGAGAGGAGAGTCAGAGAGAGAGAGAGAGAGGAGATGAGAGAGAGAGAGAGAGAGAGAGAGATGAAAGAAAAGAGAGAAGGAAAGAGATGGGGGTGTGAGAAGGAAGAAAGTGAACTATATATATATTAGTCAGAGAACAGTAATGGAAGAGGGTAGGGATAGGGAGAAAGTGAACTACATATTCAGAAAACAGTAACTAATTTATATCTATCAAACTAAACCATCTAGGTAAGCTACACTTTTTATATTTCCTATTGTTTAGAAGTTGCATCACCATTGTGTGTGTTCAGGATCAGACAGCTGTGTCTCCATTAATAAAAAAAAAAAGAAGAAACAAATTCACTTTTCCTTGCACCATTCTTCTGATCAGGAAGTGTCAGTTTAATTAATGTGTCAAATACAGTGGGTATGAACAAATCAGCAGTTTTTCTTCTTCCTCTGTACTCTTCCCTCTTTCTCTTTCCTTTTAAATTTCTTTTATTTTTCTTAAACTTACAGACAAATCGGTAGTCTGCATTGTTAAGCTTGGTTTAGGAAAAAAAAACTTACTGTTCTTTACTCACTCTGTTTTTGTTTTCTTTTTAACAGACATATAACTATTTTAAAGTGTACTGTCCTTGTTTCTCCTTCTCTCCATTCTATCATACTAACTGAGATCATGAATATCAACTGTATACATGGCTTCCTGTTGTTTGGCCTGTGTGATGGCTGATGCATTGTTGAGGAATGAAGGCTGAGATCCTAACAGTAACGCTCAGCAAATGCTTCCTGGTGATGTTTGCAAGCATGCTGCTTAGCCTTTGTTGTGTGTGCGTGCGTGTGTGCGTGCGTGCCTGCCTGCATGCATGCGTCTTTGTGTGTGTATGTGTGTGTGACATGTTACTGATGTTAGATGAAGCAAGAAGACAGCAGGGGGTTAAGGAAGTGTTTGATTAGTTTCCCGGTACTTTTGAGTGACCTAGTAATGGGATTCACAATCAGTCAGTCACACACACACACACACACACACACATTACACACGCACACACACACATTACACACGCACGCACGCACGCACACACACCACATACACACGCACACACACAGTGACACACACACAGTGACACACACACAGTGATACACACACACACAAACACAATCACAATCAAACATACACACACACACACACACTGTTTCAGACTGGCTGAAAAGATGTTTTTAAAAAGATTCAAGATAAACATAAACTGGAGATTTTGACAGCTGGGACATATATAATGTGTGCTGTATACTGTGTAATACAATGTTGTGTGTTCAGGACCACATTAGTACATGGTAAATGAAACTGGAAATCTTTTTGACATTAATTACATTCTGTAAAAAAAAAAATAATTTTTTTTTGGATCTGGCATGAAGTTTAACTAAAGCCCTACCCAACTAAAAACTATACATTGTAACAAGGTCCATAGAATTAAAAACTGCAGGAAAAATTATATTTTCCCTGATATATACAATAGCAGTCACTGTGTCAACTAATCCTCTGGTGGAGTTTCCTTATAATTATGTGCTTTGGAGACCTGTCTAATCAATTGACATGACACAGTATCTTAGTATAAAGGAAATATTCAGCGACAAATCTGAAATGAATTATAAATGTGACAGTTTTTCAACCTTAGTTTCAAACAAGGCACCTCATGTAAAAGAAGGTATGGAAAACAAAATTCTAAAGTTTGAGCAATGTAAGGGCTAATGTAAGTGTAAGTGTTATGATCTATGACACTAACAGTACTTCCATTGCAAAAGGCCTCCAGAGCTGAAACAAACATTAAAACAATGTCCAGGTCAACAGCCTACCATCACCACACATCTTCTTTTTTCTCTCCCCACTCACACTGGACTGTTCAGGCAGTGCAATTTTCACCTGAGGTGATGGCAGCTCGGTTTTTCCTCCTCCTCCTCCATCTCCATTCCCTCCCCCTTCAACCTCCTGGGTTGCCATCACTGCTTCATCCGCACACCTTCAACACACAGCAACAGTCGGGAGTGGGTGGGGGGGGGGGGACCCCAGATAATTTAAGTAAATTCAGTCATACTCATGAATTCAATACTGAATTTAATCAGAAATGTGACACTCTTACCACATAATAAGTGAGTCACACTGCACCTGAGGGCAAGCTTTAGTTATTCACATGTTATAAATCAGGAATTAAAACGCCATCCAATACAAAAAACAGACTGAAAATCATATCATTCTATGAAAAGTTATCACAAATTGAAATGACAGACTGCAGGAAGTGACAAAATGAGAAATGGACAAGTTTTGCATTGAAATACCTTGGTCAGAATTAGGGCTGGGTTTGGTTTTTTTAACACGTTTATAAGCAAAAGTAAACAAAAAAATTGTACACCTTGATATTTCATTACAAGGTAGAAGAATCAGAATGGTTAAAATCGTTTTACAATCAATCAAAATCAAAAAAGCAACAACCTGACTGACCCTCCCCTATGGAAATGGCTCCAAGCAGAAAAGTTTGTCAGGTGCAATGTGACTCATTTCATGGTGGAGGGTCACAAGTCTAAACATTAACACTGACAAAATGACTGACAGAAAACAAGAAAACATGTATTCATGGTGAAAATATATCAGAAGATTACTGGTTACTTTACCTTAGAATACACACTTTAAATGAAATCTCATTGTCATACTAATGATAAGAGTAAAAAAGAATATATATATAATATAAAGGTTGGTTTTTTTAAACTATTATGTGTCGCTGTGTGTGTCACTGTGTGTGGTGTGTGTGTGTGTGTGTGTGTGTGTGTGGTGTGGTGTGTGTGTGTGTGTGTGTGTGTGGTGTGTGTGTGTGTGTATGTTTTGTGTAGTGTAGACTGTAGTGTGTGGTGAGTGTGTGTGTGGTTCATGACTTGTACATTGTTGGTACTGATTACAGATCTGTTTAAAGATAGAACATCTCTCTTAGTTTTACTGGTTTTAGTTGTTAAGTTTCTGTGACCTTTCTCCTCTGATTGAAATCTGAAAACATGTCTGCAAATGCAATACGTATGCATGTTTGTGTTCCAACTGGTTTCATTATCATAATGATGCAACTGCAAGATTTGATTACAAATTCATGAACTAATACTAGTAATACTATAGAAATACTGCAGGCCTAATTAATAGTTCTAGTTATAGTGAACATTATTTTGACAGCAAGACAGACACTAACTTGACCATGAACAGAAAGCATACAGAGACAGGAAGATCCACAGAGAAAGACAGAGTAGCTCTAGAGCAAAGCTGTTTCAGACAATCCCTGCGAAGTTACTTCAATAAATTCTGTAAGTCAGGGTAACCTCACTAACATCAGACAACTCTGTAACTGGGCTTAGTGGAAATGTCCGTTGACAGTGTTGCCTTCAAATCAGAACATCAAGCAATGATATTATCAATATCATCCCTATTACTAGTATCATTAGTATTACATTATCTGAGCCATGATATTTCAGGTTCTCAGTGTCAGACTGGCAAAACACTAGACACTCACTGACTCAGACAGCCATTATGCTTTTAAAAGAAAAACAACATTTTGAGGTGGCACTGATCACAATAACTATTGAGCAATTTAAACTGCAAGCACATTGATCACTCAGATTCAGGGCATTTTACACACACACACACACACACACACACACACAAAACACACACACACCACACACACACATTGACAGCCACACACACACACACACACACACACACACACACACATCAGTGACTAAATGCATTGATAACCAAATTCAGCAAAAATGGTAAATGCCTGTGTGGTGAGAATATCACTAATACTCATATACTTTTTGACTGCCAGAATGTAAAACCTTTCATGCCCCATTTTTCTGAAAACTCCCTCACCAGCATATTCAGCAATCTAAAACTAGCACTTGAAATTGTGAAAGGTCTTTGTCACAGTCCCATAGGACATTTGTTATAGTTACATTAACGTTAATGACTTTTTGTTTGTTTGTTTGCTTGTTAATGATTCTTGTTGCATTGCCAAGTTTCTTTTCCAGTTTTTTAAAAATTATTTGTTTTTTTAATTTTTTTATTTTTTAATAACACATCCACCTCACCCGGTTTTTGGGGGGGGGGTTTTTTTCCCGTCTAATATCACTAAAAGTGAACAGACCTAAAATTGAAGTCAACACACACACATGTAAACTGTCTTCCTAGTTCCTATGTCAGTATCATACTCGAGTGTCACAGTGTGTGTGATCGTCAAGACTGTTATGTTAAAAACTCGTCAGCGCCCACTGCACTGTTTAAGTTGAACTTGGAATTTATAACCAACTACTTTGTCTATAAAATATTGAGTACATCATTACATGCCACATAGTACTAAACATGCAGTGCTTATGGACAGTCAGTGCAAGGGCCATCAACATTTTAATTGT
>CM054140.1:24474585-24487634 GCA_028751875.1 Rapana venosa
TGTGTGGTTTGTGTGTGTGTGTTGTGGTTGTTGTTTCATTAGTCTGTTCACTCTAAGTGTTTAGCGAGGGAAATTGATAGTGTAATGGAGTTTAAGGTGAGAGATAGGAGTGGAAGGAATAGGTTAAGAAATAGTATCAGTTTGTATTTTTGTGTGTAAATTAGACGCTAGAAATGTCAAGCTATAATATTTAAACAGGACAAAATTATATGAATCAACAGATGTGGAAAATGAAGAAATAAGGTTAACGACAATAGTATCAGTTGGATTATGGCAGATAAACATCAGCTAAGCAAAGCTAGGAATAATACATTTTCCAGAACTGTAGAAAATAGGTAAAAAATTTGTAAATCTAATAACAATAATTATACTGTCCCATATCTGACACGTGGGCGGCAATAAACTCTCAATCAAAGGCTACTTTACCATTCTTCAATCCCATTGTTCAAGACCTTTCTCAGAAGTGTTGGTAAAGGTTTTACAATCTATCTATCTATCTGTCCCGTAGTCTGACGACCGTGGGGGCACCCTCAAAGACTCAACAACCAGTTCCCTTCATTCCTCTGTCTGTTCTGCCTTTCTCAGGGTTTTGTTGAGTTCTAGGCCTGTCCATTCGCTGATGTTATCCTCCCAGCTCTTCCTTGGTCTGCCTCTTCTTCTTCCTCCTTGGACAGTGCCTTGTAAAACTGTCTTTGCAAGTCCTTTGGATCCTTTTTACAATAGGGCACTCAAATATGATATGAGTATTGGAAATATGATCCCCACATAGACATCTGACATGTTTACAAAATTTTGTAAGGAATGCATTTAACTTCATTCTAAAATATAGTGAACTAACCCTTCTCACTGATATAAAACGCGAATCTATTTGAGAAGGAGCCATATAACAAGAAATATGGGCAGTGGTCAGACAACCTTTAAAATATCGTTCCTTGAATTGATCAGATTCTTTAAACTTACCCCATGAAGTTTGTTCTAATGTTTGGTATCCCTCCTGTATAGATAAAGGAACGTCCAGTTCTATCGATTCCATATCATGTTTTGCCCCCCTTTTTTGCAGCTCTGTCAGCCCACTCATTTGAACAAATTCCAACATGAGAAGGCACCCAACAAAAATAAACAGGAATACCTCTTAAACTTAGGAGGTGTATGACATATTTAATTTCAAAAATAATTCCGGAGACCTTGAAGTTTGGGGATTTTATAGCATACAATACTGACTTGGAGTCAACACAAAGCAAGATATGAAAGAAGGAAAATGGAAAATCAAGAATATAGTTAAGAGCCATAAGAACTGCAATAAGTTCAGCTGTAAATATTGAACGATGTTTACCAAGATAGTACGATTTCTCAATTTTAAGTGCTGGTATGACAAATGCAGAGCCTGTGTCATGATTTTCTAAAACAGATCCATCTGAATAAACTTTTAAGCAGTCAGCATACTTATTTTCAATATGCGACTGAACATCTGCAACCAAGATGTTTTGATTTTCATTCTTTTTTTCAATAATATATTCTATATCAGAACAGGCTTTATCCATCTCCCATGAAGGACATGGTAAAGCTTTTTTGTGTGTTTCTAAGTCATATTCATTAAGTTTAGATTTTTTAAAGAGATCTGATACATAAGTGCCAATAGGCATTAAACACAAAATTTGTTTAGCCCGTTTGAGTGTGTGTGTGTGTGTGTGTGTGTGTGTGTGTGTGTGTGTGTGTGTGTGTGTGTGTGTGTGTGTGTGTGTGTGTGTGTGTTGTGTTGTGTGGTGTTGTGTGTGTGTGTGTGTGTGTGTGTGTGTGTGTGTGTGTGTGTGTGTGTGTGTGTGTGTGTGTGTGTGTGTGTGTGTGTGTGTGTGTGTGTTGTGTGTGTGTGTGGTCTTGTGTGTGTGTGTTGTTGTCTGTGTGTGTGTGTGTTGTGTGTGCATGTGTTGTTGTGTGTGTGTTTTGTGTGTGTTGTGTGTGTGGTGTGTGTGTGTGTGTGTTGTGTGTGGTGCTTGTGTGTGTGTGTGTGTGTGTGTGTGTGTGTGTGTGTGTGTGTTGTGTGTATGTGTGTGTGTGTGTGTGTGTGTGTGTGTGTGTGGTGTGTGTGTGTGTGTGTGTGTGTGTGTGTGTGTGGTGTGTGTGTGTGTGTGTGTGTGTGTGTGTGTGTGTTGTGTTTGTGTTGTGTGTGTTGTGTTGTGTGTGTGTGTTGTGTGTGATCTTGTGTTGTGTGTGTGTGTGTGTGTGTGTGTGTGTTGTGTGTGTTGTGTGTGTGTGTGTGTGTGTTGTGTGTGTGTTGTGTGTGTGTTGTGTGTGTGTGTTGTGTGTGTGTGTGCACGTGGGCGTGTCTAGCTACTGCTGTACAATACTGCACAAACAAAAGGCAGGCCATCAAAAACACATAACGTTTCCCAATAATTATAATACAACAAACGTCACACACTAACACCACAGGAGAAAGAAAAAACCCTTGACCTGCACCTTCACGTATCTCGTGGGGGACGGGATAGCCTAGTGGTCAGAACATTGCGCTCGCAATCTGACGACCCGGGTTCGATTCCCGTGCAATGGGATATTTTCCTCTGGAGTTAACATCAGTGCAGACTCCACTCTCCCCAAAAGTCCTTCGGATGAGACTATAGACCGAGGCCCCGTGTGCGAACGGACACAGAACATCTTGCGCACATGTTAAATCCTGTTCCGCTTTTCGTAAGAGTAGGCCATTGTACCTGTGTGCCGGTGGGAACAGATGACAGAATTCACAAATCCGCATACACAGGGGGACCGGATGTAAATAAAAGCACATAAGTGCTTATTCCATTATCCCCGAAATAAAAGAATGAGATATAAAAGAATGAAATAAAATAATGAAATGGTGTGTTAGACGGATGGGGGTGCACTGAAGAGTTTGTAACCAGCTTCCTCCACTCCTGGTGGTACTTAGTTTAACCACAATTGGTCGTTAATCCCCCCCCCCTCCCCACCCCCCCCCAACAAAAATAAAAGCAACCAAACATAAATTGAAGGTGGATGGGGAGGGGGGGGGGGGGGGGGGGGGCTAGTGGATTTGATTTACCTTTGATGACGAAAAAAAGGACACATTTTTACTTGCAGGTAATTCTCTTTCTAACATGGCTTCCATCCCAGACATCGAAAATACCACCCAACGCCATGAAAGACAAATGACAAAAGTAGTTAGCGAGGTCCTGGCGTGGTTCCATTAAAAATGTCACCATCATTATGATTATTAGGGATAGCCTTGTGGTTTAGAATGATGCTCATGACCTGCTGACCCGGGTTCAAATCTCGTTCAAGAGGATTTGTTTGGTGTTTTTTAAAAACCGAACCAACCGCAACAACGGTTTCTGCTGCGGCATGTTGATAGCCTAACACACTAACTGACCTAGGCCTAAAACGCTATGTAGCAATGTTGCCAAGGCGTTTAGGCCTAGCGGCTAACCTCTTCACACACAGCCAACCTCTCTCCCAGCACCGCTCATGCTACTAGCCTGCCTATCGATCGGTTCATGCAGCTTCCAGCGGCAACAGCACGACTGAGAATGCTAGCCTAGCGTAGGCCTACAGTGTGTGTGAGTGAGTGTGTGTGTGGCCTAGGTCTATGTGTTTGTGTGAGGAGGGATGCTGGTTGCTTCATGGTTCTTGCCATCCTCCAACTAACAAAAGCATCCTTTGCCTGCCTGCCTTATGAAGAACATAGGCTTATTCTGAAACCGGAATCCTGGCGAGGTTTGTGTGTGTATGATAATTATTCTCGTTGGTATTGTTTTAGGATATCGTTCCTTGCCTTGTGGATTGTGAAACCAAGTGTTGTGCAGTTTTGCAAGGGGGAGGGGGGGAATTCCATCGTCGTCGTCGAACGCTCAGACAGCAACTATTGTTCTCTGATATATGAGCGAAAATGCGTCACGCTGGCGATAAGCGCCTGACAAGTCAGGCCCAGCGCATTTGGCTTCGGCATAAGCCTAAGAGAGAATTGTTATCTTTGGGGGGGGGGGGGGGGGGGGGTGTTTAGAATGGACCAAGAAGGCAGAAAATAGACAAGCAAGAGATGATAGGAAGGAAAGGAACAAGGCAGAAACAAAGAGAGTGAAAGAAAAGAGGACATTTCTAGCACAGAATTTCCAGACAGTAGGGATGCTATTTATACTGACAGGCCCAGGCATCCCCCACAGGTGTGTGTGTGTGTGTGTGTGTGTGTGTTGTGGTGTGTGTGTAGTGTGTGTGTGTGTGGTGTGTGTGTGTGTGTGTGTTGTGTGTTGTGTGTGGTGTGTGTTTTATTCTTTTATTTCGAGGATAATGGAACAAGCACTCGTGTGCTTTTTTTTTTTTTAATCAGTCCCCCGTGTGTATACAGTTTTGTAAATTTTGTCGTTCGTTCCCTCCGGCACACAATGGCCTACTCTTCCGAAAAGCGGAACGGGTTATTAACGTGTGCGCTAGATGTTCTGCGTGCGTTCGCACACGGGACCTCGGTTTCAACCGAAGGACTTTTGGGGAGAGTGGCGTTGGCACTGATGTTAACTCCAGAGGAAAAATCCTCTTGAACAAGATTGTGTGTGTGTGTGTGTGTGTGTGTGTGTGTGTGGTGCGTGCGTGCGTGCGTGCGTGCGTGTGTGTGTGTTGGTTGATATTGGTTCCCCTCTTCCCCACTCCTTGCCCTCCTAGTTGGGGAATTTACATACATACATTCATACATACATACATACATACATACATACATACATACATACATACATACATACATACATATTTATATATAAAAAATTTATCAAGCACTTGTCAGTAGTAGTCCTAGGCTAGACCTACCCTCGTTAGGCTACTAGGCCTACTGTACCCACCCGCTAACGTTCTACCCCTACTTTATATACTTGAATGCTGGTGTGTGTGTGTGTGTGTGTGTGTGTGTGTGTGTGTGTGTGTGTGTGTGTGTGTGTGTGCGTGCGTGTGCGTGCGTGCCTGCGTGTGTGTGTGTGTGTGTGTGGACGCGCTTATGTGCACGTGCTCGAGAACACATAAACATATACATCTTCACAATCACAATAATAAATACGGCAAATCATAGCAAATTAAGACAAACCAGCACAGTTTATAATTATACAATCATACAACTGTGAACGACTAACGCCCATCACCTGTGTGTAACCCAACAGACTATTGATCCCAGGGAACATCTGAGTTTTATTCACTAAAACAGCAAGACTGTTCTTCTTGTGTATCACTACGCGTTATTTCTGATTGGTGGTGGGTTAGGCTAGGCTACGCTAGGCTTTATTGTGCTACTCGGCCTAACTCTAACCTATTGTCAACACATATCCCACAAGACTCTGAGACTTAGGCTTAGTACTTGCAAGGAAACGTGAAGCAGAATCGTTTTAGAGTGTGGTTGTGGGTATACTTAGACAAAGTGAAGGCGATGTGTAAGCTATAGCCTATGTATGTGTGTGGTCTGAGAACCTGCAGGTAGGTAGGTAGGTAGGTATCGATAGGCGGGAGATTCATGAACAGCAGGGTTCTGTTGGGGTCAGTGTTGGTGGTGGTTGTTGTGTTTCCATTTTCAGAGGACTTGAATTGGCTATAGCCTAGCTTCCAGCATGAAATGAAGGTGAATTATTACTTTGTCTGTCTGTCGGTCTGTCTTTGTGTCTATCTGTCTGTCTCTGCCTATCTGTCTGTCTGTCTTCCTGTCTATAATTATATGTCTGTCCTATTGGTCAGACTGTTTACATTGACTGCCTGTCTGTCTGTCTGTCTGTCTCTCTGCCCCGTCCCCTCCCCCCCCCTCTCTCTCTCTCTCTCTCCTCTCTCTCTCTCTCCTCTCTTTCTGTGCATGGAATGTCCATCATCCACAAGATTCAGCACTATATAAATTCCATTCATTATTATTATTATTATTTACATATTTCTTTCTTTCTCTAGGTTGTTCTTCATGCCATGTAATGCAAGTTCTTTGTTGCTTTCTGCTTTTCTCTCCCTCCCCCCCCCCCCCCCCCCCCCCAAAGAGGACTGGATGTAAAAAAGCTATTGTTATGCTTATTTTATAACCCTCTATAAATAACATTTTTCATCTCTCTCTCTCTCTCTCTCTCTCTCTCATCTCTCTACTCTCTCTCTCTCTCTCTCATCTCCTCTCCTCTCTCCTCTCTCTCTCTCTCTCATGAACAGTGTGTCTCAATAGGTACAACTACATCCAAATTTCAAGCCATCAATTATGGAGTACCACAAGGATCCATACTAGGACCTATTCTCTTCTCACTATACATAAACGACCTCCACATCAAATCCAAATGCGAACTATTTGCTGATGACACAACTATTCATACGAGCCACAATAACCTTAACTCTCTAGCAAACGCATTACAAAAAGTGTTGATCAGCTTATTGAATGGACCGAACTAAACCATATGTCTATACACCCCCAAACAACAAAATGCATGCCTATTACCACCAGACAAAAGAGTCAAAACTTAACCCATAAACTTACTCCCATCAAAATTAAAAAGGAAGTAATTGAACAAACCTATCACCACAAGGTTTTAGGGGTAACAATTGATGAAAATCTCAGTTAGTTCTACCACATATCTCAACTATGCAAATACATGTCCCAAAGAGTATACAAACTTTCTAAAATCAAGCACTTTCTTGACTTTCATTCAAGGAAACTATTCTTCCAATGTTATATACAATCCTCAATAGACTATGCTTCTACCCTGTGGGATTCTGCTAGTGCAAACACTATGAAACCGTTACTGAGTCTGTATAAACGTGCTCTCAAACTGGTCCTTTTAAAAAAGACAAGCTTATTAGAAGCTGACTATACTCAATTAAATATTCTCCCCTTACACCAAAGATTAAAATATAACAAAGGAGTCATGATGTTCAAGATCATGACAGGAACTGTTCCATCATACTTAAAAGACAAATTTCCCCTAAACCAATCCAGAAATACTATAAAGCCTAGTGTCCCAATTCCAAGAATAGACTTATTCAAATCTAGTCTACTTTACTCAGGCCCTATGCTGTGGAACTCCCTTCCTGATTCAGTTAAACAACATCAATCAATAACAATCTACAAAACTCAATTATCAACTCACTTGATACATCAACAATAACAAACCACAGTCCATAGCCTTAAAAACAAATTTGCTTATCCTCCCTTACCTATCTGCCCTTTCCATCTTACCTATCTGCCCTGCCCTTTCCCTTCACCTGCCTGTCTGTCAGACCGTTGTCCCCTCTCTCTCCCCTCTCTCTCCTCTCCCCTCTCTCTCTCCTCTCTCTCTCTCTCTTCTCTCTCTCTCTACTCTCTCTCTCCTCTTTCTCTCTCTTCTCTCTCACTTTCAAATTTTCATTGTTGTTGTATAAATGAGTTTACCAAAGTGATTTTTTTTTTAATTACACTATAGTTATAAGAAATATATCTATCATAACAATAATATGTGTTAATCTGTACGAGTATAATCAAAAAGAGTGTTGACAGTGATGATGTGCTATTTTGAGAACTATATTCAGTATTTTTTATCTATGTCGCTTTTGTTTTGTTTGTTTATAAACAAAAAGCATTATCTTTAACACACACACACACACACACCACCCACACACAAAACCCACACACACTCACCCCTCTCTCTCTCTCCCACTCTCTCTCATTTCTCCCCCCCCCCCCCCCCCCCCCCCCCCCCCCCCCCACCTATCTCTCTCTCTTACTTACAATAATAATGTTCTTTTTATGACTTTAGTGATTTTTTCTCCTTATACTGTTGAAAACTTGCCTTCCCCATGACAAAATATGTCCTATGCTTCAAGTCATTCAATAACTGGAGACTCAGAACATAGTTACACTTATTGACGATAAAAACCGAAGCTTGATCATAGGGACAACATAAACTTTCCTCCATCACTACAACATCAACTGAATTCGGCAGTGGCCATCAGTTCCTTTGTCCAACTCTTGTGAAGTATTAGGTGTGTTCTTGACAAATCAATCTCTATGAAAAAATTTCATCACCCAGACCTGCCAGTATTGCTTCTATAAAATACCGCGCCATAACGCGCGGAGTAGCACGCGCGATCGCTGCGCGTCTCTACTGATGCAACCGTGCAAAGCTGTCACATCTTAATTCTTTCCGTTTTTAGGACTACTGTAGATTCTCTTTTGGTTGGCCTACACAGCGTCATCCATCCTTCTCTTCAACGAATACAAAGAACTTCTGCAGCTCGGACTGTTCCTTAGAAAGAAAAAATCCGTACACATCAATCCGCTTTGCGTCTCTTCACTGGCTGACAGTCTCACAATGACTGAAATGTATTTAGATCATTACCCTCTGTTTCATATGTCTCCACACTTCTGCACCATCTTTTTTTTTTTTGCTGCCTCTCTTCTGTGGACCGTTTCCTATTGTCCGGTTGTTCCCACGCGCTCATTCCAAATCCCCGCCACAGCCATACCAGATTTGTTATGTCTATCCTCAGAGTCGAGGATCCACAGGGTGGCCCCCCCCAATCACTATCAGGCCGCCGTGGGGCACCAGCCTGAGGGGCCCCGCACTGCGGCTGGGTCACTTTGGCGTGTGTTCAGTTGTGCCTGTTTGAGCAACATACGCAGGTCACACCTACTAAGCCCCACTACATAACGACAGTAGTAGATCAGTCGCGGAGCCAGACTGAGTGAGTTGCACACCCGAGGTGGCAACCACCTCGACCCGTCCCTCCAACGTCCGTCCCCGCGAACCTCCAAACACAAAGGCTTTGCACAAACTCACACAGGACAGACGTGTATGGCAACCGAATCTGAGGTCACCATGAGGACAGAGCAAAATGGGACCAACGAATAGAGGCAATTTTTTTAATCTGCATGTATGATCATATGACAATGAGGATGACGTAATGGTTGATTGTGTGGAAGTGCATATGTTTGAGTACTACTTGACAGGTTGTACTCTACGATTTCTTCATATTATATCACGGCGTCAACCGGGACCGAGAAAAATACAGACACTGCAGGTTGGTCAGGGGTAATTTGAGCAACACTCTCAACTGAATCCGGTTTATTGTGGATGAAGCTCGACTGTGTGGTCCCTGTCTTCCCACTGAGGCCCACTGCACAATCACTCTGGGTAGGTGCGGCCAGAGTCCGAATTTCCTTATGACTCTTAGGGGAATCGATCCGCGACTTCTTGACACGGTAACCCAAGGCGCTAACCATGCGGCGCATCCTGGCGGATGGTAATGCGCCATTGCGGCTGGTTTATCTGCACCATCTTATCTTAGTATCTGTCTTCTCTGTACACTCCTTTCCCGTTCCCTTCGTTCAGAGCAGATACTTTGGGCTTTCGAACACCAGATTCAAACTAACCACTTGTTGGCATGGTCGATCTTTCTGTTTTGTCGTCCATCTGGATATGATCCTACTCTCTTTCAATTCGCAAAAAACCTTCACTGGTTTCCTTCATATCCAGCCTCAAAATCAATTATTTCCTTCCTGACACTTTCCCCTCATATCCGTCTCTACTTTTCAACAACATCCTTCATCTCCTAATGGTGTTCGCGGGTGTGTGTGTGTGTGTGTGTGTGTGGGGTGTGTGTGTGTGTTGTGTGTGGGTGTGTGCACGTACACGTGCATAAATTCTTGAATATATGTTATTTATTATATTTGAGGAAGTTGAATGCGGTAAATGATTTGAGTAGCACAGCGCTTCGATTTGTTTTTTTACAAGATTCAGCGCTATATATATTACATTTATTTTATTATGATTATTATTATTATTATGTAGGAGTGTATTGGTATTGGGCTTTATTTTATTTTCTATGATCGTGCAATGTGTAAGAGTATATTTTGAAAAGAATATTGATGGTTGATCTGTGCTGTCTTGAAAATTTGATATTTAGAGTATTATCCTTGTTCGTTGAAACAACACTCACACACACACACACACACACACAACACACACACACACACACACTCTCTCTTCTCTCTCTTTCTCTCGCTCTCTCCTCTCTCTCTCTCCCTCCCTGCCTTTTAGATTTGGTTTTATCCCCCCTTTTTCTTCTGCCTTGTGTTTATTGTTAGGAGTTTATGGGGTATTGTGTGTATTTTCATTATCATGGACATATAATATGTCATTTATGGAGTATAATCAAAAGAAGTGTTGACGGTGAATTGTTTTGTGCACTGTTTTGAGTATGTTATTTTTAGTGTTTATCCTGAAAACATAACACACTCAATTCTCTCTATCTCTCTCTCTATCTCTCTCTCTCTCTCTCTCTATCTCTCTCTTCTCTATGACCTTTATGATTGGCTGGGGTTTAGGGGGGGGGGGGGGGTCTTTATTTTTCGTCCTTGTTTTTATTGTGTGAGAGTATGGGTATTGAGTTGTATTTGAATTATCATGACATATTTTTGTTATGAGTATCAAAATAAGTGTTGAAGGTGATCGTTTTGTACTGTTTGGAGAATTATTAATTTAGTACCATCTCTAATTTACACACTCTCTCTCTCTCTCTCTCTCTCTCTCTCTCTCTCTCTCTCTCTCTCCTCTCTCTCTCTTCTCTCTCGCATATAGAATTATTTGAAGGAAAAAGTACTTACTTACGACATTAAAATTTTTGGGGGGAACTGTACTTGCATAGTGATAATCCTACACAGTTTCTTACTGGCAAATAAGAAGGAAGGTGATCAGGGCGATTTATACATTCACCTGCCTAACAAATAAAGTGTAAGGAGGAGGAGGAGGAAGAAGAAGAAGACGAAGACAAAGAAGAAGAGAATGGTATTGATGATGATGATGATGATGATGATGATGATGATGAGGATGATGACGACGACGACGACGACGACGACGATTGATGATGATGTTGATGATGATGATGAGTTGATGATTTATGAAGAGAAGATGAAGAACAACAAACAACAACAACACACATTAACACCCCACCACCACAACAACAACACCAACAACAACAACCAATCCAGCGTACAAAACAAATCCCCTACTAAAACAAATACAACAATATTATTATTATATAATATAATAGTTGAGCCCACAACAAGAAAACGTTAGGCCAGATTAGACACGTAATTTCAAGCGCTGTGATTTCCTTATCCAGGCTGAGCATAGTGCGAGTTGGGGATGGGATGTGAAATGGCCTTAGATGGCTTAGAGGGACAAGACCAAAGATGGTTACACCAAATTAGGGTGGTGGTTGGGGGTAATGGGTGGAGGGGGGATGAGGGAGGTTGGAGATGGCGACAGCTTGACGGTGGTTATGGCATGCGTCAGCGATGATACCACCTTCAGAACCACGACTGCTATTCACCGTCAGGCTATGTCAGGCCGCACACCTGTGGCGGTTTTTTATTATTTAGGGGGGGGTCACCGTAGTATGTAGTTAGTATTCTGGTATAGTGTGCGTAAGTGGGGGGGGAAATTATTGGTGTGATTTTCACAGATTTTCTTAAGATGAAAAATGGACTTTGCACTGTTTTTTTGTCATTGTGGACATAGAGCAATACCAGGTAGTCACGAGAAGTTGGAAATTAACCATCAAATGAGGTTGCCTGATTCCTACAGCGTTGATCCGCGCATGCATTTTTGTCTAAGGAAGCTAGCAGACGACATAGGACTTCTGAGCGGTAGAGTGTTTGTGAAATAGTAAAAAATGTCTACCTACCAAATGTGTTTAAAATCACATGAGTTTTGAGTCAGTGGCTAGTTAGTTCACAAATGTGGTTTTTATTTCTGTGGATGCCTTTGTACATTGCGTTATGAAATATAAGTGTACATAGAAAAACAGAAGGAAATAGAGTGACTTTTTTAATATCGGTGTGCAGCATAAGGGAGACCCGGACTCGCCAGGTTATAAGTTACGTGCAACCGAGGCGGCGAATATTTCAGAACTTTACCCTTAATGATTCGATCTTTTGGTTAATTAATCTTACTGGTGGTTAGTTTGTGGGGGGTCAATATGCTATAGACGGAAGTCTACACACACACACAGACGCGCGCACGCACGAAAGCACGCCACGCAACCTCACACACTCTCACACACACTACATGATGAGTGGAGGGTTGTTTTGAACAAGAGTGAGGTGATCCGTGAGAGAGAGAGTGTTTTCTTTTATTTATTTTTTATTTGAGGATAATTGGTGATAGCAATAGAGTGCTTTTTTTTTTACATACCAGTCCCGTGTGTCTGCAGGTGTTGTTTATTTTGTCTTCGTTACACCGGCAACATGGCCTTCTTCCAAAAATGACGAACTGGTGTTACGTTGTGCGCAATATGTTCTGTTGAGAGAGAGAGAGAGAGTAGAGAGAGAGATGTGAGTGAGAGAGAGGAGAGAGGTGAGAGATGAGATGGATGGAGAGAGTGAGAGAGAACTTGAAACTAGATACTCGAACTCGAAACTCGTACTATTTATTCACAAAAAGGCCATTGGCCTGACTTGAAGTGGGGTTGACGTAATGCTTAGTTGTTTGGTTATAAATCACGGACAACAACTCACACAAACACTCACACCACACACACAGACCAAAACAGGGTTTGTTTAACACAATTGTCAGCTTTCAAAATTATGTCTAAGGATATCTTTTATCTCGGTATTCTGATGCTTTGCCAACTATTAAAGTTGTGGCTGCGCAAACCTAGGATGACGTGATGCCAGGGAGGTTATTCAGTGTCTATTAATTAGGCTGTTTACTATATTTAACAGGGTTATAGTTATGCCTAAATCCTCATTTCTGGACTGCTACACTCAAAATGTACTTCTTCCTCAGGAGCTTGCTTTCATTATGTGCATTACAGCCGGTGCGTCGTAAATAGATTGTTCTATGTTAGCTGATTTAGAACATTTATTGATGTTACACAAGGTCTATTCTTAGACATTTTTTCTTGTAATGGTATTTCCACATCAAGTTTTAGATAAGGTTTGAATCATGCGAACTTATTAATTGTACTGTACATTTGAAATCTTTCATGTTTTTGTATATGATTTCTCATTGTGCCATCGCAGTCAATCAATCTTTGCTGAAAGCGTTAATAAACTCTCTACAATTTTC